>JAAWVA010000205.1:0-27347 GCA_015227895.2 Colaptes auratus
ATTCCCAGTATCACAGTATCACAGTATAAACCAGGTTGGAAGAGACCCCAAGGATCATCAAGTCCAACCTGTCCCAACAGACCTCACAACTAGACCATGGCACCAAGTGCCACGTCCATCTCCCTTGAACACCTCCAGGGACGGCGACTCACCACCTCCCGGGCAGCCCATTCCATGACGAATGACTCGCTCAGTGAAGAACTTCCTCCTCACCTCGAGTCTAAACCTCCCGGCACAGCTTGAGACTGTGTCCCTTGTTCTGGTGCTGGTTGCCTGGGAGAAGAGACCAACCCCCCCTGGCTACAACCACCTTTCAGGTAGTTGTAGAGGGCAATGAGGTCACCTCTGATCCTTCTCTTCTCCAGGCTAAACAATCCCAGCTCCCTCAGCCTCTCCTCACAGGGCTGTGCTCAAGGCCTCTCACCAGCCTTGTTGCCCTTTCTGGACACTTCAAGTATCTCGATGTCCTCTTAAACTGAGGGCCCAGAACTGGACACAGGACTCAGGTGTGGCCTAACCAATGCAGAGTACAGGGGCAGAATGACCTCCCTGCTCCTGCTGGCCACACTATTCCCAATACAGGCCAGATGCCATTGGCCTTCTTGCCACCTGGGCACACTGTTGGCTCATGTTTAGGTGGGTGTCAATCAGCACCCCCAGGTCCCTCTCTGTTTGGCAGCTCTCCAGCCACTCTGACCCCAGCCTGTAGCTCTGCATGGGGTTGCCGTGGCCAAAGTGCAGCACCCGGCACTTGGACTTATTAAATGCCATCCCATTGGACTCTGCCCATCTGTCCAGTCGGTCGAGGTCCCTCTGCAGAGCCTTTCTACCCTCTAACTGACTAACATCTGTTCCCAACTTGGTGTCATCTGCAAACTTGCTGATGACTGACTCAACCCCCTCATCCATATCGTCAATGAATTTAAAGAGGATGGGCCCAACACCGATCCTGGGGGACGCCGCTGGTGACCGGCCGCCAGCCGGACGCGGCACCATCACCACCACTCTGGGCTTGGCCCTCCAGCCAGTTCCTAACCCAGCACAGAGTGTTGCGGTCCAAACCACGAGCTGACAGTTTAGCCAGCAGTTTACTGTGGGGGACGGTGTCAAAGGCCTTGCTGAAGTCCAGATAGACTACATCCACAGGCCTCCCCACGTCCACCAGACGGGTCACCTGATCATAGAAGGAGATCAGGTTGGAGAGGCAGGACCTGCCCTTCCTAAATCCATGTTGGCTGGACCCGAGCCTTGGCCATCCTTCAGGTGCGCAGTTATTGCCTCCAGGATAATCTGTTCCATCACTTCTCCCTGGCACTGAGGTCAGGCTGACTGGCCTGTAGTTTCCGGGCTCCTCCATCCGTCCCTTCTTGTGGATGGGGACCACACTGGCCAGTTTCCAGTCATCTGGGACCTCTCTCCAGTGAGCCAGGACTGGAGGAAAATGTGGAGAGCGGCTTGGCCAGCTCATCTGCCAGCTCTCTCAGCACCCTAGGTGGATCCCATCCGGTCCCATGGACTTGTGGGTGTTCCAGTGGCTCAGCAGGTCCCGAACTAATTCCTCATGGATTTCTGGGCATTACACTGCTCCCCGACCCTATTACCAGCTCAGGAGGCCACTCATCCTGGACTCCTGCCTTGCTGTTAACATGGAGGCAAAGAAGGCGTTCAGGACCTCAGCCTTTCCTCATCGGTCACCGTGTTCCCCTCCAGGTCCAGTAAGGAGTGGAGGTTCTTCTTGCCTTCTTTTTAGCGTTGATATATTTGTAAAATTGCTTTTTATTTTCTTTCACACAGAGGTGGCCAGTTTCAGTTTTAACTGGGCCTTGCCTCTCTAATTTTATTCCTACATAATCTAACCACTTCCTTGAACCTACCTCGAGAAGCTTTCCCCCCCTTCCAAAGGTGATACAGCCTCTTTTTTTCCCTTAATCCCCAGGAGCTGCTTGCTCATCCAGGCCGGTCGCCTTCCCCGCCGGCTCATCTTTCGACACATGGGGACCACCATTCCTGTGCCCTCAGAGCTCCTTTTTGAAGTAGGTCCAACCCTCCTGGACCCCTCGGTTCATGAGGGTTGGTACCCAGGGAACTTTACAAATAAGTTTCTTAAAGAGGCCGAAGTTTGCCCTCCGGAAGTCCAGGGTGAAGGTTCTGTTGGTGCTCCTCCCTATCTCCCTGCATATTGAAAACTTCACTATCTCGTGGTCACTGCCCCTAGGCAGCCTCCCACGGTCCATCTCCCATCAGCCCTTCCCTATTGGAGAGCAGCAGGTCAAGCAGAGCCTGTCCCCTGGTAGGCTCGCTTAACAGCTGTGTTAGGAAGCAGTCCTCTATTCGCTCCAGGAATCTTCTGGACTGCCTTCTCTCTGCTGAATTAGTTCCAGCAGATATCTGGCAGATTGAAGTCACCCCGAGGACAAGATCTGATGATCTTGAGACAGCCTTCAGTTGTTTATAGAATAATTCATCAATCTCCTCACCTGGGTGGGTGGTCTATAAGTTGGGAGTCTGCAGGCAGAAATGCTCTGCTCCACCTGTGACACCTGAGGTGTTGGTGGAAGCCTGCTGGAGCCGTGTCAAGGCGATGAGAACCACTGCTCCACACACTGTGAGCCAGTAGCTACTCACTCAGAGCCCCAGCAAGCTGCTGCAGCCCAAAGCTGAAGACTGCCTATCCGCTCACAGAGAAATTCCGCTCCCGGGGGATACTGCTTCTCCCCTCCACACACACACTCTGCACAGCTCCTCTGCTGAGCACCATCTTCTCTGCTTTGTTTCACTTGTGCAGGCTGCACTCTGTGCTTTGGAGCATAATTGCAGTGTCCAAAAAGGTCTTAGGTGGCAGTGCCCTGAGCACACAAACTGATTCCTATCAAGTCTCTTTGTACAGCTCTGTGCCAGCCGCCTCTGTAGCAGACATAGATTCCCCTTGCAGGTAAACTGCCCTTGAGGCATTAGCTCTTTCCTAAGCTGAATCAATGTTTAAAAGATTATAGCTTGATTCAACTGTTAAGTTGTATTGAATGTGCATGTTGTGAAATACATTAACACAACCAAACAGCTGTACCTTTGTGGGTGGTATCACAGTATCACATTAGAGGTTGGACGGGACCTCAAGAGACCATCAGGTCTGACCCCCCTGCCAAAGCAGGATCACTTAGGGTAGTCCACACAGGAGTGTACCCAGGTGGGTTTGAAAGTCTCCAGGGAAGGAAACTCCACAAGCTCTCTGGGCAGCCTGTTCTAGTGCTCTGTCACCTGCACTGCAGAGAAGTTGCTCCTCATGTTGAGGTGAAAATCTCTGTTTCAAGCTTGAACAGTTGCTTCTTACCTTAGATTGGCCCCCTCCACTTGACACCCACCCCTCAGATATTTATACACATTGATGAGATTTGATATTAATCATTGATTTAAATTTTTTTATATTATTAAAGAATTAATATATTTGTATTAATATATTTGAATAAATATGGATATTGATAGCAGTGCTGACAAGGTTAACCATATGCCTCATATAGTATTAGTAATACAAATGCATTAGAATGATAAAACTTCTTTCCTTGAAGAGCTAAAATCCTTCCACTCCTTGCTCTTTGCTGCCATCTGCTGTCCTCCTGTCAACATTGTAGTCACTGTGTCACATCTTGTATTTTTCCTGTTGGACTTCTGCCAATCCTCAGGACTGTTCTCATCTTGTTACTGAGGCCAGGTGTGTGAGACCCCATCCTGTTTTCCAGACTCAGCCTTACCTCTCTCTTTGATATCTGGGGCTGTGGTCTGCTGCCTTATGTCCTTCACTCTACCAAGCTCAGTGTTCCTTTATTGATGGCTGAAGGCTACTCTAATGAGTGGGAAAGTTTATAACAGTTAGTGAGGAGCTAATGAGTCTCTTCCTTCAGCTGTCCTGCTGAGAGTGCTGGGCAGGGCTCAGGTGAGGGCCAGCTCTGAGGGGCAGGGGTTGCATTTGGTCTAGGTTGAGGCTGGGGTAAGGTGAAAGGACCAATGCTTAACAAAGGGTAAAGGCTGGGGCCAAGATGAGCAATGGGGGCAGAATCAGGGTCAGGAGTGGGTTTGGGAGGGGATGAGCTGTATGGGGTGAGGTGCAGGAGGGGTTCAGCTCCACTGTGTTAGAGCAGGGGACTGAGTAGAGAGGATGGGAGGGGCCCAGTCTGTATTGTGAGGTGTGGTATTTTCAATGCAGACTCCAGTAAGACTCCCCCACTGCAGGGGGCTGGGAAGGGAGAGAAGGAGACAATTCCCTTCCTGTGAGCCCACCAAGAGTGGGTTTGTCATTCCACCTTCCAAATGTCAAGGTCCAGGACAAGAGATTAAATTTCTTGGTGTGATGAAGAGGTTATTAATTTATGAATATGAAATATGAGTTATATAAATTTAATTTGTATTAATTATTAAATATCAAATAACTAATGTCACTATTTTATATCCATATTCTAGTGCACGACTGTGAAATACATCCCAGAAGTGGTTTCAGTATTTGTAATTTGGACTCAATTAGAATATTTGCAGAATTAATTTCTATTAACTCACTCAGGTTGCAATTCCACCGCTTGTCCACCAGGTGGCGACTCGATGAGACGCTGGCAGTGCTTAACTCTATACAGAGGTATTGCAATACATCAAGGCTGGAAGTAGAAATGTGCTGCTAGCACAGGTGCTTTGAACTGATCAGTGAGTGGGAAGCAGTTGGAAGATTCACTGTGTCCTTTGTTAGTAACAAGGTTAGGTTCTGGCAGGCTGCTGTCGCCAGGGCTGGCTCCTGGGCTGGTCCGGATAGCGACAGTGAAGCAACCTTCTCCTCCCCGTGGCAGTGGAGAGTGGATGGAACATAGGCTAGCCTGTAGGCAGGCTCCCTTTGCAGAACTCAGGCAGCTCCCTCCGGATGGCAGGGAGTGGACCTACGGTGTCGGCCGAGCAGGGCCGGTAGGGCTGTTCCTGGGACAGGGTTGGCCCTCGTGACAATGATCTTTGGGGCTGGTGAGGATGACCCTGGGAAGAGGTGCAGCTGCTCAGAGCAGCAACTTCCCCTTTGTTGGCTTTGAAGGAGCAGGCAGGAGCCTCTTGGAGCAGTCCTGGCTTTGGAGCACAGGGCATGAACAGTGCTCTGGATTCCCCTGGGGGTTCACAGGGCACAGAGCGGCAGAGCGGCAACTCCTCTTCTCTCCTGCAATGGCAGGGTCATGTGGGCAGTGCTGCCCTGCTTTCTGAGCTGACACACACAGGGCTGTGCAGCTCCTCAGTCTGCTGCTTCAGGCTGAGGCAGACGTTTGCACTGCCGGCCTCGGCTAAGTCCCTTCCCCAGCATCTGGGCAGATCTTACCCTCGGGGGTCCAGTCCTGAATGCACGTTAGGCTCTTCCGACCGGTGAGGCTGGCAATACAATGCTGTAGCTTTCAGGCTCTCAGCGTTGGTCTCTCCTCTGGATGCTCTCAGGGCTTCTCCTCACCTTGCAGAGGCCACTCATTTGCTTGCATCCAGGAGAGAGAAGACTTAATAGCAATGAGCTCATGGCAAAGGCTATGGCAGGAGCTTAGCAGCTCTGGCAAGGAGAGAGGATGAAGATGGATGTTAGGAAGAAGTTCTTCACAGAAAGAGGGATTTGCCCTTGGAATGTGCAGCCCAGGGAGGTGGTGGAGTCACCATCACTGGAGGTGTTTAGGAAGAGGCTGGATGTGGCACTTGGTGCCATGGTTTAGTTGATTAGATGGTGTTTGGTGATAGGTTGGACTCGATGATATCTCAAAGGTCTTCCAACCTGGTCTATTCTATTCTATTCTATCTATTCTATTCTATTCTATTCTATTCTATTCTATTCTATTCTATTCTATTCTATCCTATCCTATCCTATAGTTTCATACTTTCAGTCAGGGTTGGAAGGGACCACAAGGATCATCTAGTTCCAACCCCCCTGCCATGGGCAGGGACACTCTACACTAGATCAGCTGGCCAAGCCTCATCCAGCCTGGTCTTAAACACCTCAAGGGATGGGGCCCCAACCACCTCCCTCGACAACCCATTCCAGGGCTTCACCACTCTCACGGTGAAGAACTTCCTCCTCATGTCCAGCCTGAATCTCCCCACCTCCAGCTTCATTCCATTCCCCCTAGTCCTATCACTCCCTGAGAGCTTGAAAAGTCCCTCCCCAGCCTTCTTGTAGGCCCCCTTCAGATACTGGAAGGCCACAATGAGATCACCTCGGAGCCTTCTCTTCTCCAGACTGAACAGCCCCAACTCCTTCAGTCTGTCCTCAGGAGAGGTGCTCCAGCCTTCTGCTCATCCTCGTGGCCCTTCTCTGGACACCTTCCAGCACCTCCAGATCCCTCTTGTAATAGGAGCTCCAGAACTGGAGGCAGTACTCCAGGTGGGGTCTCAGCAGAGCTGGTAGAGGGGGAGAATCACCTCCCTTGACCTGCTGGCCACACTTTTCTTGATGCAGCCCAGGATCTGATTGGCTTTCCGGGCTGCAAGTGCACATTGAGAGCTCCTGTTGAGCTTCTCCTCCACCAGCACCCCCAAGTCTCTCTCCTCTGGGCTGCTCTCCAGCCAGTCACTGCCCAGCCTGGATTTGTGCCTGGCATTGCCTCGACCCAGCTGCAGACCCTGCCCTTGGTCCTGTTGAAGCTCATGAGGTTGGCCTGTGCCCACCTCTCCAGCCTGTCAAGTCCCTCTGGATGGATCCCCTTCCCGCCAGCAGTTTGCTGCACCACACAGCTTGGTGTCATCAGCAAACTTGCTGAGGGTGCACTCAATGCCACTGTCCATGGCACCCACAAAGATGTTGAACAAGCCTGGTCCCAGGACTGATCCCTGAGGGACTCCGCTTGTCCCTGGCCTCCACTGGGACATGGACCCACTGACAGCCACTCTTTGGGTGCGGCCATCAAGCCAGTTCTGTATCCATCTAGTGGTCCATCCATCATACCCATGTGTCCACCAGCTTGGAGACCAGGATGTGGTGCTCCCCTGGGTGGGCTGGTCAAGACCTGCTGGTCAAAGTGAAGGGCAAGAAGGAACTGCACAGGCAGTGGGAGCAGGGAGAGGGATGATGGAAGAGCACAGGGACACTGCCCTGTGGTGTAGGGATGGGGTCAGGAAGGCCAAGCTATGGCTGGAGCTGAACCTTTCTGGGCATGCCAAGAACAAGAAGCACTTCTGCAGGCCTGCCAGCCAGAAAAGGGAAGTCAAAGGAAGGATGTCCTCTGTGATGAGCAAGGCTGGACAGCTGGTAACAATGATCAGATTAGAAAAATTTTAAAATTAAATTGATTGTTTTTTTTAAAAATGAAATTAAAAAATTAAATTAAAATGCATTAAAAAACAAACCTAAAAAATTTAAAAATTTAAAAATTGAAAAATATAAGATCAAAAATTTAAAAATCTAGAAAATTAAATTTGATTAAATAGTATTAAATTAAATTAAACCTTATTAAGGAAATATTGAAATTTAAAATACCAAAAATTTTTATTAATGAAAATAAAAATTAAATAAAATTTATAAATTTAAAAAAAATTAAAAAAGAAAAATAATAAAATTTTAAAGATAGTTAAAAAAAGATCAAGAAAAAGTAACAAAAACAAAAGACTGTGTATTTTATAGCTAAGGGGTTTTAGTGATACCAGCAAGAAATAACTACCCCAAGTCAACTGCAATCATCGCAATAACCAACAGCAGAAGAATCAAGACTCTGAGGAAACAGCATTTCCCATGGAGTCGAACATCGATCACAATGACAATGTCGAACATCGATCACAGTACTACTATGATAATCTGAGATCAAAGCATCAATCAGAAGAATGTACCACAGCACCCTGTGAATCAGGACTGAATATTATGGTTGTTTGATTGTTGTGTGATTCGAGAAAATGTTCATATAGACTTAAATGTTATCTCACCAGTTTGCCATAATTTTACACACTTAGAGGGAAAATCACAATCCATTATACCACCACATGCATTGTCATTGTAGGCTGGAAACAACAACAAACAAATAAACACCTAAAGAATAAAGGGGAAAGAGAGAATAGCCCATAGCAAAAATATTTTTTAATGGTACCACAAGAGATAGTTAGCTCATGTCAACACCTAGAAACATCAACTTTGCAAAGTGTTGCAACCCTCTCACCACAAGCCAGCATGAACACGGCACAACTGTCATGAAGATGACAGTCTGCAAACCTGCCTAGCACTGACCTCAACGACTGTCACAATAATCCCAGATGTCAACAGAAAGCATCTAACTTATAACTGAGTGTCATGACTGCTATTGTATTCTATTCTGTTGCTTAACTGTTGTGCAAACATCAAGAGATCAGTATACTAGGATGAGCAAAACCACATTATTATGTGTAATTTTCTATTGGCAAGGCAATGAAGCTCCTTTGCTCTTGCTCTTTGCTGCAAGTTTTCTATCTGTGAAGCTAGAGCCTGGCCACATCTACCTTTACAGATGAAGAAATCTTGCTACCATTAAACAATTCATTATTTTTGACCATCCTAGAGAAAAATAAAGATGCAACATACCCCTAAAGCAGATTGTAAAAGACAGTGCTGAGGATTGGATTTGTGTCTTAATCTCTGTGTGCAATGTGTTCAGGCATAATCAAGTCTCCCTGTCAGTGGGAAGAGTGAGGTGTAGGGATCGGAACTATTGAGATCTAAGTTCTTCTTTACAATGTTTGTTTGTCTTTGACCATGTATTATGCCAGCTCTGTTAGAAGTTCTAATCAGCTCAACTTGAGCAGTGCCTTGTATGGGTTACATCAGTCTGTCAGACATGCTGTGCTACAGGACTTTGCTTTTGCTATCCAGCTTAGCTTTAACCTCGCTTGCTTCTGTGTATGCAAAGAGTATCTTGTATGGGATGAGAACAACTCCCATGAGCAGATTGCTCACAAAAACAAAAAGGGGGATTTGTGGCAATGCCAGCACAAGCAGTGTGAGCAATCTGGCAGTGTAGGCTTAGAGCCTGACATGGTGGTAGGCCATGCTCAGCATAAGGGCAGAAGTGGCTAGCAGTGTAGCAAAGCAGTGCTGTGCCTGCAGCATGTAACTAAAGCAGGGCACTGGTAGCTATAAACACAGAGAGTTATCTGGGAATAACAGGACACACACCTGCATCAACAACCTCGCATGGTGTTAGTAGTGTGACCAATAATCTATAACAGTGCCATGTGTGGTCACTCGTGGGGAGCCAATGAAGCTGTGCCAGCGATGCTCCCCGAGTCTCTATAAGCTGTAGAGGTTCCCTTAATAAACAAACAACACTGGATCACATTGGTCGTCCATACTGACTCCATTCTCCATCACCAACAGCCAACTATTAAATATTAATAACAGCCATAACAGGACTCCTTCCCAGGACAGATTCTGCTCACTCCCAGATAAGGCTACACCACCTGAAGCCTTCCAACCACTCATCTGTGTCTCTTTCCCGTACAACCTATATCCCCTTTCCCACTCCCTGACAGACTGGGCCCATCACAGTACAAACTCTCTGCCTGCTCTTTGGAGCTGGAGGTTCTGGTGTGTCCCATCCCCAGTCAGAAAGACACCACAGCATCTGGGAGGAACCATTCCAAATAGCCTGGGATGGAGCAACCCTGCACACAGGGAAGAAGGCCAACGGCAGCTGGGCTGTGTCAGACGAGTGTGGCCACCCAGACACAGAAGCTGTCCTCCCCTGGACTCCTCACTACTGTGGCCACATCTGTATGCTTGGTGTCTAGGTGTGGGGTTCTGCAGACTGACAGAGAAGGGAGGAACTTCGGAGACTGCAGAGGAGATCTGGCAGCACAAGGGGGACATCACTGTGGAGAGACTGAGGGACCTGGTCTGCTTCAGCATGTTGAGGCTCAGGGCACTGCCAGAGCAGTGTGCACATGGCTGAAGGGTGGTTTCAGAGAGGATGGAGCTCTTCTGGGGAGTGGGGAGAGACCAAAACCTCCAAAAAAGTGTAGCTTGGAAGGTTCAGAGTGGGATGAGGCCAAAGAAATGTCCCTCAAAGGGCAGAGCTGCTATGCATGAGGCCATCCAGAGGTGTCAGGAACGACAGGGAGAGCTGAGACAGCTCAGGGAAGGGATGGAAATGGCAGGGGGAGAGCTGGGTGGGGAAGCAAGATTGGTGTCAGCAGCCTGGAGGGAAAGAGCTGCAGGCATGGGACAGTGTAGGAGAGGCTGCAGTAGGGATGGCCAAGGGCTCTGGCAGGGCTGAGAGGCCCAAAAGGATCAAGGCCTTTGTGCCCTTGGCTCTGGCAGTTGCCTCTGCCACCAAGGCCTGTGAGAGAAACTTGGCTTTGAGGCTTTGAGTTTCTTCTACTGCAAGGGCAGTGGTCAGGGCTTGGCCTTTCTGCTTCACACACCAAAGGCAAGTTTTTCTGCCCTACACTTTGCCTTTGTCTCCCTGCAATCCTGGCCTCTAACAAGCTGCTCTAAGGAGTCCCTGGGAGCCTTTGTCAGGAACAAGCCTCAGGGAGGCCAATCAGTGCTTCAAGGGACTTTGGAGTTTTCTTCTGACTTGGACTTCTTGAGAAGTTTCTTGGCAGTACCTTGGCAGAGTCTCCTGGCAGTGCCTAAGGATGATGGAATCAGCCCCAAATACTCCATGGGGCTCATTAAATCCTGCTGAACCTCTCATTCTTGCCAAGGTTTCTGCAGCTAATTGGAGAGGTTTTTAGTGCACAAAGCATCTGACTTTTAAAGGTACATTTCATTCCTTTTCAGCAGGAGTTGTCTCTTTGCAAGCAAACCACAGCAAAACCTGACAAGGTCCTACCCTGCTCACTGCTCATCCTCACTCCCCACTGCCCCCAGCAGAGCCCTGAGCCACAGTGAGGGACAGGATCTGCCTTGCCAGGGGCTGGGGGTCAGGGCTTGGCCCTTTGGATCAATGAAACCCCTCCAGGTTTGCTCAGCAGCAGAGCCACCTTGAGCTGCTTGTCCTGACCTCTCAGCACTGCCTCAGTTCTCTGCTCTCCCCACAGCCTGGAGATGCTTCAGTGCCTCCAGTGATGCTTCCCTTGCATCCACTGTCTCCTTCTGCTCTAACCAGCCCCTGGGGACCCTTTCCCAGTATGCTTCACAGGACCCATTAAGAGCAGAAGAAACTTCAGAGTTGGAATCTGACTTTGACTTCTGGAAAGGTTTCCTCAGCTTTCTCTCAGTCCCTGAGGTTTACAGGATACCAAAAGCCAACAGAGGAGTCAATAAAACACCTTGGGCTGGTCCTCTGCTGCCCTGTTGGGCTGGACTCCTGGGCTGGAAGGAGCTGCTGGCAAGCAGGCAGCACTGCAGGAGACAGCTCTGGCTAGGAGCAGCTCCTCTGCACAGCACAGCAGGGCTGAGGACACTGCCAGAGGATCTCAGGGAGATGAGGAAGGCAGAGAGAGCTTCATGGTATCCAGGACTGGGAGGATGACTGAGAGCAAACTGGAGGAGAAGTCACTGCAGGCACTGACACAGTGAAGCTGTGGGGGAAGGACACTGCAGCTGTAGCTCCTGGAGGCATCTCCATCTCGGCAGCTGATGCTCAGCTGAAGGCTCCTGGAGTGTGCACACAGAAGGAGGACCAAAGCCCTTCAGTTCCATCCTGTGAGTAGCAGTGAGCAGAGCTGGGGAAGGAGAAGGCTTCACCCCAGCCCCTCTGCCTTTCTCTCTTCCCTTCACTGTCTCTGCAGCACTGCAGGCCTGCTCCCTGTTTCTCCCCCTCTCCATGGGTGTGGTGGTTTAGGCAATGCCTTTAAAGTTTAGTCACAGATTTTGAGCAGAAAGTAGAAACACAATAAATAGATCACTCTTGGGTGTGAAAAGGAAAAGAAAAGATTCTTCTAAACAAATTCATTGGATAAATCTCTGGAATCAGAGGAGCTGTACCATAACAATTCTCTCTCTTCCCTTCTGATCTCAGCTGTTTTGCTTCACTGGGGAGAGATCACCTGCTTTGGCTGGCCTTGGCTAAGTCTAACCCACTGCTTTTTTTCTCTCTCCACTCCTCCTTTCTCTCTTGGAAGAGTGGAGTAGGGGATAGGGGCAGAGGAACACTTCCCTGGTCTCTGACCAAGGGGGTTTCATGTCATTTGCTAATTGTAAATACCTGTCTCATATTGTCACTCCTGGATGTTCTGTACCTGTTCCTTGCATTCCATTGTAGAGTGTAGCTCTTGCTTGTCCATACAGCTTCATTTGCTTCTGACTGAGCTGCTCTGGCAAAGCTAATGCTGGGGGAAATTTCAACCCACCACAGTGGGACTCTTGTTCCCTGGGATTGGGCTGTTGGTCACTTTCTGTTCTGACACCAGAGGAATCTTCATGGCAATTCAGGGTCCCTGCTGCACACGAGGCTGTGATGAACTATTCTATGAGTTGGTAGTGATGGGGACTGAGCTGATCCATTCCTCCTGCAGCTCAGGGACAGGGCTTACAATGAGCATGAGAGAAGTGTGCCCTTACTTGTCACTGCCTTTCCCTCCTTGCACAGGTCTCCATGGCCAGAGGCAGCAGATGGCCAACAGCAGCTCCAGCACCCACTTCCTCCTCCTGCCATTCCCAGGCACAAGGCAGCTGCAGCTCCTGCACTTCTGCCTCTTCCTGGCCACCTACCTGGCTGCCCTGCTGGGCAATGGCCTCATCATCACCACCATAGCCTGGGACCACCACCTCCACACCCCCATGTACTTCTTCCTCCTCAACCTCGCCCTCCTTGACCTGGGTGCCATCTCCACCACTGTGCCAAAATCCATGGTCAATTCCCTGAGGGGCACCAGAGACATCTCCTACACAGGATGTGTTGCTCAGGTCTTTCTCTTTCTGTTTTTCATGTCAGCAGAGTATTTTCTCCTCACCACCATGTCCTACGATCGCTCCGTTGCCATCTGCAGACCCCTGCACTATGAGACCCTCCTGGGCAGCAGAGTTTGTCTCCACCTGGCAGCAGCTGTCTGGGGCTGTGGCTTTCTCTATGCTCTGCTGCACACAGCCAATACATTTTCCCTGCCCCTCTGCCAGGGCAATGTTCTGCACCAGTTCTTCTGTGAAGTGCCTCAGATCCTCAAGCTCTCCTGCTCCACATCCTACCTCAGAGAACTTTGGCTTCTTGTGGCCAGTGCCTGTTTATTACTTCTCTGTTTTGTGTTCCTTGTGGTGTCCTATGTGCAGATCTTCAGGGCAGTGCTGAGGATCCCCTCTCAGCAGGGACGCCACAAAGCCTTTGCCACCTGCCTCCCTCACCTGGCTGTCGTCTCCCTGTTTATCACCACTGCCTTCTTTGCACACTTGAAGCCCTCCTCCATCTCCTCCTCATCCCTGGATGTGGTGGTGTCAGTTCTGTACTCAGTGGTGCCTCCAGCAGTGAACCCTCTCATCTACAGCCTGAGGAACCAGGAGCTCAAGGCTGCCCTGAGCCAACTGATCCCTGTATGCTCTCACAAGCAATAAACTCTCTGTCTTCTCTTGCAGAGCAGTTCTGATGTCACTCAGTGCAAGCCCAGCCTGGCTGCTTGACTTCTGGCTGCTGCTGGTGTTGTTCCCTTTCTGAGAATGTTGTTCCCACAGAAATGTCTTTCTTCAGACAATTTCTGGTTCAGTGTTGTCCTCTCTGCTGTGACCCAGAGGCTGCAGACATGAGGAGCTGTGCTCCCTGGGTGTGTTCAAAACAATAAAGGACCCTGCAGGGAGTTGTTTCTCTGAGTTGCTTCCTCCAAGGTTTCTGTGGAGCTGCAGGGCAGTGCCTGTGTGCAGAGGTGGAAGGGCAGAGTCCCAGCACAGCAGCACTGCCAGGCAGCCCCACAGCTTGGGCTGTCCTCAGCTGCTCTTTCTGCCCTTCCACCCTCTCCTGCTGAGCCTCTGTGCTGGGGCAAGGCCTGAGTGCTCTGGCAGCTTGGGCACTGTGCTGCTGTGTGGTAGTGCTGGGGCTGCAGGCAGGGAGAGTCCAGGGCTGCTTGTGGGACAGAGCTGTGCTCCAGAGCAGCACTGCCATCAGAACAGGAGGTTTCCTCATGCCTTCCTACCCCAACCCCCTCCCATTACAGACTGCACCTACTCAGAGTCCAAACTGGTTTCCCTGACCCCCTTCTCAGTCTTAATATTGTCCCTTTAACCCCTCCCAGGACAGATGTGGTCTCATCCCAGTACAAGCTAGCACATGTTGTCTACTTCCCCTACAATCTGGATCCTTGGGTCCCTTCCTCTACAGCCAACCCACCACAGTCCCATCCCATCACAGAATATATCCCCTGGCTCCCTTCCCAGTACCATCTGCATCCATCCCAGTACAAACTGCACACCCTCATGCCCTCCCAGCACAGTCTGGGCCCTGTCTCAGTCCAAACAGGATCCCTTCCATCCCTGCAGGTACACGTTAGTCATTGTCTCAATAAAAACTTGATCCCCTTATCCCCTCCCAGTACATCCTGGGCCCTATCCCAGTACAAGCTGCATTCCCTGACCACAGTCTAGGACATTCTGTGCCCTGCACAGCAGAATTTGGGATCCTTTTAACCCTTCCCAGTACAGACCTGGTCACATCTCAGGACAAACTGCATCTCTTGAACCCTTTCCAGCTCAGATGTGGTCTTATCCCAGGACAAACTGCATCACTTTGCCATCTCCCACACGGTTTTCTGTGCCAGTGCAGAGTGCATACCTTGGACCCCTCCAAGTCTCAGCTGCACCCAGCACAGCACAAAGTGGATATCCTGATCCCAGTGCAGCTGTGGCCTGATCCTGGTACAAATTGGATCCCATTGCCCTCTCCCAGCACAGTCTGAGTCTCATCCCAGTACAAAGCGCATCTCCTGAAACCCTGATTCCATCCCAGCACAGACCAGGCCCATCTCTGGCTTGGATGAACAATGCTCTGCTGGGTACAGCCCTGGCTGGGTGAAAGGGCCCAAAGAGTGGTGCTCAGTGGAGTTCAATGCAGCTGGTGGCAGGTCACAAGTGGTGTTCCTCAGGGCTCAGTGTTGGGACTACTTCTGTTTAACATCTTTATTGATGACCTTGATGAAGGCACAGAGTGAGTCAGCAGATGACACCAAGGTAGGTGGCAGAGTTGATCTGCATGAGGGTAGGGAGGCTATGCAGAGGGACTTGGATAGATTGGATCCATGACCAACATTACCAGGAGGAGCTTCAAGAAGGCCAAGTGCCAGGTTCTGCACTTGGGACACAACAACCCCAAGCAATGCTCCAGGCTTGGGGCAGTGTGGCTGGAGAGCTGTCTGGCAGAAAGGGACTTGGGGGTGCTGATGGACAAGAAGGTGAATAGGAGGCAGCAGTGTGCCCAGGTGGCCAAGAAAGCCAAAGGCTGCTGCTGGTCTCTTCTCACAGGTCATTAGAGACAGAACAAGAGGGAATGGCCTCAAGCTAGGACTGGGTAGGATCAGACTGGACAGTAGGAAATAAGTTCTCCCATCCAGAGTGTTCAGGGAGTGGAATGTGCTGCCCAGGGAGGTGGTGGAGTCACCAAGCCTGGAGGTGTTTCAGGGTGGTTTGGATGTGGTGCTTGGGGATATGGTTTAGGGGTGACCCTTGTAGAGTAGGGTTAATGGTTGGACTTGGTGCTCCTGAGGGTCTTGGAGCAGATATGTGGCAATGCCGTGGGCAGCTCAGCTGTGCCTCAGCTGGGCAGGGGGAAGTCACTGCTGGCTCAGCTGCTGATAGGGCAGCAGCAGGTAGAGGGCAGGAAAGAGACTGGGAGGTCAATTCTTGGTGCAGCAGCTGAGAGGGCAGCCCCTGACTCCTGACTGGGCTCTGTGCTTTTGGCCTCCCAGCTGTCAGAGTCCCCAGCAGGCAGCAGAAGGCATGTGGTGGGCAAGGGACCTGTGTGACTCCCTGTCCCTAAGCACCTGGTGGCCCCTGCAGGAAGAGCCTTGCAGCTGGGTTGTCACCTCCCTGCCACCTGAGGGCCTGAGGGGAGAGCAGCAGGGACAGAGCTTGGCTGTGGCTGCTGGAGAAGTTGAAAGGCAGCAGCAGGGACCTGCCTTGGAAGGCCCTGCAGAGGTTACTTGTGCCTGCTCAGCTGCCAGGCCACAAGCAGGCTGAGGCCTTGGGCCAGCATTGGGGCATGAGGGATGGCTGAGGAGCTCCTAGGGCAGGAGGAGCCACATGGCCAGGTGGTGACTGTGAGCTCACTGCAAACTGCAATCCCTTTGTGTCATTGGCCAGCAGCAGGCCCAGGACTGGTCTGGGGACCGTGGCATCCCTTGTGCCTGCCAAGCTGAGAGGCAGCAGCAGGGACAGGGCTTGGCTGTTGCTTTGTAACTGGAGGTTCTGCTCTGTGCCCAGGCAGAAAGGCCTCTGGCAGGGACCATTGCCAATGGCCTGGGATGGAGCAGAGGCTGAGCAGAGTGCAGAAGGCCAAATGCAGCTGGGCTGTGGTAGGAGGAGTGTGGCCACCCAGACACAGAGTTTGTGCTCCCCTGCACTCAGCACTGCTGTGACCACATCTGCAACATTGGTGTCTGGCTGTGGAGTTCCTTAGTCTGCAGGAATGGAGAGGTACTGGAGAAGCTCCATAGAAGATCTGCCTGGATGGAATTTGGAGTCTCTCTAGCACCTGAAGCTGCTGAGCTTCTTTAGCCTGGGAAATGGAGGCTCAGGGGTGATGTGCACCTGCTTGAAGGGGGTGTCAGCTGATGGAGCTTTTCTTGCTTGTGGGCACAGAAGAAAGCCTTCAGAAGGTACAATTGAAAGGTTCAGACTGGAGGCCAGGACTAAGAAATGTCACTCAAAGTGTAGAGCTGTGGTGCAAGAGGTGACCACGAAGGAGTCTGGAGATCCTTTGTGTGTCAAGGAACAGGCAGCAAGAGTGGAGAGGCCTGAGGGAAGGTGTGGAAATGTCAGGGGGAGAGCTGGCTGGGGAAGCCAGATGGATGTCAACAGCCTGAAGGGAAAGAGCTGCAGGCATGGGACAGTGTAGCACAGCCTGCAGGAGGGATGGTCAAGTGCTCTGGCAGGGGTGAAAGGCTCAGCAGGGACAAGGTCTTGATCCTGTTCCTTCTGGCAGCAGCTTCTGCCACCATGGCTGCTGAGAGGAAGGTTCAGTTGGAGGCTCTCAGGATCTGCCTTTCCAAGGCCTGAGGCTTAGAGCTTGGCCTTTCTCTTTCAGAGACCAAGGCCAGGGTTTGTTCAGCTGCACTTTGCCTTTGTCTGCCTTCAATCATGGCCTCCATGGAGCTTCTCTAAACACCCCTGGGAGGCTTTGTTGCTCATGGCCCTCAGTGAGGCCAACTAGTACTTGAAGGAATTTTTGTTCTGCTTCTGACTTCTTGAGCAGATTCCTTCAGTCTCCTCTCAGTGTGTGAGGCTCAGGCCATGATCCCCAAGTGCCCTAAGAGCTCTTTGTGCCTCTGTAGTTTTCTTCAAGGTTTCAAAGTGCTCCTCACAAAGCTCCTTTAGTATTTCTTTCATATCAAAGGGAGAATATTCTGTTAGCTTTCAATTTAGGATTCTTTGATTCCAATATCCCAAACCCCTTCTCCACAGGGCTGCAGCTACCTCCCTACACCATGGGGGTGTTTGCATCTCTCCTAGGCCCCTGCACCCCCATACAAAGGAAATTGTTGCCATTGTATGGCAACAGGAATGGCAATGGCTTGGGCAAGTCCAATTCAAGCCCAAAGGCACCTTCCTCAGAAGAGGAAAGCAGCAATGAGTTCTGCCGATGCAGGAGGAGAATCTGAGACACTGGAATGAATTGGATGGAATTCAGCAAAGGGAACAGAGATGTCAACAGGTTCAGTTTGGTGCCAAGGGTCACTCTCTCACATTCACCATGGGAGACTCCTGCAGAGAAAATCAGTTTGAGGGAGGATTAGAAAGATTCTGAAAGGAAAATCTCCTTGGGGCTGGAAGGATTTTACATGGAGCCTGGGAAGAAAGGCCTAAAGGAAGCCCTTCTGTTGCCTCACAAGCTTCTGCTGTGGCATACACTGAATGTCCCCAATTTCTAACATGAGCCAGGAGGTGTGCCCAGGACCCTCAGCTGAGACCACCCCTCGGGTTGGTTTGCCCCCACCAGCAGCAGGGGAAACCCACACTGACTTCCCCAGCAGGTTTTTCTCACAAATCACAGGAACTCCATCTCCATCTTCTGTTGGCAGCAGGTGGCACTGGGCAGGACCAGCTGGGTTCACAGCTCCTCTGCTGGTCACTAACCAAGTGGCTTGAGCTAGGTGTCTTTCCCAGTTCCTAAAGGTTCCACCCCCCATGGCTTTGAGGGTGGTCTTTAGCAAGCCAGTGTAGCGCTCGATCTTCCCGGCAGCTGGTGCATGGTATGGGATGTGGTAAATCCACTCAATCCCATGTTCCTTTGCCCAGTCCCTTAGGAGATGGTTCTTGAAGAGGCTTCCATTGTCCCATTCAATCCTCCCGGGGGTACCGTGTCTCCACAGGACTGTCTCTCTAGGCCCAGGATGGTGTTGCGAGCATGTTGTTGATCATGAGGTACTGGGTAGGTCTCCAGCCACCCTGTACTTGCCTCCACCATGGTCAGTAGGTGCTGTTTGCCAGTGTGATACCAAGTTCAGGCCAGTTTTCTTGTTCCTCTATACCCAGGGCCAGCTGGACAGCTTTTCCCTCTGCGTACTGACTGGATTCGCCTTCTCCATCCCTTGCTTCCGCCTCTTGCCTTGTTGGGATCCAGACAGCTGCCTTCCATCTCTGCATTCCATTAGATGGGGGAGCCTCCTCAGCACAGCTCACTGTCAGCTCTGGTGGCATTCCCACGTCAGCAACCTCTGGCCAGTTGCTGATCACTTCCACTATGCCAGAGTGTTCAAAGCACCCCATCCAAGCTCACTGATTTATCAGGGCATCTCTAGCATGATGTGGGGTTGAGCCTCTCCTTTTGAACATCCAGGTCAGGACTGGAAGCCTTGGAGCCAGAAATAGAGGTGACTCAGTCCCAATGACCTCAGAGGCAGCCCGGACACCCTCATAGGCAGCTAGGATTTCCTTTTCTGTCGCGGTGTAGTTGGCCTCGGAGCCTTTGTACCCTTCCTCCAGAAACTGAGGGGCCTGCCCTGGTTTCACCAGGAGCCTTCTACCACAGAGTCCACATGGGAACATTCTCACTGGCCACAGTGTACAGCACATTCTTGATCTCTGGTTTAGCTCCAATAGGTCCCAGAGCCATAGCCTGGGCCACCTCTCGTTTGATCTGCTCGAATGCCACCTGCTGCTCAGGTCCCCACACAAAATCAGTTTTCTTCCTTGTTCCATGGAAGAGAGGCTTCACAATCTGACTGTATCCACGAATGTGCAGTTTCCAGAAGCCCACAAGCCCCAAAAAGGACTGTGTCTCTTGCTTGTTCATGGGTTGCACCAGAGTGGCTACCCTGTTCACCACCTCCTGAGGGATGTGGCGATAGCCATCTTGTCATTGAACGCCCAGGAACTGGATCTCCCTGGCAGCCCTTTGACCTTACTTCTCTTGATGGCAAAGCAGCCTCCAAGAGTGTGGCCGGTTGATGCTATGCCTTTAAGAAAGAGACAGTTGCTGAACACTCTAGCTGAATGTTTTTGATATTTGAACAAAAACAAGATAGTCTAAACTAATTTCATTGGTGCTTGTAGGGTGCAGTTTGGAGTTTGGGTTCTGTTGGTTCAGTCTGTGTCTGGTCTGGGTGCAGGCTGGGTGCAGTCTGTGCTGCTTTCTCTCTGAAGCAGGAACGGCCTTGAGTTAACAGCTAACCAGATAAGAACACTAATCCTTGCATGCACTTTTTAGCTAACAGAATTTTCCTTCCTTAATTGCCTTTCTCTCTCTCTCTAACCCTTTTTGGGAAAAAAGGGAGGTGGGGAGGGAGAGAGGGGGGTTCAGGGAACCCCCCTGGCCGGCAGGAGGGAAAAGGCTTGTCTGCATTGTGTTCATTGCTGTATTTTCTTGTATATACTGTAAATATTGTATATTTGTGTATATATTCATTGCATTCCATTTATGCCTGTAAATATAGCTTTCATCTGCTTTTCCGACTGAGCTAGCTGTGGTTTCTTTCCCTGTGTGTGGGGAGGGAACTTTCTCACCCCACCACAAAGAGGATAGCAATTATCCTCTCACCCTTCTGGTAAACTTCCTCTGCTGTCTCACCCCATACAGTGATGCCATGAATGAACTGCAGATGCTCAGGGGCTCCACCTTGCTCTAAGGCAGTCTGGATCACCTCATGGCAGATGGCTGAGCTATGGACCCAGCCTTGAGGCAACCCATTCCATTGGTACTGTCCTCCCCTCCAAGTGAAAGCCAACTGTGGCCTGCATTCTTCTGCAATGGGAATGGAGAAAAAGGCATTAGCAATGTCACTTGTGGCATACCACTTGGTCACCTTTGATTCCAGCTGGTACTGGAGCTCCAGCATGTCCGGCACGGCAGCGCTGATCGGAGGAGTCACCTCATTCAGGCCACGGTAGTCCACAGTCAGTCTCCATTCCCCATTTGCCTTCCGCACTGGCCATATCGGGCTGTTGAAGGGGGAGTGAGCCTTGCTGATCACCTTCTGGCTCTCCAGACATCGAATCAGTTGGTGTATGGGGTGCAGAGAGTCTCTGTTGGTCCTGGATTGCCTGCCATGTACTATGTGAGAGGCAAGAGGCAACTTCAAATCCTGCCTCTTATGGCTGCCCACCACGGAGGGGTCATCCGACAGCTGGGGCTTGGTGGACAGCTGTTCTTTGCCTGCAGTCTCCACAGCTGCCACCCCAAACGCCCACTTGTGCCCCCTAGAGTCCTTGAAGCATCCCTCCCGCAGAAAGTCAATGCCAAGAATGCAAGGTGCATCTGGACCAGTCACTAGGTTGTGCTTTCCCCATTCATTCCCTGTCAGGCTGCTCTCAGCCTGCAGTACAGTCAGGTCTTGTGAGCCCCCTGGGACTCCCTGAATGCTTATGGCTCAGCCCCTTTGTAGCTCAGGAGGTTATATAAAATTGCAGCAAGGCAGGAGCTAGAGAACAAGGCACAGGTCACTCATCCTAACCAACAGCCCAGCACAGCTCCTGAGATCTCATGGGAACAGAGCTGACTGGCACTCATCTTAGCAGGCACCACACAGAGGCACACTGAGCTGCTTGTAGGATTGGTGCAGCTCTCCTCAACTACCAGAGACCTCAGTATCCATAGATTCAGAGTTCTCTGATGCAGGGCCAGGACATCCCAGAAGGAGGAACCAAGGAGAATGAAGCTCTTCCCTGTTGTGCAACATGTTGCTAACACTCTTTCCCTGCTGCCCATGCCCATAACCCACTCAAAGGGTTGCACAACCCCTGACTGACAGTAATCTTCCTCATCTTCTCCTTCTCTGGGGCTGTTCGACCTCTGCAGAGTCCTGGCTCTGGCTGGGATGGAGTTAGTTCTCCTCATAGCAGCCTATAGTGTCCCTGCTTGAGATCTGTTCCTAAGCAGGTGCCTGTCCAGCTGAAGATCTCCATGTATCTGAGCTACCCTGTGTGGCAGTTTAGGCCAGGTGCCTCCTGAACTGAAGCCACAGAGTCACACCTCCAGTGCCCAGAGAGTCCAGCCTAATGGGTGACCTGTTGCTACACACATAATCCTGCACCTTTATATATCTGCTGCAAAGTCCTTCTCTTTCTCTTTCTTCCCTCTCTGCACCCGTGGGAGATGCTCCCTACGGGGTAACCATGAGGAAGTATCTCAGGCCTCTTCAGCCTGTTTAGGCCTAATGCCGGATAAGAAGTGGGGGGAGGGCAATCTCAGGCCTGGTGAGACCAGCCTAGCAGTGGGGGGAGATACAATACAACAATACAATACATCAGTTGGAAGAGACCTTCAATCATCGCGTCCAACCTATCAACCAATCCAACCCACCTAAATACAATACAATACAATACAATACACACAACACAATACAATACAACCCACCTAAACAAATAAACACTAAACCGTGGCACCAAGCACCCCATCAAGCCTCTTCTGAACACCTCCAATGAAGGTGAAAAGAGTGAGCCCTGGGGGTTTTGGGTGCACCCCAGGTGGGGAGAAAGGAAGCAGTGGGCTTTTTGTGTGGTGTGAGGGAGCTCTGTGTGCTTTGGATGTGCTCACCACTGATGCTTTGTAATTGTTGCACTGTGTTGGTTGCTTTGCATTTCAACTTCCCATCACTATCCAAACCTTTGGTGTGAGTATCATTCATTTGTCCCTTTTGGGGCAATAGAGCATCTGTCCCACTCTAAACTAGGACACCCTGACAAAACACAGGGCACCCTGCTCCTCATCTTCCCTGGGGGTTTCTGCTCAGGATGTTTTACCTCCATCCACCCCAGAAGCCATAGGAGCTGTCCTGCCACACCTCAGCCCTTACTGCACTAAGCTCACAGCTCTGTGGTGACACATGGGGGATTTCTTGTCTGTGCTCCAGGCTGTGGGCTTTGCTGCCCCTTTGCTCTGCAGCCCTTCCACTATGGACCCAAGGCCAAGAGCAGAGCTGTCACAGGAAACTGCTCTCCAGATGCCCCCTGTGGAAAGACTTTGCTCCCCAGCAGAGGCAGGCTGCAGTGGGTTGTCACCAGCTGCTGGCCCTCAAAGAGCACAAGATCTGAGGATACCAGTGGCTGGCACTTGGACCTCCTTCCCTCCCAAGAGCAGAGAGCTCCCTCACCTCACAAAGCTGTTGGAAATGGAGGTGTTGAGCAAACAGGACAAGCTGTGGTGATCAGTGACACAACACAGCCAGGCAAGTGGACTGATCATCCACCTGCTCACACATCACCAGCTCCTCTCATCCTCTTTGCTCTCTTTAATCCTTTCCTCCATAAACCCCCTTGATCCCACCTTTCCCTTCTTTGGCTTCTTTCCTAGGAATCCCATGGCAAGTCCAGAACCCAAATGCAGTTTGTGGCTTGTCATGAACCTCAGACACTTAAGGGCACAAACCCTCCAAACCCCATGAACAAGGTCACAATGGAAAGCTCTCCTGCTGACCCATTTGGTGAATCTTTCATTCACACACACTGGAACTTTCTTGGAGCTGATTTCTTGACCTTTTGTGTTTTGAATTCATTCTCCACAACCCTGGCAATTTATGTCCTAGAAATGGCAACTCTTTCTGTCTCATGGGAACATTGGGGTCGGCTGAAAACACCCCATGGTGTCTGTAGGTACCTGCAGCCTTGTGGAGAAGGGGTTGGGGATATTAGAATCAAAGAATCATGAATGGTTTGGGTTGGAAAGGACCTTAGGGAGCAGCAAGTCCAACCCCCCAGCCATGGGCAGAGACATCTTGTAAGAGTTCAGGCTGTGCAAACATCCTGACCTTGGGTGCTCCCAGGGATCTCCTGCTGTGGGCAACCTGCTCCAGGATCCTGCCACTTCATAGGGAAATATTTGTGTCTTACATCAGAATTAATGTAAACCTCTCCTCTTTCAGTTCAATCCCACTGTCCCTTGTCCACCCACTACAGCACTTGGTAAAAAGGCTCTTGGTGTATGAGCACTAAGGTTATGTCTGCAAACACCTTGGAGACAGCCCAGAGGTCTCCCACGATGGAGCTTGGATGCTTCTGGAACATGACCACTAGACAGAGGCTGAATGCTGAGCGCTCAGTGGTGTGGAGTCTGAGGACAGTAGAGGAATAGCCTGAGCATGCTTGGGGAGTGCTTTGAGACATGGAGAAGCTTTTCTGCACAGTGACAAAGTGCAAGAGAAGGAAAGAAAGCCACAAAGTGCAGCTGGGGAGGTCCAGAGTGGACATGAGGAGAGAGAAATGTCACTGCCAGGGCAGTGCTGTGTGTGCAAAGATGGCTTTGTGTTTCAAAGAAGAGTCATGGAGGATGGAGAGAGATCAGCAAAGGAAGGTGGCAGCAAGGTGGGGCAGCTGGCTGGGTGACTACAGCCTGCAGGGAAAGAGGCTCAGCTGATGCAGCAGCAGAGGACAGCCTGAGGGGCAGATGACAGAGGGCTGTGGGAGAGCTGAAAGGCTCCTGGCAGAGCCAAGCTCTTCCTGCCTTGGGTTCTGGCTGTGGTCTGTGCCACTGCTGCCTCTGAGGAGACACCTCCTCCTTCCAGCCCTGGGGACTCATTTCCTCCTTGTCCATCCTCAGGAGACTGGGAGAGGTTGTGCCATAGTCCTGCCCTTGACATTGGTCCTCTCTACATCCCACTGCTCCAGGAAACCCTGAGGGGTGAGTGAGGGACAGGATCTGCCTGTCCAGGAGCCAGGGCTAAGGGCTTGACCCTTTGCATTAATGAAGCACCTCCAGGTTTGCTCAGCATCAGAGACATCTTCCTCTGCTTGTCCTGACCTCTCAGCACTGCCTCCAGTTCTCTGCTCCAACCACAGCCTGAAGACACTTTCCAGCAGTGTCCTCACTGGGACCCATCAACAAGAGAAGAAAGTTCAGAGTTTGGAAAGTGACTTCAACTTCTGGAGAGGTTTCATCATCTCCCTCTCAGTCTCTGATGTTTACCTGGCACCATAGCCACCAGAGGGTCATTAAAAAGCCCTTGGGTTGGTCCTCTGCTGCTCAGCTGGGCTGAGCTCCATGGCTGGAGGGAGCTGCTGGCAAGTAGGCAGCACTGAAAAGTGTCAGCTGTGCCCAGGAGCAGCTCCTCTGCTCTGCACAGCAGGGCTGAGGGCACTGCCAGTGGATCCCAGCGAGATGAAGAAGGCAAAGAGAGCTTGGAGGTGTCCAGGAGGAGAAGTCACTGCAGTCCCTGACAGGGTGAGTCTGTGGGGGCAGGGCAGTGCAGCTGCAGCTCCTGGAGGCATCTGCTAAAGCTGGCACAGCCACAGCTGCTGGGGGCTGGAAGGAAATCTTCCTGTGCAGAGGCTCTTTTCAGGCTTTTCTGAAGAGCTGTGGAGGCCTGGGGTGCAGGCAGGGGTGGTGAGGGCTGTCCTTCAGAGCAGGGTCCCTGCAGCCCAGGGGCTGTGGCTGGGGCAGGGACTCTGCTGCTGCCAGGCTCAGCTCTCAGCCTGCCCAGGGAGCTCCACACAGTGCTGTGGGGAGAAGCTGTGAGTGGCAGGAGACAGCCCTGGCAGGGCAGGGCAGGGCAGGATTCTTCTGCTGTGGGAGGGAGTTGTGTTGCCCAGAGCTGCTCACAGTTCCAGATCCCCCCTGGGCATTTCTGAGGTGGCTTCCAGAAGAGAGCATCAAGGCAGCATTTTGCTGGAAGGGAAGGAGTCTGGCTTTGAATGTTGATCCCCTTGGTGTGCTGAGTCGGCTGTGTGAGACGGAGTTTGTTTCTCCACTCTGGAGAAGACTCTCATTAGCCTTTGAGCTGCTCCTGAGCCCTGCACACCCAGAGCTGCCCCTGGGCAGTGTCCTGCTGCTGGGAGGGATCTGCAGGGCAGAGCTGAGCACACAGAAGGTGGGATGGATGGGGGACAGGGAGAAGAGCTGGGCCAGAGAAAGCAGCTCCTGGTAGGGACAGCTACAGGCTGCAGGGAGTTGGGCAGGGGGGGAGAGGGATCTGCTGTCAGAGATGCCCTGGCAAGGGGGATCAGGCTCCTCTGTGCATTCTCTGCACTGCAGACACATTTCCAATGTAACCTTTTGCTCTCTCTCTACCAGCAGAGGCAGTGCCCTCAAAGCTCTGGGCTCCAGCTCAGGAGTCACAACCTTGGCAGCTGACATTCATCTGAAGGCTCCTGGAGCGTGCACACAGAAGGAGGACAAAAGCTCTTCAGTTCCATCCGTGAGTTGCAGAGTGCTGAGCTGTGGAAGGAGAAGGTTCACCCCCAGCCCCTCTGCCTTTCTCTCTTCCCTTCACTGTCTCTGCAGCGAATGCAGAGCTGTTCCGTGTTCTCCACCTCTCCAGGGGACTCTCATTCCCTGGGACTGAGCTGTGGTCACTTTCTGTTCTGACTCCAGAGGAATCTTCATGGCAATTCTGGGTCCCTGCTGCATTTGAAGCTCTGATGAACTCTGACATGGGTTGGTAGTGATGGACTGAGCTGATCCATTCCTCATGAACTCAGGGAGGGAGTTACAATGAGGCTGAGAGAAGTGTGCCCTAACTTGTCACTGCCTTTCCCTCCTTGCACAGGTCTCCATGGCCAGAGGCAGCAGATGGCCAACAGCAGCTCCAGCACCCACTCCTCCTCCTGCCATTCCCAGGCACAAGGCAGCTGGCAGCTCCTGCACTTCTGCCTCTTCCTGGGCCATCTACTGGCTGCCCTGCTGGGCAATGGCCTCATCATCACCACCATAGCCTGGGACCACCACCTCCACACCCCATGGTACTTCTTCCTCCTCAACTCGCCCTCACTGACCTGGGGTGCCATCCAACACTGTGCCAAAATCCATGGCCAATCCCTGAGGGACACCAGGGACATCTCCTATGAGGATGTTCTCCAGGTGGCTTTCATGTCCTAATTCAGGAGAGTATTTTTTCCTGACCACCATGTCCTACGATCGCTACGTGCCATTGCAGCCCTGCACTATGAGACACTCCTGGGCAGCAGAGTTGTCTACACCTGGCAGCAGCTGCCTGGGGCTGTGGGGTTCTCACTTGCTCTGTGAACACAAGCCAATACATTTTACCTGCCCCTCTGCCAGGGCAATGCTGTGGAGCAGTTCTTCTGTGAAGTGCCCAGCTCCTCAAGCTTCTGCTCACATCCTACCTCAGGGAACTGGGGTTAATTGTGGTTACGTCTCTTTTCATCTGTCTGTTTTGTGTTGATTGTGGTGTCCTATGGGCAGATCTTCAGGGCAGTGCTGAGGACCCCTCTCAGCAGGGAGCCACAAAGTTGCCACCTGCCTCCCTCACCTGGCTGTCATCTCGTTTATTAGCACTGCTTCTTTGACTACCTGAAGCCCTCCTCCATCTCCTCCCCATCCCTGGACCTGGTGGTGTCAGTTCTGTATCAGTGGTGCCTCCAGCAGTGAACCCTCTCATCTCAGCCTGAGGAGCCAGGAACTAAGGCCGCCATGAGCAAACTGATCCTGGATGCTTTCAGAAGCAATAAACTATCTCTGCAGAGCAGTTTGATGTCACTCAGTGCAGGCCCGCATGGTTCTGCACTTGGTTGGTGGTGGTGGTGCGTTTTACTATTTATCAAACGTCATCCCTTTTCTAACACATTCTCTCCTTTGCTGACCAAGAGTTTGTGCAGCAGGACTCTGCTCTTTCTTTGGTTAAAAATAAAGAACCTTTCTTAACATTTTCTTCCTGAGATCCTTCTTCCAGGACTTCTCCAGAGTTTCAGGGCCAGGTCCTGTACAGATTTTGGGGGAGAAAAAGAGTCCCAATACAGCAGCACTGCCAGGAGCACCAGCACCTGGACTTCCAGGGTGTTCTCTTGCCACTCAGCCTCTCCTGCGTCAGTGCAAGGCCTGAGTGCTGTGGCGCTTAGTTCTGCTGCATGCCAGTCCTGTGACCATAGG
>JAAWVA010000206.1:0-27344 GCA_015227895.2 Colaptes auratus
ACTGACCCAGCTTGCCCTGGACTGACAGGTCAGGATGTCAGTCCCTCCCTTAACCCACCTGTCTCTTCAACTATCCTCTTGCTTCCTGCAGCACAGGTGCTCAGCAGGTGGATACCCCATCCTTGTCCACCAGGGAGGCAATAACCCTCTGATTGCTCTCATTGCTGCAGCAGGCCCTAGAGGATCCAGAGGAGGAGGGTCTTTCATCCTCCCCACCTGGTGTGTGGATTCACTGCTCTGATCCACCTCTCAAAGAGTTAGCCACCATTTCCCATCTTATTCCTCCAGCTGCCTTCCAGGCTCCTGGAGTGTGGGGGACTGTGTCCCCGGCCTGATGCTGGAAAGATGAAAACTGCAAGGAGAGCTGCAGTGGGAGCCACCTGTCTCTGGCTTAACAAGTAACTCCAATAGCTGAGATAAGGCTCAGCTGCGCTGCCCTAAGAAGTATCGCCAGCCAGGAAGAGAAGGAGGTCGATTAACCACTCCCCTGCAGCCCCTCCTAGGGGAGAGCAACGAATGGGAGCTGCTCTGAAGGCAGTCGTCAGTCTGATGGGCTTGCCGCTGCAGGCAGGAGCTCTTGACCTGGGCGCTCCCTGCCCCCTGCTTGGATTCCACCCCCGTCGCAGTGGGTGCTGCGCGGCACCCTGCTGTGACAAATGGTGACCCCGACGTGATGTGAGGAGCAGAGAATTCAAGCAGAAGTTATCATTGTTCCATGTAGAGCTGCCAAACACAGCAGAACATGGAGCAAACAGGAAATTAAGTGAAATGAAAAGGAGCAAAAGGGAAATTAAGTGAAGGGAAAAGGAGAAAGAGGGAAACTAAGTGAAGGGAAAAGGAGCAAGAGGGAAACTAAGTGAAGGGAAAAGGAGCAAGAGGGAAACTAAGTGAGGGGGAAAGGAGCAAGAGGGAAACTAAGTGAAGGGAAAGGAGCAAGAGGGAAACTAAGTGAAGGAAAAGGAGCAAGAGGGAAACTAAGTGAGGAAAAGGAGCAAGAGGAAACTAAGTGAGGGGAAAGGAGCAAGAGGGAAACTAAGTGAGGGGAAAGGAGCAAGAGGGAAACTAAGTGAGGGGGAAAGGAGCAAGAGGGAAACTAAGTGAAGGGAAAAGGAGCAAGAGGGAAACTAAGTGAAGGGAAAAGGAGCAAGAGGGAAACTAAGTGAAGTGAAGGGAAAAGGAGCAAAAAGCAGCAGGATCTACCAAAGGTGCATGGCAAAAGCCAGCCTTGGTCTGCAAGCAGAATATGCATTGAAAGCTAGAAAAAGAACCATGCTGATGAGCTGGGACTCCAAAGTCAGTGGTTACAGGAGAAGCAGAAGCAGCAAGTCCTGTCTCTTACAGCTGAGCTTCGACACAACATTGGTGAGCTGGAGGCTAAAGGCTTATTGAATGTTTGTCCAAACTGATTTGACGACTGAGATAGCTGCTGGTTGTGTGTGACAGCTTAAAGCCTTGGCTGTTGACATCGAAGAAGCTCTTAAGAGGGTTTAAACATGTCTGTTTCTGCATCAACCTCTGCAGGAGCAAGCGTGCAAAGAGCCCTTCTGGAGCAAGAATCAAAGCAGCAGCTTCAAGCCCAGGAAGAGATTGAGCTACTGAAGTGCCAGGCAGAGGTACTGTGTGAATAGTGGATTGCACAACGGACAGGCGGAATTTGAAGCTGAGGAGTAGGCATCATTACACACAGTAGATGGTGATTTAGCAGAAGGGGAAGGCACAAGCTGCTCATGAAAAGGACCAGGAGATGTTAGCAGCCCAGTGAAACTTTGAAGCTCAAGAGCCAAATGATGTGAAGTGGATGGCATGAGCACTCTGTGCAAAGATGGCCTTTATCTATGCTGATGCTCTAGAGGCTCTGGGCATGAGCCACTGGGACCAGATTCCAGTGTAGCTATGGACACCTGTCTGGGTGAGCAGGTGAGACACTGGGACTAGATTCCAGTGTAGCTATGGGACACCTGTCCAGGTGAGGCAGGTGAGCCACTGGGACTAGATTCCAGTGTAGATATGGGACACCTGTCTGGGTGAGGCAGGTGAGCCACTGGGAGTAGATTCCAGTGTAGCTATGGGACACCTGTCTGGGTGAGGCAGGTGAGCCACT
This sequence comes from Colaptes auratus, assembly GCA_015227895.2. Classification (NCBI taxonomy): domain Eukaryota; kingdom Metazoa; phylum Chordata; class Aves; order Piciformes; family Picidae; genus Colaptes; species Colaptes auratus. Next base: position 2,102 of record JAAWVA010000206.1, read on the forward strand.
GGGACTAGATTCCAGTGTAGCTATGGGACACCTGTCCGGGTGTGGTGGGGTGAGAAAGTTCCCTCCCCATACACAGGGAAAGGAACCACAGCTAGCTCAGTCGGAAAAGCAGATGAAAGCTCTATTTACAGGCATCAATGGAATGGCAATGGATATATACACAAATATACAATATTTACAATATATACATGAAAAATACAGCAATGAACACAATGCAGAAAAAAAGCCTTTTCCCTCCAGCCGGCCAGGGGGTCTCCCTGAACCCCCCTCTCTCCCTCCCCACCTCCCCTTTTTTCCAAAAAGGATTAGAGGAGAGAGAGAAAGGCAATTAAGAAGACAAATTCTGTTAGCTCAAAAGCACATGCAAGAATTAGCTTTATTATCTGGTTAGCTGTTAACTCAAGGCCGTTCCTGCTTCAGAAAGAGAGAAGCCGTCCCCCCACAGGACAGAGAAGCACAGACTGCACCCAGCCTGAACCCAGACCAGACCAGACTGAACTAACAGAACCCAAACTTAAAATGCATTCTACAATCCACCAATGAAATTAGTTTAGACTATCTTGGTTTGTTCCAATATCAAAACATTCAGCAGAGTGTTCAGCAACTGTCTCTTTCTTAAAGACACAGCCTCACGCGGTCACAATCCCCCTCTTCTAAACAACTTCATTGGCTGTTCATACTGTCCATCCACCTAAAGCAATAGCTACAATTTGTAAGTGAAGTCCATAGTCATTCCGGCTATCCTCAGGTGTAGATGATTCAGAGTCCAAGAAACAAGAAAAATGGAAACAGTTTGTCTCTTCGCAGACGAAGGGAAGAAAAGGGAATGGGAAACAGGGACAGGGACTCTCAGTGACTCAGGGCTCTCAGGGCTCTCAGGGTTCGTGCACCGTGGATTCCTCAAGGATTCTTCCTTTGGGCGCGATGTAGCTGTACAACAACACTGAAATTAAACTCTTTCAGCTAAAGTTAGATTTCTTTGTGGAATACACTGAATTTCACCATTCTCTTGCATTACCCAATAAGTGTGACCGGACCTTCAGCTGAAACCACCCCTCGGACAGGTTTAGCCTCTCCTGAGGGAGAAAACACCCAAACAGTTTTACCTAACAGATTCTTTTCTCTAACAACAGGAACTCTATCCCTTCTACTTTCTGCAGCAGATCTGAGTGTGCAGGTCCAGCTCGGTTCACTGAACCTCTGCTATTCACCCCAGTTGCTTGTGCTAAATGCTTTTCCCAGTTTTTCAGAGATCCACCCCCCATGGCTTTAAGAGTGGTCTTCAGCAAACCGTTGTAGCGTTCAATCTCCCTGCAGCTGGTGCATAGTAGGGGATGTGGAATATCCACTCAATGCTGCTCTTTGGCCCGCTCTTTACAAGGTTGTTTTTGAAATGAGTTCCGTTGTCTGACTCAATCTCTCTGGAGTTCCGTGTCTCCACAGGATTGTCTCTCCAGACCAAGAATGGTGTTGCGTGCAGTTGCATGTGGAACTGGATAAGTTTCCAACCATCCAGTGTTTGCCTCTACCATAGTAAGCACATACTGCTTACCAGAACGAGAACGTGGTAGAGTGATGTAGTCATCTGCCAAGCCTCACCATACTTGTACTTGGACCATCTGTCACCATACCATAAGGGCTTAAGTCGCTTTGCCTGCTTAATAGCAGCACAAATGTCGCAGTCATGGATGACTTGTGTGATAGCATCCATGGAAATGTCCATGGATCTGTCACGTGCCCACTGGTAGGTTGCATCTCTGCCTTGATGTCCTGATGAATCGTGAGCCCACCGAGCTAAGAACATCTCACCTCGGTGTTTCCAGTCGAGATCAAGCTCAGAGTCCATGTCTACTTGAGAAACTCTTGCAGCTAGATCTGCCTGATGGTTGTGTTGCTGTTCCTCAGTAGCTTGCTCTTAGGGATGTGAGATCAATGTGTCTCACCTTCACTGGAATTCTCTCGATTCGATCAGCAATGTCCTGCCACAGCTCAGCTGCCCAAATCGGTTTCCTTTTCTCTGCCAACCACTCTTCTTCCAGTTCTTTAGCCAACCCCACAGAGCTTGGCTACCATCCATGAGTCGGTGTAGAGATAAAGCTTGGCCACCTCTCACGTTCAGCTACGTCGAGAGCTAGCTGGACAGCTTTTACCTCTGCGAACTGACTGGATTTCTCTTCTCCATCCTTTGCCTCTGCAACTCGGCGTGTTGGACTCCACACTGCAGACTTCCACCTTCGCTTGCTCCCGACCAGCCGACAGGAACCGTCTGTGAACAAAGCATATTGCTTTTCATCATCAGAAAGGTCACTGTAAGGAGGAGCTTCCTCAGCACGAGTTACTCTCTCCTCTGGAGGTTTAGTACAGTTGGTACCTTCAGGCCAACTTGAGATCACCTCCACCAGACCAGGTCTTTCAAGATTTCCCATTCGAGCTCTCTGTGTTATCAGAGCCATCCACTTAGACCAGGTAGAGTCTGTTGCATGATGTGGTGTGGAACCTTTGCCTTTGAACATCCAATTCAAAACTGGTAATCTGGGAGCTAAGAGAAGTTGTGATTCAGTTCCAATCACTTCAGACTGCTTTTACTCCTTCATAGGCAGCTAGAATCTCTTTCTCTGTTGGAGTATAATTAGCCTCTGAACCTCTGTAACCTCGACTCCAGAAACCAAGAGGTCGTCCATGTGTCTCACCTGGAGCTCTCTGCCACAAGCACCAGGTTGGACCATTGTCACTTGCAGCCGTGTACAAAAGGTTCTTAATGTCTGGACCATCTCGGACAGGTCCCAGACCCATTGCTTGAACCACCTCTTGCTTTATCTGGTCAAAAGCTGCTTGTTGTTCAGGTCCCCAGAGGAAATTGTTTCTCTTTCGAGTCACATCATACAGAGGTTTCACAATCTGACTGTAACCAGGAATGTGCAGTCTCCAAAATCCCACTGTCCCCAAGAAACGTAGAGTTTCTTGCTTGTTCGTGGGATTTGCCATGGTAGAGACTCCAGCCAGGAGGCTGCCACCACCTCCCTGGGCAGCCTGGGCCAGGCTCTCACCACCCTCCTGGCCAACAACTTCTTCCTCACAGCCAAGCTCCAGCTCCCGACTTCCAGTTCTGCTCCAGCCCCCCAGTCCTAGCCCTCCTTGACACCCTCCAAACTCCCTCCCCCACACCCTCCAAAGTCCCTTCCCAGCTTTCCTGGAGATCCCTGCAGATCCTGGAAGGCCAGCAGAAGGTCTAAGCAGCTGGAGGGTAGGTCACACACACAGCACTCCTGGACACATCATCCTTCAAACCCAAGGGGAAAGAAACACTTCCCTCCACATCCTCCTTCCCCCACCCCTGGGAGCACAGCAGTGCTGTGGCCAATGCCCCACAGCAGAGCTCCTGCTGGCCAAAATTTGCTTGAGCAAGCTGGGCTGGAGCCCACAGCAGGGCTGCTGGACCTGGGTAGTCTTTAAGATGCCTTCCAGTATCCTAAGGAGGCCTACAGGGGAGCTTGGCTTCCCTCTGGGATGCTGCTGTCCATGCCAGAGGCAGGTTTCCTGCTGGCCCCCTTCCTGCCCCACCATGCCCCAGCCCCTGCCAAGGTGGTGCCAGCAGCCTGCACAGACAGAGAAGACAGCTGCCTAAGAGCTGGCAGGCAAGAAAGTGCTCTGCAAGGGCAGCTCCACAGCCTCTTCCCTGGCAGCCCAAGGCTCCTCGTGAACTGGCCCCTGGGAAGCAGCCAGCCTGCCCCGGGAGCAGTGCAGCAGCTGGAGGGGAGCAGCACACACATCACAGAGCAGGGAAGGCTTGGGCTGGCAAGAGCCCTTGGAGCTCCTCCACTCCAAGCCTTCTGTGCCTCTGCCCAGGCTGGGGCTGAAGCAGGGCCTCAGCACCACAGCTCTGCCTCCTGCAAACCCCTCCAGGGCTGGGCATTCGAGCCCCTGCCTGGGCAGCCTGGGCCAGGCTTGCAGAGCCCTTGCAGGGCAGAAGTTTCTTCTCCTCCCTAAGGCAAACCTGCCCTGGGGCCAGCGGCATGGCCCCTCCTCAGCCCAGCTGCCCCTGTGCCAGAGCCAGCAGCAGCAGCCCCGGCCGTGCAGCAGAGTGGGACGTGGCCATGGAGCAGGGCCAAGCAGCCCCTGCTCAGCAGCCTGAGCCCCTCCCTGCTCTGCTGCCCTCCCCCTCCCCCCGGGGAGGCCCTGCCAGCACCCCCAGCCCAGCAGCCCGCAGCAAGGGGCCACCCCCAGCGGGCAAACCCCCCAGGGCCCAAAGGCAAGGCAATGCTGAGACAGAGCCTGAGGCTGTCAGACAGAAAGCAATCTCCTGCTGGCAAAAGAGAAAGAAAGGGATGGAGAGAAAGACAGAAAGAGATTGCTGCTCAGCCTGGAGAGAAGGCGGCTGCGGGGAGAGCTCCCCAGCAGCCTCCCAGCGCCTGCAAGGGCCTGCAAGGAAGGCAGGAAGGGGCTTTGGGCAAGGGCTGGGAGGCTCAGGACCAGAGGCCACCAAGTGAAGCTGGAGGAGGGCAGAGGGAGGCTGGAGAGGAGGAGGAAGTTCTTTCGAGTCAGGCTGGGGAGGCCCTGGCACAGGCTGCCCGGGGAGCTGAGGGAAGCCTCCTCCCGGAGGTGCTGAAGGCCAGGCTGGAGCAGGCCTTGGGCAAGCTGGGCTGCTGGGAGGTGTCCCTGCCCATGGCAGGGGCTTGGCACTGGAGGAGCTTTCAGCTCCCTTCCAACCCCAACTGTTCTGTGCCTCTGTGAATGGATAAAGCCTAAGACTCTGTGACTCTGGCCAGCAGGAGCAGGGAAGTCCTTGTGCCCTGTGCCCAGCACTGCTGAGGCCACAGCTTGAGTCCTGGGTGCAGTTCTGGGCCCCTCAGGTCAGGAAAGAGGTTGAGGTGCTGGAAGGTGTCCAGAGCAGGGCAACAGAGCTGGGGAGGGCTCTGGGGCACAGCCCTGTGAGGAGAGGCTGAGGGAGCTGGGGTTGCTTTAGCCTGCAGAAGAGGAGGCTCAGGGGAGACCTTCTTGCTGGTTTGCTTAGGTCTATTCCAACCTGGTTAATTCTATTCTACTCTGCTCTGCTCTGCTCTACTCTACTCTACTCTATGCTAATAAAACAATGAAATCTATGACCCTAAGAACTATGGAATCTATGAAGCTATGAACTATGGAATCTATGAACTATGAAATCTAAGAACCTAAGAACTATGAAATCTGAAAAGCTATGAACTCTGAAATCTATGGACTCTGAAGCTATGAAATGTAAGAAGCTGTGAGAGACAGCATTGGTTAGGCCACACCTTGAGTACTGTGTCCAGTTCTGGGCCCCTCAGTTTAAGAAGGACATCGAGATACTTGAACGTGTCCAGAAAAGGGCAACAAGGCTGGGGAGAGGCCTTGAGCACAAGCCCTATGAGGAGAGGCTGAGGGAGCTGGGGTTGATTAGCCTGGAGAAGAGAAGGATCAGAGGTGACCTCATTGCCCTCTACAACTACCTGAAAGGTGGTTGTAGACAGGAGGGGGTTGGTCTCTTCTCCCAGGCAACCAGCACCAGAACAAGGGGACACAGTCTCAAGCTGTGCCAGGGGAGGTTTAGACTCGAGGTGAGGAGGAAGTTCTTCACTGAGAGAGTCATTCGTCATTGGAATGTGCTGCCCAGGGAGGTGGTGGAGTCGCCGTCCCTGGAGGTGTTCAAGGGGAGATTGGACGTGGCGCTTGGTGCCATGGTCTAGTTGTGAGGTCTGTTGGGACAGGTTGGACTTGATGATCCTTGGGGTCTCTTCCAACCTTGGTTATACTGTGATACTGTGATAGACCTCAGCAAAGCTCTCTCCAGGAGCTGTAAGGAAACCCATCCAAGGCAGCCCACAGCAGCTCTTCCTAGAACAAGCTCCTGCGGCAGCGGCTTCCAAGTGTGCCCCGAGCCTGGAAGCAAAGGCAGCAAGAGAGCTGTTAGGCCAAGGAGCAGCCCCTGGCCAGCAGAGCTGGGGGCTCCTGAGTGGCTCAGCTGCAGGCTGGGCTCTGTCCTGCCGGGCACTGGAGGTGCCCCAGCCCTGGCAGACGCTGGGCAGAGCGGCACTCTGCTGCTGGCACTAAGGCGCTGGCCTTGGCTTGCACTTGGGTTGCTGAGCCCTAAGGAACGGCTGCCTGCCCGGGGTGGGTGGGTGCCCCGGGCAGGGCAAGGGTGGCAGTGGTGCCAGCAGGAGAAGGGGAGAGGAGAGGTGCCCCGGGCAGGGCAAGGGTGGCAGTGGTGCCAGCAGGAGAAGGGGAGAGGAGAGGTGCCCGGGCAGGGCAAGGGTGGCAGTGGTGCCAGCAGGAGAAGGGGACAGGAGAGGTGCCCCGGGCAGGGCAAGGGTGGCAGTGGTGCCAGCAGGAGAAGGGGACAGGAGAGGTGCCCAGGGCAGGGCAAGGGTGGCAGTGGTGCCCGCAGGAGAAGGGGACAGGAGAGGTGCCCAGGGCAGGGCAAGGGTGGCAGTGGTGCCAGCAGGAGAAGGGGAGAGGAGAGGTGCCCCGGGCAGGGCAAGGGTGGCAGTGGTGCCAGCAGGAGAAGGAGACAGGAGAGGTGCCCAGGACAGGGCAAGGGTAGCAGTGGTGCCAGCAGGAGAAGGGGAGAGGAGAGGTGCCCAGGGCAGGGCAACCCTGGCAGTGGTGCCAGCAGGAGAAGGGGAGAGGAGAGGTGCCCAGGGCAGGGCAACCTTGGCAGTGGTGCCAGCATGAGAAGGGGACAGGCTGCTGTGTCCCTGCAGTGAGGACTCCCCACCCCTGCCACACCCCCAGCCTGGCAGGGGGTGACCCAACCCAGCTGTGGGCACAGGGGGGCAATACTTGCCTGTTTGGGGGGGGAGCTCTGCTCTACCTCCATTGGCTCCTCTCCATCCTGCTCTACTTCCATTGCCTCCTCCCCGCAGCCATCCATCCCCATCTGCTCATCCATCCTCACCTCTTGCATCTCCACATCCACCTCCTGCACACTTCTTCGGCACAGCCTAAGGCAAGAGTCAAGCAGGAAAGGTGACTGGCCCTGCCCTGGCAGCCGAGCAGCCCTGTGGCCCGGGGCTCCGGGCACCCCTGCCCCCTTTTGGTGCCTGGCCAGAGGCGTCGGGCCCCGGGGCCCCTGGGCAGGCCCCCAGCAGGAGCTTGCTGCGGCTTGGGCGGCTCCTTGGCCAGCAGCCCCCAGCGGCAGCCAGCAGTGCGTTTGTGCAGCCCCCTTCTCCTCTTCATCGCCTTCCTGCTCTCCTTGGCTGCCTTCCGGCTGCTCTGCATCTGCCAGAGCAGAGAGGGCAGGGCTGAGTGGTCCTGCTGAGCGGCCCTGGGGGGCCCTGGGCACGGAGCCTGGCCCCGGGCCTGCCTTGGCAGCCCGAAGCTGCTTCCCCTGTGCGGGGGGCTCCTGCCCTCTCTCTTGCCCTGCGGGGAGGCCTGGGATGGCGAGGGGCCAGCCTGGCAAGGGGCAGCCAAGGCAGCAGCTCAGGCTGCGGGCAGGAGGCAGCTGCTGCCAGCAAGCAGCCCTGTGCCATGGGCCCGGCACACTCAGGGCTCCCTCCCGCCCCCACAGGCTCCCCACAGGAGGGTCCCCGGCCCATGCCCCCCCCAGGGGGCAGGCTCAGGCCTGCCCAGCCGGCTGCCCCCGGGGGGCCCACCTCTCGCAGGGCAAGTTTCCTCTTCCTGCCTTGCTCCCTGGGGGGCTGGGCTGTGGGCAGGCAGTGGGCAAGGTGCTGGGAGCGGTGGGCAGGGCTGGGGGGGCTTGGAGGCGCTGGCAGCAGAGGGCTGGGCCAGGAGCAGGGCTGAAGGGCTGCAGGGGGGCAGGGCAGAGGGGCTGTGTTGTGCCCGTTGCCAGGCGCCGCCAGCTGCAGCTGCCCAGGGGCCCTTCCTGGCTGCCCAAGGCCGAGCCAGTCAGCACCGGGGAGAGGCCAGCAGCGCTGCATGGCTGAGGGCTCTGCAGCCCAGGGCCTGCCGTGCCAGGGACACAGCCCTTGCTGCAGGCCAGCACCCTGAGGAGCTTTCCTCCTGAGGGGGAAACAACACGGAGTGGCTTGGGACTGAGCAGGACCTCCCTTGTGTTATAAACGACAGAGCCAATGAAAGTCAATTGAAGAGAGTTTTAAGTTGAAAAGAGCAATTTTGAAGCAATCAGAGACATGCAAAACAGGGCTGGGTGCTCCAATGCACACTCCTCACTTCCTAGCTACCCTTTAACTCTTCTCCCCTCAATACATATGCATACTGAGGTGGCTTTATTGAAGTTAGTTTGCCCTTCTGGGGGTCTTTCAATGCTGTAACCCTCTGGTCAGCACAGCCGGTGGGTTGTGTGCTGAGGCCTTGGGATTGTGTCTTCTCAGTGCTGCTGTGGCAATCAATGTCCTTCCCCAGGGCTGGGCCTTCACATAGGTTCTGTTGATTCTCACAACTGGCCTTTGTGTTCCTGTCTTCTGTAGCAACTTCTCTGCCTTTCCCATCCCTGAAGACCTTCTCTGCCTTTCCCATCCCTGAAGACCTTCTCTGCCTTTCCCATCCTGAAGACCTTCTCTCCTTTCCCATCCTTGAAGACCTTCTCTTCCTTTCCCATCCTTGCAGAACTGATTATTTCATCATACTTCAACTGTCAGCTGTTAATTGCTAACATTTCACCAGGGCATTAGTGTGCATGCATTAAATAAAATGAATAAACAGCAGGTTAGAACCATCCCTAAAATCTTTCTCCCTATTAAAACAAGTCAAATTAATCCTAAACCACTGATTAGAGTAAGGCCTAAAAGGAATCTCACTCTAGTTCCATAAGGAAGCTCCCAGTGCCTGACCCCTGGTCTCATCATCCATGCTTCTGCTTTTGCTTTCATCAACATCATCTCATCGACACCAATTATCATTCCATTGATCACAATCCCTCCTCTTCTTCTGAACACCATTAACTCCTGCCTTAGCCTCAGATTTGGCCCAAACTAGCTGTAATTCCGTTGGCCCTGGCTTTTGTTTGTGTGTGTTTAAAGCCAGGAGGGATTGTCTCTTATCTCCATTGTATTCTGCTGGAGGAGCAGGAAACTGCATTCCCTGGCTCTCAGTTGGAATGAATCTCGAGAGACAAGGAATCCTGCAAGGAATTCTTAGCAATCCCAAACACAATCCCCCTGCCACTCTTCCTGATTGTTTCCACCAGTCTCCTCCAGAGGTGGCTTCCCAAACTCTGGTAAGATTGAGCCCATTCCATGTCTGTGTGGGAACATGTGCCTCCTCCTTCCTATCTGTCACTAAGTCATGCACCACATCTCCTTCACTGTCCATGTCTGAGCAGCAATTAGTAAGGTTAAGTTTGCCTTCTGGAGCTAAGAAGTGATCTAAAGCCAATGGGTTTTGCTGTATTGCAGACTGTCTGTTAGTATCCTGCTTGGCTAAGAAGCTCCAAGCATCCCCTGTTTGGTTAACCACTATTTCTCCTACAGCTTGCACTCTGATCATTCTGTTAAGCATATGGATAGGAGGGCAGTGCCCCCAGGATCCATCTTCTGCCCAGGTGGCTGGGTCATAATGAGCTATTATCCTTTCTGGAGGCCACTCCTTTGCTTTCCAGTTCCCTGTTTGCAGATCCCTGCTGATTCTTCCTAACTCCTCTGTTTCTGTGCACAGCTGCACACCTAATCTCTCCCCCCTGAGCCAGAGGTACCAGGAAGAAACTGGGTCTTACTGGTTTGGCATACCCATTGGGTCTTGCACATTGGCCACAGCAACCCCAGGCAGTGCTACAGGCTGGGGTCAGAGTGGCTGGAGAGCTGCCAGGCAGAGAGGGACCTGGGGGATGCTGGTTGATGGGAGGCTGAACATGAGCCTGCAGTGTGCCCAGGGGGCCAAGAGGGCCAATGGCTTCCTGGCCTGCATCAGGAAGAGTGTGGCCAGCAGGAGCAGGGAGGTCATTCTGCCCCTGTACACAGCACTGGTTAGGCCACACCTCGAGTCCTGTGTCCAGTTCTTGGCCCCTCAGTTTAGGAAGGAGGTTGACTTGTTGGAGCGTGTCCAGAGAAGGGCAACAAAGTTGGTGAGGGGCTTGGAACACAGCCCTGTGAGGAGAGGCTGAGGGAGCTGGGGTTGCTTAGCCTGGAGAGGAGGAGGCTCAGGGGTGACCTTCTTGCTCTCTACAACTACCTGAAGGGAGGTTGTAGCCAGGCAGAGGTTGGTCTCTTCTCCCAGGCAGGCAGCCCCAGAACAAGAGGACACAGTCTCAGGCTGCACCAGGGGAGGTCTAGGCTGGAGGTTAGGAAGAAGTTCTACAGAGAGAGAGTGATTGCCCATTGGGATGTGCTGCCCAGGGAGGTGGTGGAGTCCCCATCACTGGAGGTGTTCAGGAGGAGACTGGATGGGGTGCTTGGTGCCATGGTTGAGTTGTTTGGGTGGGTTGGATTGGTTGATGGGTTGGAGGCGATGATCTTGAAGGTCTCTTCCAACCTGGTGTATTGTATTGCATTGCATTGCATTGTATTGTGGTAATACCACTTGGCCCTATCAACCTTCCTTTCTCAGGATTAGTTCTCACTTCTGTCCAGCACTGACAGGGAACTTCTTTGGGATCATGACAGGTTATTTCTCCACTTTCATTCCACTGGCCATACTCAGTCTGATTTGCATAGCAAGGATGTAATGTTTCCCTTGCAGCCCTAGCTGGTATGATACACCTGCACTTTGGTGCATGTCCCAGGACCCACAAGGCTCCATGTACCACCAGAAGAGGTCTGGTCAGGTCCATGGTCTCAGCCCTAAGGGGTTGCAGCCCTCGGCAGACCTTCTCGAGCCGCGGCACTGGTTCCTTCCTCGGCCTTGCCCTCTGCCGCTCCTCAGGAGCTGGTCTGAGCTGCCTCTCTGTGCCCAGCTGTCCTTACCTCTTTATCCTACAAATTAGTGTATCCTAACTCAAGGAGGACATTTTCTACACCCTATCAATACCCCTACCATAGCAATATCTACACTTCACCCCTGCTAAGTGATTTATTAGACTAAGCCCACTGGTGTGTGAGAGTCCAACTGCTACATTCCGGATTCATTTATTGCATTTCTCACAGTTGTATGCCAGACCTCCAGCTCCTGCTGTGATCCAGCTGGGAAATCGGGGGGGTGGTTGGTCTAAGTTGAGTGGATTTGGTTTCCCCAGACCAAGACTGTCTTTTCCCCAGGAGCAGCTGTGGGGAGGGAGCTCTCCCTGCCCTTTGTCTCCAGCCTCTTGCTGTCTTTTCTGCTCCTCCTGGCACTGCCAGAGGCTGCTGGGGAGAGGGAGCCAGCAGCTGCCAGGCTGAGCCCAGCAGACAGCCCTGCAGCCCAGGTGGGAGAGGTTCAGGCCCCCCTGCAGCTCGGCAGGGGAGAGGGCAGGGCTCGGCCAGAGAGCAGGCTGGGCAGAGAGGTCCCCCGAGGGCTGTGGGCTCTGCTCGGGGAGCGCCGGCTGGGGCTCGGCTGGGCTCGGGGAGCACCAAGAATCACCCCTCGTGCTGGGCCCATAGAATAGAATGGAATGGAATGGAATAGAATAGAATAGAATAGAATAGAATAGAATAGAATAGAATAGAATGGAATAGAATAGAGCAGGTTGGTAGAGACCTTCAAGATCATCAAGTCCAACCTATCATCCACCACCACCTAATCAAGTCAACCATGGCACCAAGCACCCCATCCAGTTTCCTGAACACCTCCAGTGATGGGGACTCCACCACCTCCCCAGGCAGCACATCCCAATGGGCAATCACTCTCTCTGTGTAGAACTTCTTCCTAACCTCCAGCCTAAACCTCCCCCTGGTGCAGCCTGAGACTGTGTCCTCTTGTTCTGGGGCTGGCTGCCTGGGAGAAGAGACCAACCTCTGCCTGGCTACAACCTCCCTTAAGGCAGTTGTAGAGAGCAAGAAGGTCACCCCTGAGTCTCCTCCTCTCCAGGCTAAGCAACCCCAGCTCCCTCAGCCTCTCCTCACAGGGCTGTGTTTCAAGCCCCTCCCCAACCTTATTGCCCTTCTCTGGACACGCTCCAACAAGTCAACCTCCTTTCTAAACTGAGGGGCCCAGAGCTGGACACAGAACTGAAGGTGTGGCCTAACCAGTGCTGAGTACAGTATCCTAGCATGGCAGAACATCTTCCAGACAGCTGCCTGCAGAGCTGGCAGAAGGAGCCAGGGTGCTGCATGGTTTCCCGCTGCTCCAGGAGTTAGTTAGAGATCTTCTGAGCCGCTTGGCCCCCCACAAGGCCATGGGACCGGATGGGATCCATCCTAGGGTGCTGAGAGAGCTGGCAGATGAGCTGGCCAAGCCGCTCTCCATCATTTTTCAGCAGTCCTGGCTCACTGGAGAGGTCCCAGAAGACTGGAAGCTGCCAACGTGGTGCCCATCCACAAGAAGGGCCGGTTGGAAGAGCCAGGGAATTCCAGGCCTGTCAGCCTGGCCTCAGTGCCAGGCAAGGGTATGCAGTAGGTCATCTGGAGTGCGATCACACAGCACTTACAGGATGGCCAAGGGATCAGGCCCAGCCAGCGTGGCTTTAGGAAGGGCAGGTCCTGCCTGACCAACCTGATCTCCTTCTATGATCAGGTGACTGCCTGGTGGATGTGGGGAGGCTGTGGATGTGGTCTGCCTGGACCTCAGCAAGGCCTTTGACACCGTCCCCCACAGCAAACTCCTGGCCAAGCTGGCAGCCCATGGCTTGGATGGGAGCACACTGCGTTGGGTTAGGAACTGGCTGGAGGCTGAGCCCAGAGAGTGGTGGTGAATGGTGCCACAGCCAGCTGGCAGCCAGGCACCAGTGGTGTGCCCCAGGGATCAGTGCTGGGCCCCATGCTCTTCAACATCTTTATTGATGATCTGGATGAGGGCATTGAGTCCATCAGCAGTGAATTTGCGGACGACACCCAAGCTGGGGGCAGGAGTTGAGCTGCTGGAGGGCAGAGAGGCTTTTGCAGAGGGACCTGGACAGGCTGGACAGATGGGCAGAGGCCAAGGGCAGGAGACTGAACACATCCAAGTGCCAGGTTCTGCACATTGGCCACAGCAAGCCCAGGCAGTGCTACAGGCTGGGGTCAGAGTGGCTGAGAGCAGCCAGGCAGAGAGGGACCTGGGGGTACTGGTTGATTGTAGGCTGAACATGAGCCTGCAGTGTGCCCAGGCAGCCAAGAGGGCCAATGGCTTCCTGGCCTGCATCAGGAAGAGTGTGGCCAGCAGGAGCAGGGAGGTCATTCTGCCCCTGTACACTGCACTGGTTAGGCCACACCTTGAGTCCTGTGTCCAGTTCTGGGCCCCTCAGTTTAGGAAGGAAGTTGACTTGCTGGAAGGTGTCCAGAGAAGGGCAATGAAGTTGGTGAGGGGTTTGGAACACAGCCCTGTGAGGAGAGGCTGAGGGAGCTGGGATTGCTTAGCCTGGAGAGGAGGAGACTCAGGGGAGACCTTCTTGCTCTCTACAACTACCTGAAGGGAGGTTGTAGCCAGGCAGAGGTTTGGTCTCTTCTCCCAGGCAGTCAGCCCCAGAACAAGAGGACACAGTCTCAGGCTGCACCAGGGGAGGATTAGGCTGGATCTTAGGAAGAAGTTCTACACAGAGAGAGTGATTGCCCATTGGGATGGGCTGCCCAGGGAGGTGGTGGAGTCACCATCATTGGAGGTGTTCAGGAGGAGACTGGATGGGGTGCTTGGTGCCACGGTTTAGTTGTTTAGGTGGTTTGGATTGTATTGTATTGTATTTAGGAGGGTTGGATTGGTTGATGGGTTGGAGGCGATGATCTTGAAGGTCTCTTCCAACCTGGTGTATTGTATTGTATTGCATTGTAAGTTAGAATGACCTCCCTGCTCCTGCTGGCCACACTGTTCCTGATGCAGGCCAGGATGCCATTGGCCCTCCTGGCTGCGTGGGCACACTGCAGGCTCATGTTCAGCCGACCATCAACCAGTACCCCCAGGTCCCTCTCTGCCTGGCTGCTCTCAGCCACTCTGCCCCCCAGCCTGTAGCACTGCCTGGGCTTGCTGTGGCCAATGTGCAGCCCCTGGCACTTGGCTGTGTTCAATCTCCTGCCCTCGGATTCTGCCCATCTGTCCAGCCTGTCCAGGTCCCTCTGCAAAGCCTCTCTGCCCTCCAGCAGATCAACTCCTGCCCCCAGCTTGGTGTCATCTGCAAATTTACTGATGATGGACTCAATGCCTCATCCAGATCATCAATGCATATGTTAAAGAGGATGGGGCCCAGCACTGATCCCTGGGGCACACCACTACTGAGTGGCTGCCAGCTGGCTGTGGCACCATTCCCCACCACTCTCTGGGCTCAGCCTCCAGCCAGTTCCTAACCCAGCTCAGTGTGCTCCCATCCAAGCCAGGGGCTGACAGCTTGGCCAGGAGTTTGCTGTGTGATTGCTTAAGTTTCTGTTATCCTTTGGGGTGGCCACTCATCATCAGCCCACCTCTGAGCACCTCCCCCTTGGAAAGACCTTTGCTCTCTCTCCAAGTCCCCAAGAATGGGGATCCCCAACTCCTTGCCCTTCTTCATCCCTAGTGTGCAACTCCCTGCTCAGTGTGCTGCTGGTTCTGGCTGTTAATGTCCATGTACAGGGGGTTCCTCCTAGCCATTTGTTAAGAGAGCTCCCCTTTGGCTTGCCTGCAACAGGGAGTCCAACTTCCTTGTGGAACTTGCCTTTGGTCTCTTTCTAGGGGGGATCCTGAAGCCCTGTGTTAGCACTAAGACCCTACTCTCCCAGCTGACTTGAAGCAAGCCCAGGGTTCCCCTGCTAGGCTTCCCTGGCCTCTGTTGCTCCCTGCCATACCTGGAGCTTGGGCCTTGCAGGAAGTCTGCCCTAGTTCAGTCCATTCCTTAGGCTCCCAACAGCAGCCTGAGTGAATGTGGGTGTGAGGGACAAAGCCACAGTGTCCATTCCTTCCCATTTTCACTTGTTGCTAAGCCTGTGGGGGAGAGGTGGCTTTGCTGAGTGTCACAAAAGTCATCCTAGGCCACAACAACTGACCTCCAGCCCCAACCATCTGGGGCCCAGCTCTGGGAGAGTCAACATTTCCACCACTCCAGGCCTCCTGGGGTGCAGCCAAGAGCGCAGCAAGAAGTGAGCTCCCAGGTGACTGGAAACTGGCCAATGTGGTCCCCATCCACAAGCAGGGTTGGATGGAGGAACCTGGAAACTCCAGGCCTGGCAGCCTGACCTCAGTGCCAGGGGGAATGCTGGAGCAGATTATCCTGGCGGCAATCACTGCGCACCTGCAGGGTGGCCAAGGGCTCAGGCCCAGCCAGCATGGATTTAGGAAGGGCAGGGCCTGCCTCTCCAGCCTGATCTCCTTCTATGCCCAGGGGACTGCCTGGGGGATGTGGGGCAGGCTGTGGATGTGGTCTACCTGGACCTCAGCAAGGCCTTTGACACCGTCCCCCACAGCAAACTGCTGGCCAAGCTGTCAGCCCCTGGCTGGGGCAGCAGCACTCTGAGCTGGGTCAGGAACTGGCTGCAGACTGAGCCCAGAGAGTGGTGGGGAATGGTGCCACAGCCAGCTGGCAGCCAGGCACCAGTGGTGTGCCCCAGGGATCAGTGCCGGGCCCCAGACTCTTCAATGTCTTCATTGATGATCTGGATGAGGGGATTGAGACAGTCATCAGCAAATGTGCAGCTGACACCAAGCTGGGAGCAGATGTTGGGCAGTCAGAGGGCAGAAGGGCTCTGCAGAGGGACCTCGACCGACTGGACAGATGGGCAGAGGCCAACAGGATGGCATTCAACAAGTCCAAGTGCCAGGGGCTGCACTTTGGCCACAGCAACCCCAGGCAGAGCTACAGGCTGGGGGCAGAGTGGCTGAGAGCTGGCAAAGAGAGAGGGACCTGGGGGTGCTGATTGACAGCCACCTGAACAGGAGCCAGCAGTGTGCCCAGGTGGCCAAGAAGGCCAAGGGGCATCCTGGCCTGCATCAGGAATAGTGTGGCCAGCAGGAGCAGGGAGGTGATTGTGCCCCTGTCCTCTGCTTTGGTTAGGCCACACCTTGAGTGCTGTGTCCAGCTCTGGGCCCCTCAGTTTAGGAAGGACATCGAGAGACTTGAAGGTGTCCAGAGAAGGGCAACAAGGCTGGGGAGAGGCCTTGAGCACAGCCCTGTGAGGAGAGGCTGAGGGAGCTGGGGTTGCTCACCCTGGAGAAGAGGAGGCTCAGGGGTGACCTCCTTGCTCTCTCCAACTCCCTGAAGGGTGGTTGTAGCCAGGAAGGGGTTGGCCTCTTCTCTCTAGCAACCAGCACCAGAACAAGAGGACACAGTCTCAAGTTGCACCAGGGGAGGTTGAGGCTGGAGGGGAGGAGAAAGTTCTTCCCAGAGAGAGTCATTGGCCATTGGGATGTGCTGCCCAGGGAGGTGGTGGAGTCACCGTCCCTGGAGGTGTTCCAGAGGGGACTGGATGTGGCACTTGGTGCCATGGCCTGGTCATGAGGTCTGTGGTGCCAGGGTGGACTCGATGAGCTTTGAGGTCTCTTCCAGCCTTGGCGATCCTGTGAGACTGTGAGACTGTGAAGTTCTTCTTGGTGGCAAATGCAGTGACTGACCCAGGCTTGCCCTGGACTGGACAGGTCAGGATGTCAGTCCCTCCCTTAACCCAACCTGTCTCTTAACTATCCTCTTGCTTCCTGCAGCACAGGTGCTCAGCAGGTGGATAACCCATCCTTGTCCACCAGGGAGGCAATAACACTCTGATTGCTCTCATTGCTGCAGCAGGCCCTAGAGGATCCAGAGGAGGGAGGGTCTTTCATCCTCCCCACCCTGGTGTGTGGATCACTGCTCTGATCCACCTCTCACAGAGTTAGCCACCATTTCCCATCTTATTCCTCCAGCTGCAGTTCAGGCTCCTGGAGTGTGGGGGACTGTGTCCCCCGGCCTGAATGCTGGAAGATGAGAAACTGCAAGGAGAGCTGCAATGGGAGCCACCTGTCGATGGCTTAACAAGTAACTCCAATAGCTGAGATAAGGCTCAGCTGCGCTGCCCTAATAAGTATCGCCAGCCAGGAAGAGAAGGAGGTCGATTAACCACGCCCCTGCAGCCCCTCCTGGGGGAGAGCAACGAATGGGAGCTGCTCTGAAGGCAGTCGTCAGTCTGATGGGCTTGCCGCTGCAGGCAGGAGCTCTTGACCTGGGCGCTCCCTGCCCCCTGCTTGGATTCCACCCCCGTCGCAGTGGGTGCTGCGCGGCACCCTGCTGCGAGAAATGGTGACCCCGACGTGATGTGAGGAGCAGAGAATTCAAGCAGAAGTTATCATTGTTGCATGTAGAGCTGCCAAACAGAGCAGAACATGGAGCAAACAGGAAATTAAGTGAAATGAATAGGAGAAAACAGGAAATTAAGTGAAAGGAAAAGGAGCAAAAGGGAAATTAAGTGAAGGGAAAAGGAGCAAGAGGGAAATTAAGTGAAGGGAAAAGGAGCAAGAGGGAAATTAAGTGAGGGGAAAAGGAGCAAGAGGGAAATTAAGTGAGGGGAAAAGGAGCAAGAGGGAAATTAAGTGAGGGGAAAAGGAGCAAGAGGGAAATTAAGTGAGGGGAAAAGGAGCAAGAGGGAAATTAAGTGAGGGGAAAAGGAGCAAGAGGGAAATTAAGTGAGGGGAAAAGGAGCAAGAGGGAAATTAAGTGAGGGGAAAAGGAGCAAGAGGGAAATTAAGTGAGGGGAAAAGGAGCAAAAAGCAGCAGGATCTACCAAAGGCGCATGGAAAAAGCCAGCCTTGGTCTGCAAGCAGAATGTGCATTGAAAGCTAGAAAAAGAACCATGCTGATGAGCTGGGACTCCAAAGTCAGTGGTTACAGGAGAAGCAGAAGCAGCAAGTCCTGTCTCTTACAGCTGAGCTTCGACACAACATTGGTGAGCTGGAGGCTAAAGGCTTATTGAATGTTTGTCCAAACTGATTTGACGACTGAGATAGCTGCTGGTTGTGTGTGACAGCTTAAAGCCTTGGCTGTTGACATCGAAGAAGCTCTTAAAGAGGGTTTAAACATGTCTGTTTCTGCATCAACCTCTGCAGGAGCAAGCGTGCAAAGAGCCCTTCTGGAGCAAGAATCAAAGCAGCAGCTTCAAGCCCAGGAAGAGATTGAGCTACTGCAGTGCCAGGCAGAGGCACTGTGTGAATAGTGGATTGCACAACGGACAGGCGAATTTGAAGCTGAGGAGTAGGCATCATTACACACAGTAGATGTTGATTTAGCAGAAGGGGAAGGCACAAGCTTCTCATGAAAAGGACCAGGAGATGTTAACAGCCCAGTGAAACTTTGAAGCTCAAGAGACAAATGATGTGAAGTGGATGGCATGAGCACTCTGTGCAAAGATGGCCTTTATCTATGCTGATGGCTCGAGAGGCTCTGGGCAATGAGCCCCTGGGACCAGATTCCAGTGTAGCTATGGGACACCTGTGTGGGTGAGGCAGGTGAGCCACTGGGGCTAGATTCCAGTGTAGCTATGGGACACCTGTGTGGGTGAGGCAGGTGAGCCACTGGGGCTAGATTCCAGTGTAGCTATGGGACACCTGTCCGGGTGAGGCAGCTGAGCCACTGGGACTAGATTCCAGTGTAGCTATGGGACACCTGTCTGGGTGAGGCAGGTGAGCCACTGGGACCAGATTCCAGTGTAGCTATGGGACACCTGTCTGGGTGAGGCAGGTGAGCCACTGGGACTAGATTCCAGTGTAGCTATGGGACACCTGTCTGGGTGAGGCAGGTGAGCCACTGGGGCTAGATTCCAGTGTAGCTATCGGACACCTGTCCGGGTGAGGCAGGTGAGCCACTGGGACTAGATTCCAGTGTAGCTAAGAGAGATACACCAGAAGCAAAATGAAGAAATTCAGAAACTAGAGTGCAGGGTAAGAGAGCTAGAACAGGCCTTGACCATCACTGCGGAAAACTTGCACGGGGGGGAGGAAAGAAGACAGCTCAGCGATCAGAGTAAAGGAAGAATCACCTCTAGAAGGCACAACTGATAACGAAAGTAATGAAGATAAGGGAGCTTGGAGCCTAGGTGGAACGTCTGAAAAGTGATCAGGAAAAGTGCTCAGGTCCAGCCAGCATGGATTTAGGAAGGGCAGGTCCTGCCTCTAAAACCTGATGTCCTTCTATGCCCAGGGGACTGCCTGGGGGATGTGGGGCAGGCTGTGGATGTGGTCTGCCTGGACTGCAGCAACGCCTTTGACACCGTCCCCCACAACAAACTGCTGGCCAAGCTGTCAGCCCCTGGCTGGGGCAGCAGCACTCTGAGCTGGGTTAGGAACTGGCTGCAGGCTGAGCCCAGAGAGTGGTGGGGAATGGTGCCACAGCCAGCTGGCAGCCAGGCACCAGTGGTGTGCCCCAGGGATCAGTGCCGGGCCCCAGACTCTTCAATGTCTTCATTGATGATCTGGATGAGGGGATTGAGACAGTCATCAGCAAATGTGCAGCTGACACCAAGCTGGGAGCAGATGTTGGTCAGTCAGAGGGCAGAAGGGCTCTGCAGAGGGACCTCGACCAACTGGACAGATGGGCAGAGGCCAACAGGATGGCATTCAACAAGTCCAAGTGCCAGGGGCTGCACTTTGGCCACAGCAACCCCAGGCAGAGCTACAGGCTGGGGTCAGAGTGGCTGAGAGCTGCCAAAGAGAGAGGGACCTGGGGGTGCTGATTGACAGCTGCCTGAACAGGAGCCAGCAGTGTGCCCAGGTAGCCAAGAAGGCCAAGGGCATCCTGGCCTGCATTAGGAAGAGTGTGGCCAGCAGGAGCAGGGAGGTCCTTGTGCCCCTGTCCTCTGCTTTGGTTAGGCCACACCTTGAGTGCTGTGTCCAGTTCTGGGCCCCTCAGTTTAGGAAGGACATCGAGAGACTTGAAGGTGTCCAGAGAAGGGCAACAAGGCTGGGGAGAGGCCTGAGCACAGCCTGTGAGGAGAGGCTGAGGGAGCTGGGGTTGCTTAGCCTGGAGAGAGGAGGCTCAGGGGTGACCTCCTTGCTCTCTCCAACTCCCAGAAGGGTGGTTGTAGACAGGAGGGGGTTGGCCTCTTCTCTCTAGCAACCAGCACCAGAACAAGGGGACACAGTCTCAAGCTGCACCAGGGGAAGTTTAGGCTGGAGGTGAGGAGAAAGTTCTTCACCGAGAGAGTCATTGGCCATTGGGATGTGCTGCCCAGGGAGGTGGTGGAGTCACCATCCCTGGAGGTGTTCCAGAGGGGACTGGATGTGGCACTTGGTGCCATGGCCTGGTCATGAGGTCTGTGGTGCCAGGGTGGACTCGATGAGCTTTGAGGTCTCTTCCAGCCTTGGCGATCCTGTGAGACTGTGATCCTGTGAAGTCTCTTTGGTGGCAAATGCAGTGACTGACCCAGGCTTGCCCTGGACTGGACAGGTCAGGATGTCAGTCCCTGCCTTAACCCAACCTGTCTCTTAACTATCCTCTGGCTTCCTGCAGCACAGGTGCTCAGCAGGTGGATAACCCATCCTTGTCCACCAGGCAGGCAATAACACTCTGATTGCTCTCATTGCTGCAGCAGGCCCTAGAGGCTCCAGAGGAGGGAGGGTCTTCATCCTCCCCACCTGGTTGTGGTCACTGCTCTGATCCACCTCTCAAAGAGTTAGCCACCATTTCCCATCTTATTCCTCCAGCTGCAGTCCAGGCTCCTGGAGGTCTTGCCTAGTGTGTGATGAGTCCCCCCGTGCTCAGCTGCTCCTGCAGTCAGCAGCACTTGCTGCTGTCCAAGACACTCTGCCCCCAGTGGAGCTTCCTTCCATCCTTTCGTTGGCACCCAGTCTCCTGGCTGGATGTGAGGAGCTGCAGCATCCAAATGCAGGCTCTGTGCAAGCTGAGCTTCCTGTTGGAGAGGGTTCCCCAGAGACACTCCCCTGGGCCCCTCAGGGCTTCAGTACACATCACTTCTTTCAGCTCCCTTCCCACCCTAACTGTTCTATGCCTCTGTGAATGGCTAAAGCCTAAGACTCTGTGACTCTGGCCAGCAGGAGCAGGGAAGTCCTTGTGCCCTGTGCCCAGCACTGCTGAGGCCTCACCTTGAGTCCTGGGTGCAGTTCTGGGCCCCTCAGGTCAGGAAAGAGGTTGAGGTGCTGGAAGGTGTCCAGAGAAGGGCAAAAGAGCTGGGGAGGGCTCTGTGGCACAGCCCTGTGAGGAGAGGCTGAGGGAGCTGGGGTTGCTTTAGCCTGGAGAAGAGGAGGCTCAGGGGAGACCTTCTTGCTGGTTTGCTTAGGTCTATTCCAACCTGCTTAATTCTACTCTACTCTTCTCTACTCTACTCTACTCTACTCTATGCTAATAAAACAATGAAATCTATGACCCTAAGAACTATGGAATCTATGAACTATGAAATCGAAGAACCTAAGAACTATGAAATCTGAAAAGCTCTGAACTCTGAAATCTATGGACTCTGAAGCTATGAAATGTAAGAAGCTCTGAGGGACCTCAGCAGAGATCTCTCCAGGAGCTGTAAGCAAAGCCATCCAAGGCAGCCAACAGCAGCTCTTCCTAGAACAAAGCTCTGCGGCAGCGGCTTCCAAGTGTGCCCCGAGCCTGGAAGCAAAGGCAGCAAGAGAGCTGTTAGGCCAAGGAGCAGCCCTGGCCAGCAGAGCTGGGGGCTCCTGAGTGGCTCAGGCTGCAGGCTGGGCTCTGTCCTGCCGGCACTGGAGGTGCCCAGCCCTGGCAGACGCTGGGCAGAGCGGCACTTGCTGCTGGCACTAAGGCGCTGCCTTGGCTTGCATTGGGTTGCTGAGCCCTAAGGAACGGCTGCCTGCCCGAGGTGGGTGGGTGCCCCGGGCAGGGCAAGGGTGGCAGTGGTGCCAGCAGGAGAAGGGGACAGGAGAGGTGCCCAGGGCAGGGCAAGGGTGGCAGTGGTGCCAGCAGGAGAAGGGGAGAGGAGAGGTGCCCCGGGCAGGGCAAGGGTGGCAGTGGTGCCAGCAGGAGAAGGGGACAGGACAGGTGCCCCGGGCAGGGCAAGGGTGGCAGTGGTGCCAGCAGGAGAAGGGGAAGGAGAGGTGCACCGGGCAGGGCAAGGGTGGCAGTGGTGCCAGCAGGAGAAGGGAGAGGAGAGGTGCCCCGGGCAGGGCAACCCTGGCAGTGGTGCCAGCAGGAGGAAGGGACAGGCTGCTGTGTCCCTGCAGTGGGGACTCCCCACCCCTGCCACACCCCCAGACTGGCAGGGGGTGACCCAACCCAGCTGTGGGCACAGGGGGGGCAATACTTGCCTGTTTGGGGGGGAGCTCTGCTCTACCGCCATTGGCTCCTCTCCATCCTGCTCTACTTCCATTGCCTCCTCCCCGCAGCCATCCATCCCATCTGCTCATTCATCAAACTCTTGCATCTCCACATCCACCTCCTGCACACTTCTTAGGCACAGCCTAAGGCAAGAGTCAAGCAGGGAAGGAGGGGGAAACAAAGTGAGGGGGAAACGACACGGAGTGGCTTGGGACTGAGCACCACCTCCCTTGTGTTATAAACGACAGAGCCAATGAAAGTCAATTGAAGAGAGTTTTAAGTTGAAAAGAGCAATTTGAAGCAACCAGAGACATGCAAAACAGGGCTGGGTGCTCCCAATGCACAACTCCTCACTCCTAGCTACCTTTTAACTTTCTCCCCCCAATACATATGCATACTGAGGTGGCTTTATGAAGTTAGTTTGCCCTTCTGGGGGTCTTTCAATGCTGTAATCCTCTGGTCAGCACAGCCGGTGGGTTGTGCTGAGGGCCTTGGGATTGTGTCTTCTGAGTGCTGCTGTGGCAATCAATGTCCTTCCCCAGGGCTGGGCCTTCACATAGGTTCTGTTGATTCTCACAACTGGCCTTTGTGTTCCTGTCTTCTGTAGCAACTTCTCTGCCTTTCCATCCTTGAAGACCTTCTCTTCCTTTCCATCCCTGAAGAACTTCTCTGCTTTCCCATCCTTGAAGAACTTCTCTGCCTTCCCATCCTGAAGACCTTCTCTGCCTTTCCCATCCTTGAGACTTCTCTGCCTTTCCCATCCTTGAAGACCTTCTCTGCCTTTCCCATCCTTGCAGAACTGATTATTTCATCATACTTCAACTGTTAGCTGTTAATTGCTAACATTTCACCAGGGCAATAGTGAGCATGCATTAAATAAAATGAATAAACAGCAGGTTAGAACATCCCTAAAATCTTCTCCTTATTAAAACAAGTCAAATTAATCCTAAACCACTGATAGAGTAAGGCCTAAAAGGAATCTCACTCTAGTTCCATAAGGAAGCTCCCAGTGCCTGACCCCTGGTCTCATCATCCATGCTTCTGCTTTTGCTTTCATCAACATCATCTCACTGCCACCAATTATCATTCCATTGATCACAATCCCTCCTCTTCTTCTGAACACCATTAACCTGCCTTAGCCTCAGATTTGGCCCCAAAACTAGCTGTAATTCCGTTGGCCCTGGCTTTGTTTGTGTGTGTTTAAAGCCAGGAGGGATTGTCTCTTATCTCCATTGTATTCTGCTGGAGGAGCAGGAAACTGCATTCCCTGGCTCTCAGTTGGAATGAATCTCGAGAGACAAGGAATCCTGCAAGGAATTCTAGCAATCCCAAACACAATCCCCCTGCCACTCTTCCTGATTGTTTCCACCAGTACTCCTACCAGAGGTGGCTTCCCAACTCTGGTAAGATTGAGCCCATTCCATGTCTGTGTGGGAACATGTGCCTCCTCATTCCTATCTGTCACTAAGTCATGCACACATCTCTTCACTGTCCATGGCTGAGCAGCAATTAGTAAGGTTAAGTTTGCCTTCTGGAGCTAAGAAGTGATCTAAAGCCAATGGGTTTTGCTGTATTGCAGACTGTCTGTTAGTATCCTGCTTGGCTAAGAAGCTCCAAGCATCCCCTGTTGGTTAACAACTAGTTCTCCTGCAGCTTGCACTATGATCATTCTGTTAAGCATAGGATAGGGGGCAGTGACCCCAGGATCATCTTCTGCCCAGGTGGCTGGGTCATAATGAGCTATTATCCTTTCTGGAGGCCACTCCTTTGCTTTCCAGTTCCCTGTTTGCGATCCCTGCTGATTCTTCCTAAGATCTGTGTCTGTGCACAGCTGCACACTAATCTCTCCCCCTGAGCCAGAGGGACCAGGAAGAAACTGGGGTCTTACTGGTTTGGCATTACCGTTGGGTCTTGCACATTGGCCACAGCAACCCAGGCAGTGTAACAGGCTGGGGTCCGAGTGGCTGAGAGCAGCCAGGCAGAGAGGGACCTGGGGTGTGGTTGATGGGAGGCTGGAACATGAGCCTGCAGTGTGCCCAGGGGGCCAAGAGGGCCAATGGCTTCCTGGTCTGCATCAGGCAGAGTGTGGCCAGCAGGAGCAGGGAGGTCACTCTGCCCTGTACACAGCATGGTTAGGCCAAACCTTGAGTCCTGTGTCCAGTTCTGGGCCCCTCAGTTTAGGAAGGAGGTTGACTTGTTGGAAGGTGTCCAGAGAAGGGCAACGAAGTTGGTGAGGGGCTTGGAACACAGCCCTGTGAGGAGAGGCTGAGGGAGCTGGGGTTGCTTAGCCTGGAGAGGAGGAGGCTCAGGGGTGACCTTCTTGCTCTCTACAACTGCCTGAAGGGAGGTTGTAGACAGGCAGAGGTTGGTCTCTTCTCCCAGGCAGGCAGCCCCAGAACAAGAGGACACAGTCTCAGGCTGCACAGGGAGGGTTAGGCTGGATGAGGAAGAAGTTCATACAGAGAGGGTTATTGCCCATGGAATCAGCTGCCTGTGGAAGTGGTGGAGTCACTTTCATTGGAGGTGTTCAAGAAGGGCTGATGGGGGCTGGTGCCAGGGTTTAGTTTTTTAGTTGTTTAGGTGGGTTGTATTGTACTGTATTGTATTGAGGGGGTTGATGGTTGATGGGTTGGAGGCGATGATCTTGAAGGTCTCTTCCAACCTGGTGTATTGTATTGCATTGCATTGTATTGTATTGTGGTAATACCACTTGGCCCTATCAACCCTTCCTTTCTCAGGATTAGTTTCACTTCTATCCAGCAACTGACAGGGACTTCTTTGGGATCATGACAGGTTATTTCTCCACTTCCATTCAATGGCAATGAATCAGTATGATTTGCATAGCAGGGATGTAATGGTTCCCTTGCAGCCCTAGCTGGTAGATACACCTGCACTTTGGTGCATGTCCCAGGACCCACAAGGCTCCATGTACCACAGAAGACGGTCTGGTCAGGTCCATGGTCTCAGCCCTAAGGGGTTGCAGCCCTCGGCAGACCTTCTCGAGACGCGGCACTGGTTCCTTCCCGGCCTTGCCTCTGCCGCTCCTTAGGAGCTGGTCTGAGCTGCCTCTCTGTGCCCAGCTGTCCTTACCCTCTTTATCCTACAAAT
>JAAWVA010000207.1:0-27073 GCA_015227895.2 Colaptes auratus
ATGCTTCCTCTTGGCAGCCCTTAAGAGGTTTCTTTTCTGAAGCTGATTTCATTAGAATCACAGAATGGTTTGGGTTGGAAGGGACCTTAAAGATCACTCGGGTTCTATCCCCCCTCCCCATGGCATGAACACCTTGCACTAGACCAGATAGTTCATGGCCTGTCCAACCTGGGTTTGAACACTTCCAGGAAGGGGGCAGCTCCAACCTCCCTGTGAGGTTTTTTGGTGATGAGCCTCTGAACGGGATGTTTCCTTTAGGAAGCACTCATTCCGCTGCAGTCATGTGTGGTTTATAGGCTTGAGATGTGTCTGGAGTGATTACCTGGGTAAAATCAGGCAATTTCAGGGTAACTTCCAACCTCAGCAAAATTCTGCTCTGTTTGGTAAGCTACAGACTGTTCCCTCCAAAGATACTCCTGACACTGGGAGTAGGTTCAGACAGGGAGTATTTGAGAGGTTCTAGTTCCTTGTGAGCAAGTGATCTCTTACAGCTGCTGGTATTTGCTGTGTTTGAATACGTTTTCCTTTTAGTCCTACATAGAAACCAAAATGTTGTCAACAGCCATTGCATTGCTTACTGCTCTTCATATTGGTGCTAGGCTACATCTGATGTGTTGTCCACTATCTGTCCTCTCTGTGGCTTGTCTGTCATAAAAATCATAAGATTGTTTCAGTTGGAAAAGACCTCAAAGATCTTCGAGTCCGCCATCGCCCCAAGGCCACCCATGGCCGCTAAGCCATGGACCGAAGTGCCATGGCCACAGTTTTCTTGGACACCTCCAGGGGCAGTGACTCCCCCACCTCCTGGGCAGCCTGACCACCTTCCTGACCACTCTTGCAGGAAATAATTTTTCCTTCTATCCAACCTGACCTCCCCTGCA
Source organism: Colaptes auratus (assembly GCA_015227895.2). Taxonomy (NCBI): domain Eukaryota; kingdom Metazoa; phylum Chordata; class Aves; order Piciformes; family Picidae; genus Colaptes; species Colaptes auratus. The sequence goes on from JAAWVA010000207.1 coordinate 882, forward strand.
CAATTTCAGTCCCTTTCCTCATGTTTCTATCACATGCACTGGGAGAAGAGACTGACCTCCACCCTGCTGCAACCTCCCTTCAGGGAGCTGTAGAGCATGAGGTCCAGTGCCTGACCACTCTTGCAGGAAAAAACTTTTCCTCATCCAACCTAAACCTCCCCTGGCACAGTTTCAGGCCTGTCACAGAGGAGTGCTTGGGATTTATCCTCGCAGTGTCAGTTTCCCTTCCCAGCAGACAATCATTGAGTTGGTGTCTGTTATTCTTCTTTCCGCTCGTCAGCGGAAGGCAGGACAAGTGTCCCCTGCCACTTGATCGATGTGGGTGGGGCTCCCTTCAGAATATTAATAGGTGACTTCCCTGAAGACTTAATTTCCTTTGAAGTACCTGCCATACTGCCTCCTCCTTGCTCTCCAATGTTTCATTCATGGCTGGGCTGCGTTTAGCTCCGTTGTCTGATGGCTTATCAGACATGTTGCGTTTGCTCTGATTGTGCTCGAAGGCAGCGAGGGCTCATTCTGCTTCTCTGCTGTATTCAGTGACTTCTGATTCATTACTAACAGCCACATAGTATGTTCACAGTACATCCCCTCAGGAAGGGGATCTCTTGACCTTTAGCTGTCAAAAGGATGAATTGCTGAGAGCCAGTATCTCATGGAGCTCCTGCAGCAGATCCATTCTTTGATGAATCTTGTTTGCAATATGGCTTAAGCGGAGGAGGGCAGATTGGAGACTGGGTATAGGAAAAATTCTTTACAGTGAGGGTGCTGAGACACTGGAACAGGATCCCAGGGAATTTGTGGATGCCCTCTCCCTGGAATGTTCCAGGCCAGGTTGGAGGACAGGGCCTTGAGCAACCTGGTCCATGGAAGGTGTCCCTGCCCATGGTGGTGGGATTTGAACTAGATGATCTTTAAGGTCCCTTCCAACTCAACCAGTCTATGATTCTAGACTGAGTTTCCAGTCAGCTTCAGAAGAAGTTGATTCCAAAGACAGAGGCAGAGGTGAGAACCTTGCATTTGGTAGCATGCAGATGAGTATGTGGACAAGGCTATTTTGTTTTGTATTCCTCTCGGGTCAAAGCTTTCAGCATCCCAGCTGATGGGGAACTGTGCTTCCCTTTGAGCTTTCTTTGATGGCTTTGGGGTTTTTTTAAGGACTCAAGCTGGTGGATACTGTTGGGAAAACAAAAAGTGAGAGTATCTTCCTCTTCTGTGTGGGATGTGGCAGCAGGAACTGGTGTCGCCTCTGGGGAAGCAGACAGCTTACGGACATTGCTCTGGTAGTTAGAAGTCTCTGTTTGGATCCTCGGTGCACTGCTTGCAGTGGCCTGGAGAGAAATGGCTCCTTTCATGTACTTTCACACCTTGCAACTGTAGTCACAGGCACCCACGCCACATTCTGCAGGGTGATCCGTCTCTGTGCACACAGAGGAAACTGACACTTGTTTTTTTCTGCAGGCCCTTTGCAATGCACACTCCGTTATGAACTTACTGCCCATTGTCATCTCCTGTGCTCTTTATTTCCTCCTGTCTCATCTTGCTCCTGGCGTTAGGGCACGAGGCTGGGCGAGGTCTGGAGCACAGCCCTGGGAGGAGAGGCTGAGGGAGCTGGGGTTGCTTAGCCTGCAGAAGAGAGCTCAGGCAGACCTCATTGCTCTCTACTACAACTACCTGAAAGGAGGTTGTAGCCAGGTGGGGGGTTGTCTCTTCTCCTAGGCAACCAGCGCCAGAACAAGAGGACACAGTCTCAAGCTGCACCAGGGAGGTTTAGGCTGGGTGTTAGGAGAAGTTCTTCATGGAAAGAGAGCTTGGCCCCTGGAATGTGCTGCCCAGGAGGTGGTGGAGTCACCATCCCTGGAGGTGTTTAGGAGACTGGATGGGTGCTTGGTGCCATGGTTGAGTTGATAGATGGTGTTGGGTGAGAGGTTGGACTTGTGATCTCAAAGTGTTTTCCAGCCTGGTTAATTTATCCTATGCTATTCTTCCCAGTGTGAGAGCCAGAGCATGTGGGTCCAGCTCCTGAACAAAAAAAATGCCCAGGTTCCATGCTCAGCTGAGTATTTTCAACTCTTGTTTGGTTTTGGTTTTGCTTTTTTGCTGTGCTTGTAACTAAATTCTTACCAGTAAAGGCAGCTTGGGGTGGTGAACAAAAACCCCTATCTTTGGTTTCATTTTCTACAACTGAACCCCACTAACAGTTAGCTGCTGTGCTGCCACAATGGCTTAGATTAAGAGGACCTCCCTTGTAGTGGGTTCTGCTGCTCTTTTCCCTCTTCTTTAATACCTTTTCCTCTACCAGGGGAGAAGATCACTTTCACCCAAAGCCTCTTACTGATTCTCCCTGCTGTCTGATTTTTTCCTTTGCATTTCAAGTAGAGTCTCTGAATCCATATTATTTAGATCAGGGGGGTTACATTTACATTGTTTTATATATTTTCCAAGAGTTCCTTGCATTTGTTCCTTTAGCGATCTTCTACTTATTTTTTTACCTTCCTATTTTCATAGTTTCAGTTAGGGCTGGAAGGGAGCAACAAGGATCATCATAGTTCCAACCCCCCTGCCATGGGCAGACACTCTACACTAGATCAGGCTGGCCTAGCCTCATCCAGCCTGGGCTTAAACACCTCCAGGGATGGGCCTCAACCACCTCCCTGCACAACCCATTCCAGGGCTTCACCACTCTCATGGTGAAGAACTTCCTCCTCCCCTCCCCCTGAATCTCCCCACCTCCAGCTTCATTCCATCCCCCTAGTCCTATCACTCCTTGTAGCCTGACATGTCCCTCCCCAGCCTTCTTGTAGCCCCCTGCAGATACTGGAAGGCCACAATGAGGTCACCTCGGAGCCTTCTCTTCTCCAACTGGCAGCACATCCACTTTCTTCTCATTGCCCCTCTCACTCAAAAACCCTGCACGCTTGCTGATTTTTGGCACTGTTGTCACATTTTCCCCTTGCTTCTGGCTTGCCTTGCACACCTGCAATTGAGGCATTTTTAGTTCTGAACCTTCCTGCTTCTCTTTTCAAAGCAGCTTGCTTGCTCTCAGCCCTTGGAGACTCTTCTTGGTGAAGCTGCATTGCCCAATGTTCTTGTGTGGCCTGCATTTTGCAGGTGGAGTGTGTTATGATGTGTTAAAATGGTTTTTGAAGGCCTTGTGTTTTTTTTCCCCCTGTTAATGAATGTTTGGGTTTGTTTTTTTTTTAATTAGATTTTCTGATTTATTTTTTTTTAATTGCTTTGGCTGGAAAAGACCTCTAAGATCATGAGTTGAGCTGTCAACCTCAGACCACCATGGCCATTAAACCATGTCCCAGAGTGTTCCAGACTCCACCCCCCCCCTGGGCACCCTGTTCCAATCCCTGGCCACTCTTGCAGGAACAAATTTTTCCTCATATCCAACCTGACCCTCCCCGGCACAATTTCAGGCCATTCCCTCTCATTCTACCACCTGATATTAGGGAGAAGACCAACCCCCACCCTCGCTCCCCCTCCTCTCAGGGAGCTGTAGAGCAAGGAGGGCTCCCCTCACCTCCTTTTCTCCAGACTAAACAAGCCCAGCTGCCTCAGCTGCTCCTCATATGTGCATCCCTGAAATAGTCTCATCAGTTGACATTTCTTTCAGTCCTCTCATACCTTAATGCTTGGGCTGCTTGCTCCAAGTATTTCTTGTGTGCTGCTTTGTCAGAAGCAACTCAGGCTGTCCTTTGGATTTCACAGTGTACTCTATATATGAATAATTTACTATATGAATAATTTACTATTATTTTCTTCCCTTGTCTGTAAAGCCCCTTGGACTTCTCAAGGTTTTTCTTTCTCTTTATATTCCTTAATCTCTGGTCAGGCAAATATTCCCATCACTCTGCATTTACACTTTGTTCATCTCCCCTATCCATTGATAAAGTGCCCACATTTATTGCCTTGGCATCCACTGGCAGCTGAGCCCCACACAGCTGCTCACACACTGCCACTTCCTCTCACCCTGCTGGAGTGGGAAGGAAAATCATGGAGAAAAGGCAAAGCCCCTTGGCTGAGATAAGCAAGTTTTAACAGGACAACACAAGAAGAAACAACAGAAATAACAATAATACTAATGAAGGATATATGAAATGAGTGAAATAAATGTTTACACTCACCCAGCTATGACACTGGCCAAAAACCTCCTCACCTGCCTCACCCTCTATAGCAGGCAATGTCCATATATACTGGTAGAATGGTTTGGGTTGGAGGGACCTTAAAGATCATTTAGTTCTAATACCCTCACCATGGCAGGGCCACTTCTGCTGGACCAGGTTGCTCAGTGCCTCACCCAAACTGGCCGTGAACACCTCCAGGGAGGGGCATCCACAACTTCCCTGTCACCTGTTCCAGTGTCTCAGCACCCTCTATGGAAAGAATTTCTTCCTAAGATCCAGTCTTAATCTGCCCTCTTTCAGCTTCGTTCCCCCTGTCCTTTCGCTGGGAGTCCTTTCCCAGGATGGTGCAGAATACCCCACTGGCTGGTCAGATAGCTCCTTGTGAAGAAATGAACTCTGTGCTAGCTGAACCCAGGGCACTCATTTGGGGATGACTTTTGTCTGTTGCAGTACTGAAGGAGTTGGGGCTGTTCAGTCTGGAGAAGAGAGGCTCCAAGGTGACCTCATTGTGGCTTTCCGTATCTGCAGGGGGCCTACAGGAAGGCTGGGGAGGGACTGCTCAGGCTATCGGGAGTGATAGGACTAGGGGGAATGGAATAAGCTGGAGGTGGGGAGATTCAGGCTGGAGGGAGGAGGAAGTTCTTCCCCCTGAGAGTGGTGAAGCCCTGGAATGGGTTTTGCAGGAGGTGGTTGAGCCCCTCCCTGAGGTGTTTTTAAGCCCAGGCTGGATAGGCTCTGGCCAGCTGCTCTAGTGTGGGGTGTCCCCTGCCCATGCCAGGGGGTTTGGAACTGGATGATCCTTGTGTTCCTTCCGCCCTGACTGATCCTATGGGACTGATCTGTGGTAGCCTGGACAGGTCACCTTCATTTCAGGGACCTGCTTCACCCACAAGAATCTGAGCAGAGAACTGCATTTTACACAGCTCTGGCTATTTGCAAGCTGTGTTGCAAGTGGGTGAAAAGCCTGCATACAAATTCAGCACCTTTGGTAAGAATCCTTCTTTTCATTGAAGAAGCTTAACTGGGCAGCTCTGTAGAATAAACTGCTTTTTGGGTTGTTTGTTGGGTTTTTTTTTTTTCCCCCCCCCTTTTTAAATACATTTTTTTCCCTTACAGTTATGAAGAAGCCTTAAAAATAGAAATAGATTTCCCTGCTGTCACTTCCCCAGACCTGTGTCACTTCAGTCCCTCCCTCTGCCCTCTTCTTATCATGGTATTATCATGCTGAGAGCAGTGGAACAGGTTGCCCAGAGAGGTTGTGGGTGCCTCCTCCCTGAAGGTGTTCAAGGCCAGGCTGGATGAGGCCTTGAGCAGCCTGGTCTGCTGGAAGGGTCCCGGCCAGTGCCAGGGGATTTGGAATTAGATGATCATAGAATAGAATCACAGAATCAACAAAGTTGGAAAAGACCTCAAAGATCAGCAAGTCCAAGCTGTCACCACAACACTTCATGATTACTAGGCCGTGGCACCAAGCCACACCATCCAATCCCCTCTTGAACACCTCCAGGACGGCGACTCCACCCACCTCCCTGGCAGCACAACTCTCTCTGTGAAGAACTTTCTTCTCACCTCCAGCCTAAACCTCCCCTGGTGCAGCTTGAGACTGTGTCCTCTTGTTCTGGTGCTGCTTGCCGGGAGAAGAGACCAACCCCCACCTGGCTACAACCTCCCTTCAGGGAGTTGTAGGCAGCAAGAAGATCTCCCCTGAGCCCCTCTTCTCCAGGCTAAACAATCCCTCCCTCAGCCTCTCCTTGTAGGCCCCCTCCAACCTAGCCCATTCTGGGTGTCTATGAATGATGTTCCTGAGCCTGCAGTTGGTCCTGTCTAAGGCGCAGTTCTGAGCCTGCAGTTGGTCCTGTCTAAGGCGCAGTTCTGAGCCTGCAGTTGGTCCTGTCTAAGGCGCAGTTCTGAGCCTGCAGTGGTCCTGTCTAAGGTGCAGTTCTGAGCCTGCAGTTGGTCCTGTCTAAGGTGCAGTTCAGCTCAAGGAAACAGTGTGGTGGGTTTGCTACTTCAAAGTAGCAAGCTGTAATGAAACCTAACTCTGCTGTCATGGGGAGGAGGGAGGTTAGGCTGTGCGTTGCAGAAGCTTCTGCATGGCCCCCTGGTCCTTTTTAGTCGGTGTGCATGGAGCTCACTGCCAGGACTGTCTGGACCATTGAGGATGCCCTTTCTGTGTTTTAAGTCACTGTAGCAGGGTTTGCCAGACAGGTGTCTGTTTGCACTTGAACAAATGTCTGCAGCAGAGAGCTGGAGGAAGTTGGTGTGGGTCAGTGAACTAACCCTGACCTCGTTTCACTGCCTCTCCAGCTTGGCTGCGTTGGCACATCTCCAGCAGACTTGGAAGTGTGCTCCAGCAAGCTCTGCCAGGTGATGAGTGTTGGGATGTAGCCTGTCCAGCATCCCTATTAGCACTTTCAAACTTGGTTTGAAAGGTACTTGTCAGCTCCTCTTAAGTACTTGGTTTTTCTCCTCCTGTGGAGAAGGCTGTGAGTGGTGTTTTGTAATCACTCGGTGCTTTGTGTGGTGAATTCCCTAACATCGAGAGAAGCTGTTTAGCAAGAGGTATGGTGACAGACCGCTGGGGCTGTGGCTCCGGGGAGCTGTTGGTCTGACCACCTTGCCACGCCGCCGCTGCTGCTCTGCTCTAAGCTGGCTCTGCAGCAGCTTGTGTTAAAGCAGCTTGGGCTTGGAGGCAACTGGTGCAGCAATCTGCTGCCTAAATAGACAGAACAGCTTCAGATCTGTTCTGTTTTTCAGAAAGGTTCTGGGACGTTGGCAATGCTAAGGCTGATCAGGGCGAGAGGAAATAGCCTCCAGGTGATTCTGTGATGCCTCATTCCAGCGAGGCTAAAATGAGAGCAGATCAATGTGCTGGCTGCAGGCTTCCACTTCTTCTGCCTGCCCCGAGGTTGCTTTTGGGCAGGCTCCCAAGTGAGCAGCTGGTTTCAGCACAGCGATCTTAGGCACGGCCATGCCCAGCTAAAGGTGGGGTGTTTCTCCGTGATGTATCCTTTCTGTTGCCTGGGGAAAACCGCAACTTTCAAAAGCTTAATCACTAGAGCTCTGCGGGAGAAGACTGAGAGGAGATCTCATCAGTTTTTGTAAATATCTGAAGGGTGGGTGTCCAGGAGAAGGGGCCAGGCTCTTCTCACTGCTGTCCCGTGATAGGACAGGGAGCAGTGGACACAACTGGAATGCAGGAAGGACATGAGGAAAAAAACCTCTTTCCTGTGAGGTGAGGAAGCACTGGAACAGGCTGCCCAGGGAGCTTGTGGAGTCTTGTGGTAGTTTTAGGCTATGCCTTTAAGATTTGTTTTTTTTTCCACAGATCTTGAACAGAAAAGTGGTAAAATGTAAATAAATCACTCCTGGGTAAAAAGGAATAATGATAGTTTAGACAATCCCATTGGAAAGCAAGGGACTTAAGCTAGTCATGTGAGCATTGCTCTCTCTCTTCTCACTTCCGGAGCTGGCAGGGACTAACTTGCTTCTGCCTGACCTTGGCTGCGCTGCTTTTGTTGTGGCTGCTATTAACTTCTCTGCTTCTGTCTCTTGTCCCTTTTGTACAGGAGGGTAAGGGGAGGCAGGGAAGGAGAAGGTGTTGCAGCTCCCCTGGTCCTTGGCCAGGGCCTCTCTTGTGCTGTTTGTTAACTGTAATAACCTGTAATATTGCATATTTGTGCATGTTCATGTTCATTGCACTCCAGTGCAGATTGTAGTTTTGCTCGTAAGTACGGCTTCCATTTGCTTCCAGCTGAGCTGCTCTGGCAATTTAATGTTGGGGATGAAATTTCAACCCCACAAGTCTCCTTCTCTGGAGCTTTCGAGCCCCTCTGGACATGTGCCTGTGTGACCTGCTGAAGTGATCCTGCTTTGGCAGGAGGCTTGGAGTCGGAGTTGTCCGGAGGTCGGTTCCAGCGCCTGCCCTTCTGTGATTTAATGATTGCTGCGCGTGCAGCCTTTCCACTGACCTGTGGATTGTGTTCAGCAAGCTCTTGCTAATGTTTCTAGGGAGGCCATCATACAGCCACGGATTTTGGTCACATGCTTTTTTGTTAAACAAGTAACTTGCTGGAAAACAGAGCAGAAGATGACCTCTGTGGCTAGAGGGGCTTTGCAGAGGGACCTTGACAGGCTGGACAGATGGACAGAGTCCAAGGCAGGAGATTGAGCACATCCCAGTGCTGGTGTTCTGCACATTGGCCTCAGCAACCCCATGCAGTGCTACAGGCTGGGTCAGAGTGGCTGAGAGGGCCAGGCAGAAAGGGACCTGGGGTACTGGTTGATGTAGGCTGAACATGAGCCTGCAGTGTGCCCAGGCGGCCAAGAGGGCCAAGGCATCCTGGCCTGTATCAGGAAGAGTGTGGCCAGCAGGAGCAGGGAAGTCATTCTGCCCTGTACACTGCACTGGTTAGGCCACACCTTGAGTCCTGTTCCAGTTCTGGGCCCTCATTCAGGAAGGATGTTGACCTGCTGGAAGGTGTCCAGAGAAGGGCAACGAAGCTGGGGAGGGGTTTGGAACACAGCCCTGTGAGGAGAGGCTGAGGGAGCTGGGCTTGCTTAGCCTGGGAAGAGGAGGCTCAGGGTGGACTTATTACTCTATCCCAACTATCTTAAGGGAAGTTGTAGCCTGGTGGGGGCTGGTCTCTTCTCCCAGGCAAGCAGCACCAGAACAAGAGGACACAGCCTCAGGCTGTGCCAGGGCATTTAGGCTGGAGGTTAGGAAGAAGTTCTACACAGAGAGAGTGATTGCCCATTGGAATGTGCTGCCCGGGAGGTGGTGGAGTCACCATCACTGGAGGTGTTCAGAGAGACTTGATAGGGTGCTTGGTGCCATGGTTGAGTTGATTAGGTGGTGTTGGATGATAGGTTGGACTTGATGATCTTGAAGGTCTCTTCCAACCTGGTTTATTCTCTTCTATTGGACACGGAAGCGAGATGTAGATTCAGATCCAGGATCTGAGGTTACCCGCTCAGCTTCTAGTTGAAATGACTCCTTTCCCCTGCTTGAAGCCATAGCTGGACCCCTTGTTCCCCTTCTCCCCACTTTGTTCCCAGCTGCTTGTTTCCATGCTGCAAGGTTGCTGTCCTTGCCTGTGCTAGCAGGGCTGTGAGGTTGCATTGTAATGCAGAGATGATCTTGAGGTGTGGCGGGGTTGCTCCCAAAGCCAATGTCCTATGGCACGGTGCCAGTACTCAGGAAGGAAGAAATCTGCCCTTCGTGGGGGGAATAGGCCCTCACAGGCCTGCCCTTGTGCTCTTCTGTATTTCCCTGAGATGGAAAGACAAAGCTGAATTAGAGGAAATGGCTGGGGCTTCTACAGACTGGAGAAGCTGGGCTGGGAAGGCAGAGGCCTTCCTGAAACTGGAGAGAAACCATCCGAGGCCCCAGCAGCAGAATTTTCCTTGCTGTCCAATCTGGCTGCTGCCAGATGGGAATGCCTGGAACAGGCTGAGAGGACCATGGTAACTGGCAGGGTCTGGAGGAAGGTTGGGGAGCAGTTGTGTAAAGTCAGCTGGGATTTTGTTTTACTTACTTTCCTCTCTGTGCAGACAAAAGCTTTGCTTCTGGTTGGGGCAACTGATCTCTGCGTGGCTTGCAGTGGAGCATGAGAGAGGCTAATGGCTGTGTGAGCCGCAGCATGCACAGCATACTGGGACAGGCTGTCTGGCAGATGCTTCCTCAGGAGAGGCTTCTTGGCAATGTGCTTATATCTGGAAATGAGCTTGTGTGACAGGAGATACCAAGAGGCTGTGGCAGAGTCTCACATCCTGTTGTGTTGGTGCTGCACCCTGGGCTGTTACGCATGTGGCTGCTCTGTGGAGGCTTTTACTCCGTGGGTTGGATAGGTTGTGGGTGCAGGGGAAGCAGAGGTGAATGGATTCATCCAACAGGTAAAAAGTGGCAGAGATGGATTAAATCTCACCTCTCCCAGAACCAGGTCTGAATTCCAAATTCCTTCTGTAAAAGCAGTGAGGTCTGAGTGGAGCATTGCCTGGGGATGTGGTTATGTCACCGTGGCTCTCCTGTGCATATGGTGGGACAACAGCATTGGTTGCTGTGGTTGGCCCTCAATTAATTTTCTGCCTAGAGGGGTTGCAGAGTGTCCTTTGCTGGGGACTTTCAAGACCCATCTGGATGTGTTCTGTGTGACCTGCCCTAGGTGATCCTGCTTTGGTATCGGGGTCGACTTGAGGTTCCTGGTCCTCTTTCAAGCCCTACCATTCTGTGACTCTATGATTCTACGCTCCCCCCCACCCCCCCCAGTAGTTGGGTATTGTGAGTAACACAGCAAATGAGTAGCAGCCTCATACAGGAAACTGCTAAGAAAATACCCCATGTCTGTCCAACTCTCTGAGCTTCTGCTCTGTTTGCCTGATTTTGGTCTGACTTGGCAAGGGCCACCACTGTCTCAAAGAACCACGTTCCAAAGAAATCAGTGGTTAGAGGGAGGTTGGAGGTCACGGAATGGCAGAATGGCAGAATGGAAGGGACCCTAAGGATCATCTGGTCCAACCTTTCTAGGAAATTATAGTTGGAATGGGATAGCCAGCCATGTCAAGCTGAGTCTTAACACTGTCCATGTAGGGAATTCACTGCTTGCCTTGGGAGATGATTCCAACATCTAACTGTTCTCATGGGGAAACATGTTCTTCTGGTCCAATCAGAACCCCCTCAGGAGTAACTTGTACCCATTACCACTTGTCTTTTCATGGGATCCTTGTAAAAAGGGTCTACTAGATCCCCTGTGATGGAGAACTTGACTCTCTTCCAAACTTGACACCCAGGTTGATGTGCCTGGGTACACTGCAGGGATAACTCCAGGCGCCTTCAAGGTTTGCTGTCTTTTTCCAGAGGGGCTGCACTGAGTGTTGAGAGAGGAAGTGAAGAAGAGGAGACAGCCTGGAAAGAGCTGATGTAAGCACAAGACAGGAGGTGGGAGAGAATGGTGCATTCTCAGGCTAAGCTGTTTCATGACTAGCAGTAGTTTGAGCAATGTGTGAGCAGTGATCCTTCCAGCAATGCATCAGTGAGGATATTGAATGTGAGTGGAAGCAGTTTTGTGTGGGAATGGTTTCAAGGAACCTGCTCCATTCTTTCTTTGTGCAGGAAGGTGTGCTCACTCCATAGGTACAGAGGTAAATGTGCCTTGAAACCAGGAGGTGAGAAGTGTCTGACAGGAGTAAGGAGGTAAAATTAGCAACTCTGAACACACCTCTTAAGCAATGGGAGGAGAAAGGTTTAACAGCCACCCCCTTGCCTTAGAGCTTCTGCTGCCTACTCACAGCCTAATCAAGGGGAGGGAAAGGAAATCTCTTAACCTTATTATGGTTTCTAACTACAGTAGCAATGCAGTTACTGTCATCCTTTAATCCTGACACCACCAGACCCAAATGAGACCAGAGGAGTCTTGATTTCATACCCCTGCCAGGGATGTGAGGTGTGGGAAGTCACCAAACCTCTCTGTGCTCTGACCGCTACCTGAGAGCTGTAAGGAATTTCACACTGGCCACTTGGAGTTTGTCCAAGGATTGTGAGGACAGTTGGCCCCCAAGTTTGAATCCTGTCCACCTGTCCAGGTGAGGAATGACTGCCTGGCTGCTGCTGGGGCCTCCAGCCTCTCTTTTAAGGGCTGGACACTTCATGTATCTAAGTGTCTTTGGGGGATGTTCTAAGCTTGATAGTTCCTCCCTCTTGAGAAGAGTAACACTGAAAAACATTCCAAAGACCTGTGGCCATGGTGATTTCTCCTCTGGGTGGCTAGCAGAGCTGTGAAATGGGTATGAAACTGGCCCACAGGCTGTGACAGTTTGTGCTGTGCTAGGGAGTGGGCTTTGGGTGAGATGCAGACAAGACAATGATGGCTGATGGAGTAGCAGAAGTGGTCAACACCCCAGCTAAGCACTGCTGTGAGCAAAAGGCAGAGCTGTTAGTTATTGGCCTCCAGAAGATCTTACACTGTGCTCTGAAAAATGAGAGGCACTGGTGTCTAGCCCAGATTGCCATGGAAGCCACTTCTGTTGACATGGATATGAATAGATTTAGGGTCCCAGGTGACAAAGATTAATAACTTTGCTTAATTACAACCTTGTTTTTTTCCCTGATACTCTGAGAGCAATTACTTTTCAAGGAAATTGGCTGTGAGATGTGCAGGTGTCAGAACTCTCTTTGGAAGAAGGCAGAATTAAGTAGATCAAGGTTTAAAATCCAGGGTAGCTTTGTGTGAGAGAAGCTCCTTGGTCTCTGCCTTCAGGGTAGATTGTGATTACAACCCAAGCTTTCTGTTGAGGTTAGAATTGTTCAGTGCAGATCTCTTCCAGGGTGATTACAGCCAAGTCTCAAAGTTCTTGAAGTAGTTTTTGAGTGTCAAGTTCTGGGGGCCCCAGCGCAAGAAGGACATGAACTGTTGGAGCAGGTCCAGAGGAGGACCACAAAGATAATCAGAGGGCAGGAGCACCTCCACTATGGGGACAAGCTGTGAGTTGGGGCTCCCAGGGAGACCTTACAGCAGCCTTCAAGTGCCTGAAGGAGGCCTACAATAAATCTGGGGAGGGACTTTTGACAAGGGCTTGTGTGATAGGATGAGAGGAATGGCTTTGAGCTGGAAGAAGGGAGATTTAGATGGAGATGAGGAAGGAATTCTTTCCAGGGGGGTGGTGAGACACTGGAACAGGTTGCCCTTCCCTCGAGGTGTTCGAGGCCAGGTTGCACAGAGCCTTGAGCAACCAGGTCTCGTGGAAGGTGTTCCTGCCCATAGCAAGGGTTGGAGCTAGATGGTCTCTAAGGTCTCTTCCAACCAAACACTTCTGTCGTTCTGTGACTTTGTTTTGACACACCATCTTAAGATTCACAGCCTGAAACACAAGGCCTTCTTGCTGGTGCTGAGTTTCACACACACTCTGCAAGTAACATTCAGATCCCCGACGGAGAACTGACTTGGAGCACATTCGCCTGAGCCGGATGCTTCCTTTCCTCTGAGGCAGAAATCTTGCTCTCCATGTGAAACAAACCCCAGAGCAAACTCTTGGAAGTTACCTGGGGTGTTTCTTTCCTGCCCATCGTTCTTTCCCACCCTCACAGAATGTGGCAGGTGCTTTCTGTGGCATTGGCAGTAGGAGGGTTGCTGTAAAGCTCCCTGATTCTTAAGGTAGCTTTGTTTCCTTTTACTTTGTCTGTTGAGGTTAATGCTTTTGGCAGCTGTCACCCTCTGAATACCAAGACTGGCAGCTTTGCTTTCCTAGGGTGTGAGATCTTATTTTGAAGCTGTAAGCAGATTTGCTCTCAAGGAAGGTGTCTAATAAAATCATAGAGTCATTGTGTTGGGAAAGATCTCTAAGGTCATTGAGTCCAACCATCAACTAAGACCACCATGGCCACTAAACCATGTCCCAAAGTGCCATGGCCACACGATTCTTGACCACCTTCAGGGGCAGTGACTCCCCCACCTCCCTGGGCAGCCTGACCACCTTCCTGACCACTCTGCAGCGAATAAATTTTCCTTCTATCCAACCTGACCTCCTCTGGCACAATTTCAGTCCATTTCCTTACATTCTATCACCTGACACTGGGGAGAAGAGACTGACCTCCACCCCACTGCAACCTCCCTTCGGGTTTGAGAGAGCAATGAGGTCTCCCCTCAGACTCCTCTCCTCCAGACTAAATAACCCCAGTTCCCTCAGCTGCTCCTCACCAGCCCTGTTCTGCAGAGCCTTCACCAGCTTTGCTGCCCTTCTCTGGACACACTCCAGCACCTCAGTGTCCTTCTTGGAGCGAGGAGCCCATAACTAAACCGAGTTTCAAGCTGCGGCCTTCACCAGTGCTGAGTACAGGGGCACGATCACTTCCCTGCTCCTGCTCACCACACTATTGCTGATCCAGGCCATATTGGAAAATAAGTAATTTTCCCATCAGGACAAGTCATAGAATTTCAGGGGCTGGAAGGGACCTCTAAGGATCATCTAGTCCAACCCCCCTGCCAGAGCAGATCAGAGGGTGAGATGCTGCTCAAGCACACGTTTCATAATCAGATCTGTCTCTACGCTGTGAAGTGTTGGGCTACACCCAGGGTAAAAGTGGATATATAATCATGCTCCTGACTGCAGACAGCTCCTGAAGCCCCAGCTCCAGAGCATAAACAAAACATGCTGAGTGTTAAGTTGTTCTTCAAGCAGCTGCTGTACTGCAGATGAGAAAGCTGGGCTAGGAGATGTGTGGTTGAGTTTTTTCCCCTGTCCTTTGGGATGCATTTCAAGCTGTTTCTCAATGGCTGTTGGCAGACTTCCAGCCTCTTGCTGCCTTCCTAAATCACCTGGAGTGTGAGTAGTTTAGCAACATGGGAATTACAGCGAGCATAAGGCAGTGTGACCTCGGTTCAAGAGAGACACTGCTGAGCCCTGGGAGCACGGGGCTGCCTGGAAGTGGTACTTGGGGAGATTGGTTAGTAGGAATTTGAGTGCAATCCAGCACTAACTCCCGCAGCTGTTGACAGCTGTAGCAGGGCGTGGGCTAGGAGCAAGCTGGTAGGAGGTTGTTTCTCTCTTCTGAGTTTTATCACCAAGCTGAAGGAGAATGGAGAAATGTGATAAGAAGGGGCCCCTCGTGACGAGAAAGGGCTTTAGTTTCTGGAGCGTGTCTAGAGAAGGGCAGCTAACTGGTGAAGGATCTAGAGAACAGGTCTGGGGAGGGGCAGCTGAGGGAACTACAGCTGTGTAGTCTGGAGAAGAGGAGGCTGAGAGGAGACCTCATTGCTCCCTACAACTCGCTTAAAGGAGGCTGTAGAGAGGTGGGGGTCAGTCTCTTCTCAGTATCAGGTGACAGAGCACTGAATCAATTCTATTACTCTGTGATTCTAAGCTGCCCCTTCCTAGAACAGCATTGCCTGGTGGGACCCCCTAAAGCTAGCAGCAGCTGTGCTGGAGGGCAAGAAGAGAGTGTGATGAACGTTCTCTCTGAAACATGGCTGCTGGAAGGATACTTTCATTTGTATTCATTTATTTCTTCATTCCTTCTATCTAACTTCCCTCTTCTGCTATATGTACCTGGGGGGGATTAGTCAGTGTGGTTTTGGTAGGGAGAAGACAGTCTGCTTGCTTTCCAGCCTTGTCTGAGGATGAGGCAGTGGTACTGCTAGGGATGAACACCCCTGACCTTGACTCTCCCTGCTGAGAAGCCTTCTCTTTTGGTGCACTTGAATCACAGAATCACCAAGGTTGGAAGAGACCTCAAAGATCATCCAGTCCAACCTGTCACCACAGACCCCATGACTAAACCATGGCACCAATGCCACATCCACCCCTCTTGAACCCTCCAGGGACGGTGACTCACACCACCTCCCTGGGCACATCCCAATGGCGAATCACTCTCTCAGTGAAGAACTTTCTCCTCACCTTGAGCCTAAACTTCCCCTGGTGCAGCTTGAGACTGTGTCCTCTTGTTCTGGTGCTGGTTGCTTGAGAAGAGACCAACTCCTCCTGGCTACAACCTCCCTTCAGGTAGTTGTAGAGAGCAATAAGGTCTCCCTGAGCCTCCTCTTCTCCAGGCTAAGCAACCCCAGCTCCCTCAGCCTCTCCTCACAGGGCTGTGCTCAAGGCCTCGTTGCCCTTCTCTGGACACATTCAAGTGTCTCAATGTCCTCCTTAAACTGAGGGGCCCAGAACTGGACACAGGACTCAAGGTGTGGCCTAACCAGTGCTGAGTACAGGGGCACAATGACCTCCCTGCTCCTGCTGGCCACACTGGTCTTTCTCTTCATTTCCGGAAGAGATGTGAAGGAAGGTGCTGTCATCTGCTAGAGCTGGTGCTTGGCTGCCCTGCTTTTGGGCAGAGCAGGGGCAGAGTCTTTCATTTTTTTATTTTTAAAAGAAAAAAAAGAAAGAGAAAAGCAGCTTTTCTGAGGCAGAGTCCTACCACTTCCTCTCACTTCCTTCTCCCTGGGCATATGGAGAAAGGCAGAGCTGTCTGCTGCCCTTCTGGAAGTTGCCTGGCAGTTTGGCTGAATTTGGCTCGAGGTGAGGAGGAAGTTCTTCCCAGAGAGAGTTGTTAGCCATTGGATGTGCTGCCCAGGGAGGTGGTGGAGTCACCATCCCTGGGGGTCAAGAGGGGATGGATGTGGCACTTGGTGCCACGGTTTAGTCCTGAGGTCTGTGGTGACAGGTTGGACTGGATGATCTTTGAGGTCTCTTCCAACCTGATTGATTCTATGATGTGAATCAGGTCCCACTGCTGCTCTGATGCCCCTTGCAGGGTTGCTGGTTCACATGCTTCAGTTGTTAGGGGACTGTGTTAAGACAGGGGAGACACCTACAGAGTCAGAACCTCTGGAGTTGGAAGAGAGCCGTGAGGATCATCGAGTCCAGCTTCAGACTCCCTACAAGGGTGGTAGTTACAGTCTATGCCTTTATAAAAGAAATCAGAGCTCTTGAGCAGAAAAGTAGTAAAATGTAAACAAATCACTGTTGGCTCTAAGAAGGGAAATAAAGGTCATTCTAAACAGCCCCATTGGAAGGGATAAGGGACTAAAATTGATTGTACCAAAACAATCTCTTCTCACTTCTTCACTCTGGGAGAGATAGAAACTGGCTTCTGCTTGACCTTGGCTGCATTGTTTTGGCTGAGTCTAATGTCCCTCTGCTCCTTTCTCTTCTCCCTTTTGTACAGGAGGGTAAAGGGGGGCAGGGAGGGAGGAGCTAGTAGCTTCCCCTTGGCTTTGAGCAGGGGGGTTCTTTTGATAACAGGGTGCTTTTTATTGATTGTAAATAGCTGTGACCATTGTAACTGCTGTATATTGTGTGCATGTCCATTGCATTCCAGTGTAGTTTGCAGTTTTGCTGGTAAACACAGCTTTCATTTGTTTCCACTTGAGCTGCTCTGGCAAAGTTAATGCTGGGGGGGGAAATTTCAACCCACCACCACAAGGCAACCTAAAACCTTAACTGGAAACTGTTTGCTTCTGAACCCTGCAGCAGTCTGTGGGTTCAGGTAACACAGTAGTGGGGCCAGTGCTGAGAAAAAGGTGGGGAATGGTCAGGCTCACCAGGTGAACAACCCACCAAGCACTTGACATGGGATCTGCCCATAAGCAGCTTGTGCAGATGCTTGTGTGCAGTTCAGCTCTGCTGTCTGCTGGAGAGGCAGCAGGGCAGACAGGTGTGTGTTGTACCCTATGTGAGGATGGGTGATGATAATTGTCTCCCTTTCTGAGGAACATCTTGTAGATCCCTGGCCCTGGGCAGCCTGATCTAGTTGGAGGTGTCCCTGCTCACTGCAGGGAGCTGGACAAGGTGACCTTTGAGAGTCCCTTACAACCCAAAGCTATCTGTGAATCTCTATTGGAGACTTGCAGGCCAGGAGTGTGCAATGAGGAGGGAAACCTTTCTCCTACTGCTTAGACTTTGTCTTGGGAAAGGAAATGGGAAAACTGTTTAGAAGGGCTTGTAGTGATGAGGATGGGGCAATGGTCTGAAACTGGGTCAGGGTAGATTTAGGCTGGACATCAGGAGGAAGTTCTTGACAGTGAGAATGGTGAAATACTGGAACAGGTTGCCAAGGGATTGGTTGAGGCCCTGTCCCTGGAGATGCTCAAGATGAGACTTGATGTGTCTCTGGGCATCCTGACCTAGATGGAGGTGTTCCTGCTGCCTGCAGGAGGGTTGGACAAGATGGCCTTTGAGGGTCCCCGTCCACCCTGCTGCAGTCTGTGAATAGCTTGAGGAGCCATCTCTGGATCCAGGCAGAGCCATTCAGGCTGGGAGTCAGAGCTCTTTAAAAACTTTCAACTTTGCTTGTAGGTGTAAAGATTTGTGGTGCTGCTCAATACAAATGACTCATCTCTGGATCCAGGCAGAGCAGTTCAGGATGGAATCAGGGCTCTTCAAAACTTCAGCTTTGCTTTTAGGTGTAAAGATTTTGGTGCTTTTTAATGCACACGACTTTGAAGTTGTTTTTTGCAAATGGCAAGTTCAGCTGCTGTGAATGAGTATCAGACAGCAGAGAAAGCAGAGTGATTCCTCCTGGAACAGGCGCTGCTGCTTTGCCTCTCAAAAGGGAGCTGCTCCAGTATCTGATGAGGTGTGACACTTTTCCAGCGTTGGAGCCTTTTACTTCTCTTGCCATACCTCACAAAAAGGGTGATAGATTTCAGTATGCTTGGCACCAACCCAGCTTGTTTCATTGCTCACTGACCAAGGTGGACCAGTCAGTTCTCTGGGGGCTTTTGGTGCGTGGCTGTTTCCTGTGTGCTTGAGCAATGTGGTGTTTGTGTTCAGGAGGGCAGGCCACACGAGCTTTGAAACCATCTCCCTTCCCCAGGTGACCACTTGAATAAATTTCTGTGCAGAATGGAGCTATGACTCTTAAGTGGAAGAAAGGCCCTTCCAAAAGCATCAAAGTACAGAAACACGAAACATACAGAAGTCAAGGTTGGAAGAGACCTTTGAGATCATTAAGTCCAACCATTCTCTAACTCTGCCAGGCTGGTGCTAAACCATGGCCCTAAGCACCACATCCAGGCATATTCTAAACACTTCCAGGGATGGTGACTCCACTTCTGGGCAGCCTGTTCCACCTGCCTCACAACCCTTGCTGTGAAGAAATTCTTCCTAAGTCTACCTGCACCTCCCTTGGCACAACTCAAGGCTGTTTCGCTTGTCCTGTCGCTTGTTGCATGTGAGAAGAGATCACCTCCACCTCGCTCCAACCTTCCTTGAGGGAGCTGCTCTGAAGCATCAGGATTCCCCAGGGGATTTCAGCACATGCCAGACCTCATCCTTTCTCCTTAGTTTTCACACCACACAGAATTTTCTGGCGCAGAGGTGTTTGAAGCCCAAAGGGATGTGGTGGACCTGGGGCGGTTTGGAGCACAGCCCTGTGAGGAGAGGCTGAGGGAGCTGGGGTTGCTTAACCTGGAGAAGAGGAGGCTCAGGGGAGACCTCATTGCTGTCTACAACTCCCTGAGGGAGGTTGCAGCCAGGTGGGGTTGGTCTCTTCTCCCAGGCAACCAGCACCAGAACAAGAGGACACAGTCTCAAGCTGCACCAGGGGAGGTTTAGGCTGGAGGTGAGAAGTTCTTCATAGAAGAGTATTGGCCATTGGGATGTGCTGCCCAGGGAGGTGGTGGAGTCACCATCCCTGGAGGTGTTTAGGAAGAGACTGGATGGGGTGCTTGGTGCCCTGGTTGAGTTGATTAGATGGTGTTTGGGTGATAGGTTGGACTTGATGATCTCAAAGGTCTTTTCCAACCTGGTCTGTTCCATTCCATTCCATTCCATTCCATTCCATTCCATTCCATTCCATTCCATTCCATTCCATCCATTCCATTCCATTCCATTCCATTCCATCATTGTTCAGCAAGTGAATGGCAGGCACATTCACAGACTTATGCTAGAGGCAGTTCAGTCAGGAGTGCAGCTCACAGTCAGGTGTCTGCTGAGCAGCTTAATAGTGTTCAGATTCCAGCTGAAGCGGTACAGAAGCCCCCCAAACCCTAGCAGGAGCAGCTAACAATAAGCCCTGCAGTTCTTTGTTCTGTGACTGAAGAGTCTTTCCTTTCAGCCTTTCTTCTCCAGTGGGCAACTGAGTGTGGAACACAGCCCTTCAATGTCTGGGAGCACTTCTTTGTGTAGGATGCTGACATAAAACCAGCTGATGGGAGATGTCTCAACCTGCCTTTGAGAAGTAAGCAGCGTTACTCTGGAAGACAGGGTGTTGCCTCATACACAAGGTTGGCACACAGAGCTTACTCACTGAGAGGTACTGTGTGCTTATGTAGCCACCAGACCTTGAGCAGAGGTGGCTGTAACTGATGCAGGGCTTCTCATAGTCCTGTGCTTGATCTGTGTCCTAGGCTTCGCTGTCTCTTGTGTCTTCTGGATATCTGCTGGGCAAGAGAATGGATTTAAGCTTGAGGAGGATGGATTTAGACTGGAGATTAGGAAGAAAATCTTTCCAGTGTGGGTGGTGAGACACTGGAACAGTTTGCCCAGGGAGGTTGTGGATGCCCCCTCCCTGGAGGTGTTCAAGGCCAGGTTGGATGAGGCCTCGAGCAACCTGGGCCAGTGGAAGGTGTCCCTGCCCATGGCAGGGGGGTTAGAATTAGATGGTCTTTAAAGTCCCTTCCACCCAAACCATTCTGTGACTCTGATTTTTTCCCTTCATGTTTCATAGCTGTTTACATTGCTGCCTTAATTCTCTTTTCTTTCAGTGTTGAGGTGTGTCTATTCCACATTTCCCTGTCAATGAAATGTTGCTCTCCTCCCTAGTAACAATGATAGGACAAGAGGAAGTGGCCTCAAGTTGCACCAGGGCAAGTTTAGGTTTGATATTGAAAGAAACTTCTTCATTGTGGAGGGTTCTGAAAGGCTGGAACAGGCTCCCCACAGAGGTGCTTGAATCCCCCCTCCCTGAAGGTGTTAAAAAGTGGCAGAGATGTGGTGCTGAGGGACATGGTTCAGCACCAGACATTGGTAGAGTGAGGTAATGGTTGGACTCTATGATCTTAAAGGTCTTTTCTAACCCTTCCTTTCTATGATTCCAGGGTGGTTGGGGTTTTTTTTTGCAAGTGTTCCATGGCAGAGTTTTTTCTACCATCAGCAAGAAGCAGGACTTGCTGTTGCATTGGTGTATTGCAGAGGGAGGCAACATCAGTGCTAGCAGAAATGCAGATCACAGAATCATGGAATAGTTTGGGTCAGAAGGGACCTTAAAGATCATCCAGTTCCACCCCCCCTGCCATGGGCAGGGACACCTCACACTAGACCAGGTTGTTCAAGGCCTTTTCTAACCTCCAGGGAGGGGGCATCCACAACCTCTCTGTTCCAGTGTCCCACCACCAGCTGGTAGATGCATTTCACATTTCAGGCACTTTCTAGAACTTCTGGAGTAATTTGTGCATTCTGCCTGCTGGGCATGAGCAGTCAGAGGGGCTGACAGCAGCCTGAAGCCTGCAAGCCCTTTCTAATCCTGCAGGCCAGAGGGATCAGTGGTGCTCTCTGACTGAGGCTTCAGCTAGGTGTTTAATAGCAGCTGCTTAAGTTCAAGCTTTGAGAGATGGTGGAAAGAAGAAGCTAAATGCCTCAGTTATGTTTCTGGGCTTTGGGAAAGTGCTGGAGAGCTGCTGTGCTCTGCCTTATTGTCAGCCTTCATAAAGTGACCTGAGGGCTCCTCCTTCCAGGAGTCTGGGTTTAGGTTTGCCTCGTCTGTTGTGCTGAAGCAGCTCAGGCTACTCTTGTAACAGAGAAGGAGCTGTTTGTGTTGCACACAACCTGCCTGCTGCTGGGAACCAGCGTGTGGAGTCTTCAAAGGTCTCCAACCTATCCTTTCCTCAGCTGGAAGAACTTGAGGAGTCTGCCGTGGTGGCAGTTCAAAGAGCTGGTTTATGGCAGCTCCACAGCCTGGCCAGATGTCCCAGGTGCTCTGGTGTCTCTTGGAGAGCTTCCATTCGTAATCCTGAGCCAGGCTGATCTTACTTAAGCTTGCAATCCTGTTGCCAGAAAGCAGAGCAGCTGGCTGCCATCCAGGTGCCAGAAGGGCTATCTGAATTTTCTGGAGGTGGTGGTCTCAGGTGATATGGGTTTGTACAGTTGCTGTGGCAACTTGCATTGATTCCCTTAAGCCCCAGCCTGGTTCTTAGCTTCCCAACTGGCTTCTCTATTCACCCTGCTTGTGAGAGGGGGAGTTGGGGCTGAGCCTTGGGGCAGTGTACCTGCTGGGCACGGACAGGCTGGAGAGATGGGTGGGGAGAAACCCAGGGAATTGAAGAAGGGCATGTGTAAGTCCTGCATCTGGGGAAGAACACCCCATGGATCAGTACAGGCTGGGGGATGACCCAATAGCGCTCTGGGGAAAGGACCTGTGAGTGCTGGTGGACAACAGCTGACCATGAGCTAGCAATGTGCCCTTGTAGCCAGAAAGCCAACAGCATTCTGGGGTGCACTAAGAAAAGTGTGGCCAGCAGGTCGAGTGAGGTTCTCCTCCTACTCTACTCTGCCTTGGGGAGAGCTCATCTGCAGTACTGTGTCAGTTCTGGGCTCCACCAGTTCAAGAAGGACAAGTAACTACTACAGAGTGCAGTAGAGAGCCACTAAGCTGTTGAGGGGAATGGATCATGTACCTCCTGAGGAGAGGCTGAGAGAACTGGGGCTGGTTAGCCTGGAAAGAGGAGACTGCAGGGATCTCATTCTGCTGATCAGTATCTAAAGGGTGAGTGTCCGGAGGATGGAGCCAGACTCTTCTCAGTGGTCTCTAGAGAGACAGGATAAGGGGCAGTGGACACAAACTGGAACCCAGAAGGTTCCACTTAACATAAGGCAAGCTTCTTCACTTTGTGGATGGCAGAGCACTGACCTGGTTGCCCAAAGAGTTTGTGGGTCTCCTTCTCTGGAGGCATTCTGACCCACCTGAATTGTTCCTGTGTATTGACTCTGGGTGCTCCTGCTCTAGCAGGGGGGTTGGACTATGTGATCTTCAGAGATCCCTTCAACCCCTACCTTCTGTGATTCTCTGACAGCAAAGCCTTCGTAGGGTGGAGCAGAGGGCACCACTTTTCCAGAGAGCTGCAGAGCTGCAGTGTCCCTGTCTGCCTTCCCTCCAGCTGGGCAGACTCACAAGAGCTGCTGCCCCCCTGCCGCTTCGCTGCTGCCCCCCTGCGCTTCGCTGCTGCCCCCCCTGCGCTTCGCTGCTGCCCCCCTGCCGCTTCGCTGCTGCCCCCCCTGCCCTTCCTGCTGCTGTTTAGTCTGAGGTTAGGAAGAAATCTACACAGAGAGAGTGATTGCCATTGGAATGTGCTGCCAGGGAGGTGGTGGATTCACCATCACTGGAGGTGTTCAGGAGGAGACTTGATAGGTGCTTGGTGCCATGGTTTAGTTGATTAGATGGTGTTGGATGGTAGGTTGGACACGATGATCTCGAAGGTCTCTTCCAACCTGGTCTGGTCTATTCTATTCTATTCTATTCTATTCTATTCTATTCTATTCTATTCTATTCTATTCTATGTGAAATGCTGCTTGGATTTCCAAGACAGCAAGAGTTGCTTATTTTTGACCATGACCATAACCCTTTGGAGTTCAAGAGCCAGTTTGTGGACAGCAAGTCTCAGCTTCTCTTGGCAGCTTAGGAAGCTGGAAGCTCGCGTGTTTGGACCTACCCTTGAGTTCCCATCATAACTCTCAGTGAGGCATGGTGAGGGCTGGAAGATGTGTAACACCATGCAGGAATGCAGAGGGTTATTTTGTCCTGCCTACTCAGCAGATAAAAGAGACAGAGCCAGATGTGGTCACCGACATTGCAGAGCTGTTCTGCAGCTTCTGAGGAGTCAGTAGCTTCAATGTAATAGCAGCAGCTCAGTCCTTGTCTAGGAGGAAGTTGGTCTCAGATCCCTATCTTCAGCTACCTTACACAGTAAGTTATCCATGCACACCAATGTGCCCTTGTGGCCAAGAAGTCCAAATGTTATCCTGGGTGCTTTAAGAAGAGTGTGGTCCAGCAGGTCAGGGGTCCTTCCCCTCTGCTCTGCCCTGAGGAGCCTCCTCTGGAGTATTGTGTCTGCGCTCTCTGGGTCGAGAGGACAAGAACTTGCTGGAGAGGGTACAGTAAAGGGCTACAAAGATGATTTGGGAATTGGAACATCCTATGAGAAGGCTGAGAGACTTGGGGCTGTTTAGTCTGGGGTAGAGCAGCCTGAGAGGGATCTTATGAAAGGGTGGCGTCCAGAAGAGGGAGCCAGTCTCTTTTCAGTGTTGTTTCTGTGGTAGGAACAGGGGCAGTGGAAACAGCTGGAAAAGAAGTTGTTCCACCTCAGCAGGAGGAAAACTTTTTTACTGTGGGAGTGGTGGAGGCCTGGGCCAGGCTTCCCAGAGAGTTGTGGAGTCTCCTTCTCTAGAGACTTTCAAGACCCATCTGGCTGTGTGTCTGTGTGACCTGCCCTAGGTGATGCTGCTTTGGCAGGGGGTTGGACTCAACGATCTTCAGAGGTCCCTTCCACCCCCACTATTCTATCCTATGATTTGTGCTGTATCACCTCACCCCTTGCATGTTTGAAGAGTGATAGTAAACGTGCTTTCTGGTAATACAGATGTTCTTCTGAGACTAGATAGCTGCCAGATGGACATGAGCTTCTGATAATTTTGTGGCACGTGGGCGCTGCAGTAGTTGCTCTCTTTAAGCCACCCAGCCACACAGTTCACTTAGAATCAGCCAGGTTGGAAAAGACCTCAGAGATCATCAATCCAACTATCACCTAATACCTAACACCTCCTGACAACTCACCCTGGCTCTAAGTGCCACATCCAAGCCTTTCTTGAACACCACCAGGATGGTGACTCCACCACCTCCCTGGGCAGCCTCCGGGGTGGCCTTCCTCTTTCTGGGAAGAACTTTCTCCTCACCTGAGCCTAAACTTCCCTGGTGCAGCTGGAGACTGTGTCCTCTTAAAGTACCTTTTGACTTAGTTTTATACAGCCTTGAGGTGTTCTGGGTATTGTCCATGTGTTACACAAACAACAGAGCAGCAAACACATGCTCGGGACTTGATACTTGCAGAGCCTTTTAGTGATCTCAGAAACCACAGAGTGTGGTTCTTAGTTCCCAGCTGAGATGCCTTCTAGTGCTGTGTGGAATGTTCCACCCCAGCACGGAGCCTGTGCTGCAGAGACCATGCTGGATGCTTGGTGAAGGGTACAGAACCACTGAATTGTTGCACTTGGAAAAGACCTCCAGGATCATCGAGTCCAACCGTCAGCCCAGCACTGATCCCTCCCCAGAGTGCCATGCCTGCACATTTCTGGAACACCCCCCGGATGGCAACTCCACTGCCTCCCTGGGCAGCCTGTCCCAAGCTTGGCCACTCTTTCAGAAAGAAAATTGTTCCTAATAGCCACCTAAACCTCCCCTGGCACAGTTTCAGGCAGCACAAGTTCTGATCTCCAGTGTGGGCAGCCGGCTGGGCACACACCAGTGTCTGTACAGTTACCTCCGTGTGTGAAGAGGGGCAGTGGCAGGGGGAGCTCTTGCACGTGGGAATTGCCTTGCAGTCCATTTTGTGTCTCTGGTATATCACAAACCCCCTGAGTGTCCATTCCCAAACTCCTGTGGGGATGATGAGAAGTAGTAGACCAAGGGGCAGGGAATGGTGTGAGGGAGCAGAGCTGCTGTGCATGTTTCTGCTTTTGCTATTTCAGAGTCATCTTAAATATTTGTGTCACATCTCAGCTGTGTTCTCTGCCTCTTACTTGCCAAGGCTGGTTGCCTTAGTCACCCGGTGCTTTGGTACCTAGACAACAAGGTAGAATAATGGTAATAACTTTCTCAACTGTTTCTGAAATCAGCTTCTATGAACAAGTATCATGCATGTGTGACTTGTGCCAGCAGTCTGTTTCTCCCCTTTCCTGCTGCTGACACAGCCTGAAATCCTACTGGCACACTACCTTAACAGAGCTGTGTCCCAGTTGCCCTCCTGCAACTGGAAGCAAGCCCTTCAGCAAGGTGGCCCTCTTCTTCCTGGAGCATTGGAGCCTGAGCTGAAGCTGGAGCAAATCTCCAGGTATCTAAGGCAAGCCTTGGGGCCAGCACTTGTTTTGCTCACCCCAACTTGGTGGCAGATCCTGAGTGGGAGTGTTTCTGTTAGGATGGGGTGGAGGCTGGCTCTCAGAGTGTTGGGAGTAGCTGGTGGCTGCTATCAAGTCATTTTTTCCATATTTACTGTCCTCTTCTGGATAAGTATCTGTTTGTGCTGAACCCTCCCCAAGATCATCCTGCAGCCTAATGAAAAGCTTAGCTTACAGATCTGAGTCTTTAAAATAACTGTGCTGATGGATTCCCTCTGCCAAACAGCACCTAGACTGGGCGCTGCAGAGGATGCTTCTGCAGTGTGTAGTGCTCCCAGTTGGAGCAAGTATCCCAGTATCTAATTTTAAGAACAGTGGCTCCTAATTTGCATAATGTGTGTTCTTTAAACTCCTGCAGCCTTGCCTACTGCTTTTATTTATCACTGGGTCACCCTTGGATGCAGATGTGAAAGCCTTCTAGAATAGAGTAGAATGGAATTAGGAATGGAATGAATGGAATATGGA
>JAAWVA010000208.1:0-27039 GCA_015227895.2 Colaptes auratus
GAAGGGACCACAAGGATCATCTAGTTCCAACCCCCCTGCCATGGGCAGGGACACTCTACCACTAGATCAGGCTGGCCAGAGCCTTATCCAGCCTGTCTTAAACACCTCAAGGACGGGGCTCAACCACCTCCCGACAACCCATTCCAGGGCCTCACCATCCTTATGGTGCTAGGCTAATCAAAGAGCCCACATAAAGATTATTTTTTTTGGCTGGTTGAATCGTGTGCAGTGGATGCCCATGCTCTTCACCTGCCTCAGTACAGTATCTGCTGTCCTAGTTTGAGCCACATTGGTGGTACCTTTAGGTGGTGCTGCACTCAAGGCAGAAAAATACAATACAATAAATACAATGCACCAAAGTGATGCTTTCAGCAGCATGGGAACAACTGCTGGTTCCTGGCAGTAACACCCAGTGCCCTCACAGTGCCTGCCCGGACCATGGACATCTGGGGAGTTTTAGCTAGGTCGGATCAGTATTTGTTAAAGGGAATCTCCTCAGAAGTGCCTGAATTTTCACACGCGGGAAGGGTGAGCAAACATTTGCAGGTGAGCCCCCTGCAGATCCTAGTCTAGACAAAGCCAGTGAGAGGGAAGGGGTGTTTAAGTTGGCTCTGGAGGATTTGGCAAGCAGCCAAGCCACTTCTTCCCTATTTGTAGCAAGCTCTGTTAAAAATAGGATAAGGTTCAGAAGGCTCAGATCTGCCCTTCAAAAAAAAAATCCAGATAATTGAAGGGTTTCTCTCGCTGCCACGTTTCTATCTATGTTGTCAAAAGGAAGGAAACTAATAATGTTGGGGTTTAATAACAGAATATCCCTGACATACAGAAAGCACTTTGATTTTGATTGGAAGTATACAAGGTAGGCTGCTGTTACCTGTGCTTAGTAAATAGTGCACCATAAAATCATAACTGAAGGGCTGAGAGGTACAGGTCAGATACACCACAAATGAAAAATAAAGGAGGGGGAGAGCTGTGACATCTTTCATTTCTCTTTCACCCTGCAGGGATTTAAGAAGAGGGATAAGTAAATAGGTTTACAGCTGTCCACAGGTGAGGATTTTTTGGTCACCAGTACAGCTATACACTTACAGACCTGATATGTTTAGGACCAAGCATAGCCAGCAGGGTGAGGGAGGTGATTCTCCCCCTCTACTCTGCTCTGGTGAGACCCCACCTGGAGCACTGCATCCAGTTCTGGAGCCTCTATTACAGGAAGGATCTGGATGTGCTGGAAGGTGTCCAGAGAAGGGCCATGAGGATGAGCAGAGGTCTGGAGCTCTGCTCCTATGAGGACAGACTGAGGGAGTTGGGGCTATTCTGTCTGGAGAAGACTCTGGGGACACCTGGTGTGGCCTTCCAGTATCTGAAGGGGGCTACAAGAAAGCTGGGAAGGGACTCTTTAGGGTGTCAGGGAGTGATAGGACCAGGGAGAATGGAGCAAAACTACAAATGGGTAGATTGAGATTGGATGTTAGGAAGATGTTCTTCCCCATGAGGGTGGTGAGACCCTGGCACAGGTTGCCCAGGGAGGTGGTGGAAGCCTTATCCCTGGAGGTGTTTAAGGCCAGGCTGGATGTGGCTCTGAGCAACCTGATCTAGTGTGAGGGGTTGGAACTAGATGATCTTGGAGGTCCCTTCCAACCCTAACAATTTTATGACCAGCCTTAATATCTCCACAGAAGTTCAAGATTATCTCCTGAAACAGCAACAAGTATGAAAGTGGTGAAATACTCACGGGATCTGATATGGTGGCAGTCCAAAATCAGAAAAGAGGGGGAGGGAAAAAAAAGTACCCATCTTTAAATGGCAGCTCAGTGTTATAAATAACCACTCCCTGTGAGACTTTTGAGAGATATGCATTCAGTTTACTGAGGAAAAACATATTTTTCTTGCTGTCACCAGTGTAGAGGCAATACAGCTACACATGAACATACTGCATGCTGGCTCCTACACTTCCCTGGAGAATTTCCAGTTAAGTTCCTATTCCACGATTTTATGATACATAAAGTACAGAAATAACACAGTTTAACTGGAAGCTACCGGGCTGAAGCTCCGCTCCTGAGCCAAGGATCTTCGGATTGACTTCAAACCCCAGTGAATTTTGTGTGGAATTTATGGAGCAGAAATACGTCGGGAATGTTTGGATGTCGTTTTTATAAGGGCACTTCTTATGGTAACTGAGGCTGCTATAAATTGAATTATGCAATATGGAAAGTCCTTAAGGTTTATGGTAGAGTTTGTGACGGCTGAAATGAAGACAAAGGACCCGGGATAACAGGTGTCAGCGGCACGGAGGCTAAATGTGATCCATTGTGATGTGAAAGTCAAATACAGCATTTTCAGCAAGTATGTAAATTCCATCATGCATCAGTAAGTGCTGGCTCTGTGTTAATTCACACCGAAAAAAGGGACACTGGCCTCTCTGATGCTGAGTAGATGACACTGCACTATAAAATTTTAGTGCTGTTATTTCTTTAGCCACTAATATTCGAAGCATTCCACAGATATTACACCAACAGACTCCTTCGACTTGAAAATGTGTTCTGTGCCCACGGAATCTGTTTATGCATTTCACTCTCCTGAGTTTATTAGAACAGTAATTACAGGAACAGAGCTTGCTTTCTTAGGGCCTAAAACATCCTACTCTTTTCTAATTAGGTTCTTTGAAGCTAGCACATTCTGTAAATAATTCAAAGACATCTGATTCATGAAAATAAGTCCAAATGCCCATAGAAGTGCTCTTATATGAAACAGAGATTAGGATACCAGTTTCTAGACTACTGCTTTCCCTGAAGCACTGGGGCTGCAACAGGAGCTACTGCTGCACTGGGAAATTCTGGGGCCAAGAAGTGTCCTGGTGGCCCAGACACCTCTGTGCCAGCCTCAGGCAGGTTGCAGCCACAGCTTCAGCAACTCAAAATTACTGTGGTTCAGTCTTCCAGTTTTAATGCAGACTTCATACTTGTATCTACACAGGGGAGGTTTAGTCTGGATGTTAGGAAGAAGTTCTTCACAGAAAGAGTGATTTGCCATTGGAATGAGCTGCTCAGGGAGGTGGTGGAGTCACCATCACTGGAGGTGTTTAGGAAGAGACTGGATGGGGTGCTTGGTGCCATGGTTTAGTTGATTAGATGGTGTTGGGTGATAGGTTGGACTCGATGATCTCTGAGGTATTTTCCAACCTGGTCTGGTCTATTCTATTCTTACTGAAGCCACAAAAGGTGCATTTTTTTAGACAAGAAACTTAGCTGGGGTTTTGCACACTTATGAGATGTGCAGTGGATATAAAGGAGAGGAACAAACCTTGGATGTTTAGAGGTATGAGGTGAAGGAAAGCGATTGCTGCATGTTAAGTATGATGTTGGGTGTTGCATTTAGGTACCACAGGAACAGGTACTTCTGAGATAAAGTGGAGAGATGCCACATGCTCATCTCTATGAGCTTGTGGGCAGCCAGGATCTCCAGTAAGAGCTACCTACCTCTCAGGCACACAAATGCACGAGAACTCTCCAATGCATTTGCTGAATTTGTTTTCCAACACAAAGTCAATCTACGTTGTTCAGCTCCACTGTGAAAAGGGCAGCTGAAGCACTTGGTTATGCAAGAAATTTTGTACCACTTACCTCATCAACAAAATCACAGGACAGATGGGGTTTTGAGACCTTCTAATTATATCCTACAAGCCTACTTTTCACTCAGCCCAAGCTGCATGCACATGCCCACATCTGTGACCTTGGGGATAGCTAGGGAATTTGCCGCTGTGGGTGTGCTTCCACTTCTGCTGTGCTGCGAGCTGGATGCTGGCTCCCAGCCAAGCTCATCACTGGGAGGGAGAAAGGAAAAAAATTACAGAGGGTTGGGAGAATATTGTGGGAATGGAAGCCATAGTCTCAATGATGAGAGCTGCTCTACTACCAGGAAGATTCCCATTTGTACAAGTAGTAAAGTCATCTATAGAGAGAAAAAGCTGGAGTAGAATTAAGGAGTTTAAACACAATGTCCTAGAAACTCTAAAGTTGCAGAATCCTAGAATGATAGAATTGGTTTGGTTGGAAAAGGCCTCCAAGATCATTGAGTCCAACCATCCACCTATGTTTAAAATCAGCTGCTTTAGGAAGCAATTAAATATAGCACCTTTTTAAAAGGGAGCTGACCAGCAGCTGCAGTATGGCACATTGGCCTTTGCTCTCAAACAAACAAGTGCAAAACGTTGTCAAACAGCAGGATTTCAGAGCCTGCCAAGTTATTAAAACTAGCCAAACAGAGAATAATAATAATAATAAAAATAGATAATGATCTCCATGTTTCAAAAGCTGAAACATAGCCACACTGTACTTTCTACAGTTAGTTTGGCTGCACCACTCGTCCTGCGCAGAACTGGAGCTCTACTTCAGCGGTGAGCTTCCCCAGCACACACTTTGCAAGAGGCCATCTCATTACGCAGCCAATTAAAACGATTTGTTTGTTCATGATGGAACCTAATGCAGAGATTTGTTTTCTTCCAATAGATACCTTCTGCTAAGAAGCCAAATTGGCACAACTTTATAATTGCACTAGTTCCACTGGGAGCTACAAAGAAGTTTGTGAAGCTGATAATTCTTTAGTGCAAATGAAGCTAACAATAGAGACAAGCCACTTATAAAATTTTTCCATTGTGCAAAATCCAGGAGCATTGTAGCATCCAAAGAAATTGTAGAAGATTAAAAATCCCAGGACTGTATTATATTACCATCTTTATTGTATTACTTATGTTATAACATTTATTATATTGCCATATATATATTACATTATCAGCTTTATAGTTGGCGCATTGATGAAGTCTTTGTTATCGCAGTTTTAAGCCTGACAACCTGAGGCTGCAAAACCTTGCTCTTTTCCAAGCAAGATACCAAAGATGCTATAAAAAGATGTCACAGTGACAGAGTTTTGGCCTCTGCTGCTGAAATGAACCCGTCAACAGTGAAGCAAACGTGGGCATAAAACTCAGTGTCTCACGCGAACATGTTCTGAACTTGCAAGAAGATCCTACAGAGCCTTATAGCCTTTGCTTGAAATGAGCATGAACAGAAAGCTGCTCTGAGGCATGCAGAACAATGTGCACCCCACACAGCATACCCTGTTCATCAAAACTGCAGGACATAGTGAGAGCACATCTGCAGTCTTGTGCCCAGTTATGGGCTGCCCAGACACAAGAGGGACAGGGATATACTAGAGAGTGTCCAGTGCAGTGCTCCAAGGATGATGATGGACTGGAGCATCTGGCTGATGAGGAAAGGCTGAGAGACTGAGGGCTGTTTAGTCTGGAGAAGAGAGGCTGAGAGGGGGTTTTGCTAATGTCTATAAACCTCTGAAGGGTGGGTGTCAAGAAGAAAGGACCAGTCTCTTTTCAGTGGTGTCCTGTGATAGGGTGAGCAATGGATACAAACTGGAACACAGGAAGTTCCACCTCAACATGAGGAAAAACTGGAGCACTGGAGCAGGCTGCCCAGGGATGTGGTGGACTTCCACAGGTGTGTGGATGTGGCACTTCAGGACATGGTTTAGTGGTCATGGTGATGTTGGGTTGATGATTGTACTTGATTCTCTTAGAGGTCTTCTCTAACCTTAATGATTCTATGAAAAAAGGTGGGTGCTTTTGGCAGTGTTTGGGAGAGGATGTGACCCTAAATGGTACTGATGAGACACATGACCAGAACCACATCCTGTTCTGTCCAGGACAGTTAGGATCTTAGGAGAAACAAAAAAAATAAGCATTAGTATCTGCAGAGAGGGGAAGCTATTCTCCATTTTGTTCCTTCTCCTCACCCCTGACAACCCAGCCTAAAAATGAAAGAGCTGAAGGGTGTCTGCAAAGGCTCTGAGGAGGGATGCCACACACCTGGAAGCTATATAAAGCTCCAAGTGGGAGACACAGGTTTCTTCAGAAGTGATCCAGTGGCCCAGATCTCAGGGTTTTATCCACACTGCAGCATTAAGCAGAGAACTATACTCTCCTTTTCTTGGAAGCAAAAGTTTGATTTATATCATTTGTCTCAGAATATTAAAATTAGGAACGAAAATGTGGAGTATGGTTGCTACCTCCGAAGGTAGGAATTTCCCTCAGGGCATCTAAAGTGCCTCAGGCAGAACTCCTTTTATGGCCACAAGTTTGGGGAACTATCATCTCCCTTACCTGGTGACTTTATCATCTTTCAAGTCAGCGCAAGTAGCAGTCAAGTACCACCAAGGCAGAAAATGTATTGTTGCATTTTGGCTTGGCAACTCTCCCCGGTGCAGAGGAAAAGTTGGTTTGTTAGAGCGTTTGAGGTATTTTCCTTTGGACAGTAAATGACAGTTTGAAACATCATCATTATTATTTTTATTGTGGGTAAAATTAGAATTTGAAGTTGTAAAATATATGGCAGTGGCTGATACTATAATAAAGTGAAGTTCTGGAGATGATGAATAGTTTATACTGGGGATGTGCAAGCAAGATAAAGAACGGAGTTAATGCTGAAAAAAATGAGCTGGATACATCTCATTAAGGGCTTACTGCTGCATTTGCATTTTTTGTTTAATACTCAGATCCTGAAGGCCTGCAAATGAGCTGTAACTTTGCAGTCTTTAAAAAATAAATAAAGATTAGATAAATGCAGATGCTATGCAAATAGCAGCAGGCTACTGAGCAGCCATTAATGAGTGCCAGAAAGTTACACAGGTGATCATGAAAGACCTTTCCAGTAAGACTAAATGCCACAGTGATGTGCAAGTTCCTTCTGATTCTTCCCTTGAATTTGTCATTCAGGCTAGAAGAGGTAATCTGAAGTTGTGCCTTGTTAGTTGGGGAAAGATGATGTATCTGTTGGGGGGAGGGGGAATACATGTAGAATTGCAATCATGTAAAGAAGAGACAAATAGTGTAATTGGACAGTGCCTGAATTATTGCAAGGGAAAAGAGATAACCTTTTCTATTATTTCTAGCTCTTCTTCATTATCAAGGAACATGTGAGTATCTCCCACATTCAGGATCACACTCAGATCTTCCAAAAAGTGACTCATCTCAGATCAAATGAGACAGTTGCTCATTTATACTCCCCATCACAAAAGCATTCTTAACAGCATTCTTTCACTATCCGTTTGTCTGCCCCACGCTTTCTGATTGGTTGTGCCTTATGAAAGAGATTTATAGCTCGAAACTCCATCTTATTTAGCCCCTTCCTTTAATGAGTAACTATAAAATAAGCATCATTTTCCTAATGTGCATTTTGAGTGTCAGAAATAGGCAATTTGAATGTGAAGCTTCAAACACTATTAATGCTGCAATTTAGTGACAAAATTTCTCTCAGTCTTCAGTGCCTCTTGCTACATTTCTTCGTGTCAGTGATTTATTGTATTATTTCTCTTGCCTGTAATAGTTAGTGCTCTGAGTAGCTGGTTTATTCTTGTGTTTTCCTACAAATTAATATGTTTCAGTAATGGCTGGCTCTACCTTTGTTTGGCTGTCAGCTGAGAGTCTCCCTCTCTGGAGATGTTCAAGACCTGCTTGGATGCATTCCGCTGTGATCTCTTTAGGTGATCCTGCTCTGGCAGGGCGGGTGGACTAGGTGATCTTTTGAGGTCCCTTGCATCTCCTAACAGTCTGTGATTATTGAGAGGAGCATTGTGCCAGGCTTTTCTCAACACCTTTTTGAGATTGTCTCTCCATTCACTGACTGTGTATGACTCCTGAATACTAACTTGGAAAAGGTCAGCCTGCCACAAATGGCTCCAGTCTCACCAGAGAGCACCAACAACTGCAAGGGGGAAAAACCTGTCACAATGCCTAACATGAAAACCTAAGTAGTGATAGAGATTAGAGGGTTTCTTGATGATTAGCTCAGCTTCATCTGCTCCAAAACCTTTAGAGAGGATGAACTCTGTCTCAAGAAAGGCACTGTTGCCTGTTGAGTTTAGCAGTCTCTGCCCTCCAACATGCTACTTCTTAGTACTCTGTATGTGGCATGCACTGCTTCAGGGTGCTGGATTATATATCTGCCTGCATGAGGCACAGTGCAAATTACCCAGCATCCTGCTGCTGTTTGAAGACACTGAAAGCCCATTTTAATTTTAAATATGCATTCACAATCCAGAGACTCTCCCACCAGGTCTGCGTTAGATATACACTTGTGCTGAAAAGCTCTGCAGCTTTATACAAACAGGCCTTTTGTGACAATATACTGTGGGGCTCTGAAAGCTGCTGGAGAACAAATTGTGCATGACAAAGACCTGCCTTGGTCGTCTTCTTTCTTCCTCCCAAACTTGAAAACTTGTGAAAGCAATATAGGTGCCCTCATCACACACATATGGTGTAGGTTGCAGGGAGGGCTTAGCATCAATACTGCCATTTAGGGCTGAGGAAATAAAACCCCAGAGATGGGAGGTCCCTGTCTTAAGTGTGGTACAGCAGATCTACATAAAATTTCCTTGTTCTGTGCCCTAATCAAATATTCCTAAATGGCTGAAACCAATGCATTCCAGGGACCATGTCTACACAGACAGAATTAACTCCAGTTTAGCCAAACCCAGTACAAAACTAAATGAAGTTAAGAGCACTATTTGGCACTGGACAAATACCTGGCACCACACATTTGGTCCTGAATCCAGGACTTCTGTACCCCTGCAGATCACAAGCTCCCACTCCCTTTCTTTTCTTTTCCCTTAAATTGAAAGGATGAAATGCTTACAGAAATGTAGCACTCCACTTCTGGAGATAAGCATACACAAAGTGTAGCCTTCCCCCACCCAGTTTCGCTGCCTGATTATTGAAAGAGCTTGGAGAGTTATTTTCAGAAGAGGACAAAGCTGTTAACTTGCTGATGTAAACAAAAAGGATGAACCTACTGCAAAAATGCATGAATTATTCTGATCAAGATCTCATTTTGGTGCTTCAAGAGCAAAACACTTCAAATTTCATTGCAGCTTAGTGTTTCTTTTCCTTCATGAAGGGATAATGTCCCACTGATCTAGCAGAGGATGTGGTGGGGGGTGGTGGAGGTCATTGCTGAAGTAAGTTCTCCAATGCTGAGGGACTCAGATAAAAACCAGGCATCATCATGTTTGTGAAGCCTACCCAGGCTTGTCAGGAGTTTTTTAAGTCATTATTTAAGCCACAGTTCTATCTTTAATTTATAAAAGCATGTTTGTAGCATGCTTGTACAGTATTGACCACTGGAACACACACTTTCTTTACCCCAAACTACATTTCTACAAGAAAGGAAAGAACAGCACTGTGGCAGGAGCATCCCCAAAGCCAAACCATTTTAAAGTTCAGTGGAGATTGACTGGGTAGGAAGATTGTTAGTGCAGGTCCTAGACTGTGGACTGGACAACCCCCTGCAACAGTTTTTTTTGTGAATTCCCCAAGAGTTCAAGCTCCAACCCAAAATTTGGGGGAGCTGGAGCAGCCTTACCCTCTGAGCCGTGTGCAGGTGATCAGTGTTTTAAGACCACACGTGCTTCAAGTGCTGCCATTATGAATCCAGATCAAATCCCCTTGCTCTCCAGTCTCACATTAAGTTTTACCAAGAGGACTTAAGTTTGCATAGAGCCTGAAACAGTAGCTTAAAAGACATAGATTCTTCACCTGCAATAAAATAAAAACCACTGAAATTTTCTAAGAGAAATATGAAATGTCATTTTACTGAATGAGTTCACCTGAAAGAACACATCAACCAGAAAATTGTTCTCTACATGCACCTGAATGCTCTTTGATTGCTGCAGTCAGTCACAGACCATCACATTAGTCTTTGAAAGAAGAAACTGCAGACTAACTGCAGAGACTTGAGGACATTAGGCCAGCAGGGCTTGGAGACACTCTGAAAGTTTCTCTCCCCACTCACATGGCGCAGCACTGCTGAGCATTTTCCAGTTTAGCTAACCACAGAGGAGACTGTCAACTAGTTTTCCAAGTGCTAATCATGTCACTTTTGTGGGGAATAAAAGAGGGACATAATAGAAATGAGCAGAGCCCCAGAACAAGAGGATGAAGCTGGCCCATCTGAGGGCATCATTTCAGGCACACATGCAAGGTCTGTGTGCCCTGGCTGCCCGGTCCTTCAGCCTCGTCTTTCAGCACAGCAACACTATCTCTTTTTGTTTCTCATCTGAAACAGTAATTTATATTTTACTCATTTTAATTATTGAGTAAATTGGTCATTTTCTTACTCTGACATTTTAATTTTCTTTGGAGAGACAGATTTATTAAGGAAAAAGCTGCTCAAATCAGCACTGTGTATCAGTGCCCCTCAAGATGGGAGCAGTCTCTTTCCCTTTGAGCAAAGTTGGCACGATGTTCTGAAAAAGGTCTGAATAACTCACTCAATCTATTAGATCCAAAAGCCATATGGGCTGTACCATAAAAAAAAAAAAAAGGAAAGAAAAAAAGAAAACAACTTCACATTTTTACCATTTTCCACATTTTTTACCTGGAAATAAATGTGGAATGATGCAGTTCAGGTTTATTAAGTCTACTTGACCCTTATGTCATTTACTGACATTTTAATTTCACTGCCTGACATTTAACAAATCCTTGGTAGTCCTGACAAAGTTAATGATTATAAGGAAAAGAAATACCTCTGCATAGTTAAGTACATTCAAATGAAACCAAATAATTAGCAGCACCTTTTGTTTTCTCAGACGAAGCCGCTGGCCGCCGTGAGTTTTTAATTGCGTGTTCAGCATGCATTTATTCACAGCCTTTTTGACTAATAGCTTGCCCTCTTTGCTTTAGGAGTGGTTGTTTCTTTAAATAGCAATATTTAGTGAAGTGTTAGGCAACAAGAGGAAGAGACTGCTCTAATAATAATAATGATAATGATAATAATAATTGATGATATTCCTAACGGTTGTCAGACTTCTGCCTCCTTCGCACAGCTGACCTGGGGAGCCTCTATTACTGGAACGAAAGTACTACAATGTCTTTGCACATTCCCTACAATAGGATCCTGTGCCTCCCAGCTATTTGCAAGAAGTCCTACAGGAACAATTATGAAATACTCTCATTCATTTGGCACAATGGCATATGGAAATTTCCTGCAACACTAATTACTATGGTTGCAATTTTTAGCCAAAAAATGTCAGTGTCTAGGATTTAATTAGGCTGCAGCAGGATTTTAAAACTGACCTTCTAGTTTAGTTAATTAATTTGCCAGTTCTTTCCTTCCCCACCCCCCCCCCCAACCCCTTTTTTTTTCCCCTTTCAGAGGATCCTGTCATATCACTTTTCAGGAGATTTTAATTAAAAAGAAATACCTACTTCCAGTGCTAGCAGAATATCTGAAAGCAGTTGCTAAACATTTTCAGCCAATAAAAGCCCTGAGATCAAGTTCCTATTGCTTCAGAGTGCCTCCCCCCCTGCAACCCCTGCTAGCCAGTGCCCACACGTGTGAAGGTTGCTACCCAGGTATTTATGAAAGGCAGCTTGTAAAGTGTAAAAGTGTAATGAAATTATTCCCCAATCAGCTATTCATCCCTGTGCTTGTGTCAGCACTCTCTGCTTATAGTGTTTTCTTTGCGGGGTATTTTGGGAGTATTAATTAGAGATCCATTGGAATCACATTACTGGAAACCAGCACACTAAAATTGTCTGGGCAAGTTTGAGTTGCCTTCATATCTCCAATGAGTGGCTGATTATTTAATATTTTCTTTTTTTCATTTGAACCAGAAATCCTGATACAAATTAATTTCCAGAGTTATAAAAGACAGAACTGTGAGATTATTTTTGGTAGGTTCAGTTTTATCTTGACAGGAGGCAAAATAGGCCTTTTATTCTG
Source organism: Colaptes auratus (assembly GCA_015227895.2). Classification (NCBI taxonomy): domain Eukaryota; kingdom Metazoa; phylum Chordata; class Aves; order Piciformes; family Picidae; genus Colaptes; species Colaptes auratus. Next base: position 11,790 of record JAAWVA010000208.1, read on the forward strand.
TCCTCTTTCTTTGTGACAGTTACTCTGCCGAGAAGTTGCACATTACTCTTTCCTGCAGAGAAAATTAAAAACAAGCTATCTAGCAGTCCCAGCTCTGCAGCACATTCCAGCTACTGAACTGTGTCATACTGTTTTAAAAAGAAGAACTACAGTACATCTCCTGAAATGGAAGCAGCTGTGACTTTTTAAGTGCAAAGGAATCAATAAAAGGATGATAAGTACACGGACATGCCCGAGACTGCTCTTGCCACACGCGCCTGGACACGATTAAAATCTATAGTGCACTATAATGGCAGAGGTTTTGCAGTTAAGATTTAATCACCAGGAGCACGAATGTTGCCAGCCAGCGAGCCTGTGCAAATGAATTTGAGGTCTGTGAATGCCTCTGTATTTGTGTGTGCAAAATGGAAACCTCTGGCTGGAGCCATTCGTTTGCTTTTAAACATCGGAGCGTGTTAAACTGGGTGAAATGGTGAATCAGAGGATCACAGAGACATTCAGGTTGGAAAAGACCCTCAGGATCACCAAGTGCTTGGTGCCACGGTTTAGTTTTTCAGTTGTTTAGGTGGGTTGTATTGTATTGTATTGTATTTAGGCGGGTTGGATTGGTTGATAGGTTGGACGCGATGATCTTGAAGGTCTCTTCCAACCTGGTGTATTGTTTCATAGTTTCATAGTTTCAGTTAGGGTTGGAAGGGACCACAAGGATCATCTAGTTCCAACCCCCCTGCCACGGGCAGGGACACTCTACCCTAGATCAGGCTGGACAGAGCCTCGTCCAGCCTGGTCTTAAACACCGCAAGGGACGGGGCCTCAACCACCTCCCTAGACAACCCATTCCAGGCCTTCACCACCCTCACGGTGAAGAACCTCCTCCTCACATCTAGCCTGAATCTCCCCACCTCCAGCTTCATCCCATTCCCCCTAGTCCTATCACTCCCTGATAGTCTGAAAAGTCCCTCCCCAGCCCTCCTGCAGGCCCCCTTCAGATACTGGAAGGCCACAACGAGGTCACCTCGGAGCCTTCTCTTCTCCAGGCTGAACAGCCCCAACTCCTTCAGTCTGTCCTCATAGGAGAGGTGCTCCAGCCCTCTGATCATCCTCGTGGCCCTTCTCTGGACACGCTCCAGCACCTCCAGATCCCTCTTGTAATAGGGGCTCCAGAACTGGACGCAGTACTCCAGGTGGGGTCTCACCAGAGCTGAGTAGAGGGGGAGAATCACCTCCCTTGACCTGCTGGCCACACTTCTCCTGATGCAGCCCAGGATCTGATTGGCTTTCCGGGCTGCAAGTGCACATTGAGAGCTCATGTTGAGCTTCTCGTCCACCAGCACCCCCAAGTCTCTCTCCTCTGGGCTGCTCCCCAGCCAGTCACTGCCCAGCCTGTATTTGTGCCTGGGATTGCCTCGACCCAGATGCAGGACCCTGCACTTGGTCTTGTTGAAGCTCATGAGGTTGGCCTATTGGTTGGTTGTATTATTGTAAGTCCAACCCAGAATCGTACTCTACAAGGTTCACCCCTAAACCATAGCCCCAAGCACCACATCCAAACCTCCTTTAAACATATCTAGGGTTGGTGACTCAACCACCTCGGTGGGCAGCACATTCCATAGCCTGACCACTCTTGCTAGGAAAAATGTTTTTCCTAATGTTCACTCTAAACCTACCCAGTTGTAGCTTGAGGCAATTCCCTCTTGTTCTATCACTAATTACCTGTGAGAAGAGACAAGCACCAACCTCTCTACAATGTCCTTTCAGGTAGTTGTATGTCTCCCCTCAGCCTCCTCTTTTCCAAAGTAAACAGCCCCAAATGAATGAACGCAGCTTCCAGTGATTCCTTGGCTATTTTGCATTGTTGACAGACCTAGGATGAAAGAAGATTAGGCCTGTAAGAAAGACTGAGAAGTGATTACCTTTCTTCCCTGTGAAAGGTGTTGCCCTGGAAGGACCATGTGCCCCACAGTTGTCCCTTTCTGTTCTGCTGGCATAGAGAGAAAGACACTTCACGACTCCCTTTGGTTTTGGTTTGTCTTCAGGTGTGTTCGTTCTTTTTTCCCATAGTTCTACACTGACTTTCTGAGACATTTTTATTTGGGGTTTTCAGAATACTTTTCCTTATTCTTTTTCCTCCCCTAGAAAAAGAGAAGGAAAGCAGATTAATTCATCTGAGTCACTGAATCTGAGATGCTCCCTTGGAGACAGGCACTTTTCAAAGACCTTTTCCAAGGCCTACCTGCTATACTCCAAAGAAAAGGATGAGCAGCTCCATGTGAGACAAGGCAAATCTACCTACGGACAGGTAAGATGGATTTAGCTTTCCAGCAGCAGCACTTCAAAAGCTGAAGGCTCCCTGCTAGGGCTTACTGCATGCCTTACCACATTCATGCTGTGTGACTTTGCTAGATGAGACGAGTTGTCCTCCTAGTTCCATGGCTGCAAGGGTGACTGAACATCTTCCAGGAGGTCTAAAGAACTCAGTGATGAACTCCCAGGAATTTCTCTGTTACTGTTACCCAACCATCAAGTTCAGAACACAGCCATAACTACAGTTAGCCTCAAGGCATTGCCTTTATGCAAAATGATGGCAACATAAAATCTCCTTGGCAATATTTGTGGTGGATCTCTAGTCATAGGTCCAGCCTGTTTCCCCCATACCCTGGATGAGACAAAGGACTTAAAGCATAAGTTGAAGAATGACATTATTGTGATAAAGTCATCTTCTTCCCCAAAAGCCTCGGCGATACATAATCCCAGAGCTATCACTCCAGATAGCTCATCAAGCCACCGAGATGAGCAGCAGCTGTATCAGTGTGTATCTGCAGCTCATTCTGCTTGTATCTCTCAACTTTCCATTGCAAGGAAATGTCTCCCTTGCAACCACAAAATGCTGCTACATGACAGAAGTGGAAGAAATGAGGCCCCATTCTTTAATGGAGACCAAGTCGTTGGAAAGGTGATAAATGGAGATGAAAAAGCAGAGGTAGAAAGGAAGCAAGTTGCAAAGGAGGGGAGGAAAAAAAATGCAAGAGAAACTGTTTTTTAGGAAATATGCCCATTTAAACCTTACAAAGCTGAGTTACAGCTTCACACCACCTTCCCCATGGTTAATGTTGCTGGTATCAGCCAGTGTTGTGTTCTTGCAGCACAGAAAAGCCAGTGGTAGCCTGGGCTCCATCAAAAGAAGTATGGCCAGCAGGACAAGAAAGGTGATTTTCCCATTTTGCTCCACTCTGGTGAGAGCCCATATGGTGCAGTGCATTCAGCATTGTGGTCCCAAACAGGTCCAGACGAGGGCCATGAAAATAATCAGGAGGCTGGAGCACCTCTCCTGTGAAGAAAGGCTGAGAGGGTTGGGTTTGTTCAGCCTGGAGAAGAGAAGGCTTCAGGAAGACCTTATTGCTGCTTTTCAATATATGTATGGGGCTCATAGAAACCACAGAGAAAGACTTTTGACCAGGGCCTGTAAGGACAGGACAAGAGGCAATGATTTTATACGGAAAGACTTAGATTGGATATAAGGAAGAATTTTTATGATGAGGGTGGTGGGATACTGGAACAGGTTGCCCAAAGAAATTATGGATGCCTGGAAGTTTTCAAAGGTGGAAGATGTCCCTGCCCATGGCAGAGATGTTGGATTAGGTGATCATTGAAGGTCCCTTTCAACCCAGACCATTCTGTGATACTGTGATCTGCCAGTGAGCAAGTTTGATGATGATTTGAGGGACTGCTGGCTCCAGTGAGCTTGCTTAGTACAAGATAGCTCATCACTGGTGAGTTATGAATATGATGCCAACTCACTTTTCATATAAAGTCTCCCCTGAATATAAGGAAATGTCCAAAATACAGGAACCTGCATCAGCTGTTCCATAATTCTCAGGACTCTACTTTGATGTAGCCCCATTTTTCATTCATCAAAAGGGGTGCTCTGGACCTTTGCAAACTCCACATGCCTGCTTTCATTTCTTGGCAGAGAGCTTGCCTGGAGACACAAATTCTCTACAGATAGTATTTTTTTTTCATGTTGCTGGTTTCTTCCTGCATCATTGCATGACCCTAAGCTTTGCTGCAAGGCCTACCAAAACTGAGATGAAGTCTTTCTCCTATTTTGACCTAGTTTGGTCACCGAACACATCCTCTTGACAGAGCCAGAGAGGCTTTGTTTCACAAAGAGGCTGCATGGTTGCAACCTCTGTTGACTCTTCATCCTTGGCAGGGGAGGGCTGGGAGTTTCATAGCTCATACCTTTAGCTGATTGTTCCACAAGCTAAAGTTAAACCCAAGGGAATTTCTCTCCCTATAAAACAAGAATCACAGAGAAGTTGTTTCCTTTCAGCTACATGGTAACTGTTGACCATTTGACAGTTCAAAGCAAGTTATGAATAACATCAGATATAGACTTTGCTTTTTATTATAAGCTAAATGAATGGGTGACTATTTCTGTCTAAGAAACCAGAGAGCAGACGAGCAGTAATCACTTGTGAAATGAAATTAAGCTCACAGGCAGCCAGATTGAATACCTCATTTCTATGCTACCATTAGCAATTTTGACTTTGCTTTGTACAGTGTGTGTTCCAAGGGCAGAATTTCATTAACCTGAACATATTTTGGCTCATCAAGTTGAAAATCAAGCAAGGAAAAGGGAGAAGAGTCAGTGCATCTTTCATAATATTTCCACTGTTGGAAGCCACAAGGCTTTTGAGAACTCCCTGAAACCATTAGCTGATTTTCTTGTTACCATCACAGTCTGGAAGGAAAGTTCCCTCCCTACCCGCCTTGACTGGCTACAACTTTATCACAAAGGGCCCAGTAGACTTCCTTTACCCATAGCTGCATTAATTTTCCTGTTCCTTCAATAGCTTGAGGTAGTTGTTTTGCCTTCAATAAAATCACCCCCTGCCAATCAATAAAAAGAAACACAAGGAGAGAATATGAATCTTTTAAAAATTGATAATGTGTACAATAATTACGCGAGCACCTTTGTGACAGCCGGAATGTCAAAGCAAGTCCCCAGACCCACCGCCTCAAAGCCTCTAGAAACTAGCAGAAAATGATGCAGCTTTATTCACTTGTACTTTGGTATGAGCCAGTGTCAAGATCAGATGATGAGTGGGTGTGCTAACTCCTTAGCCTATTCCCTCAGCTTTCACAAAACAAGCTCCGCTTAAAGCAGATCCTCCGCGAGGATTCTTCAGTCTGATCGGAAACTTGAAAACGTTGAAATGGCAGAGTTCAGATGAGGTGGCAAAGAGCACAGTAGTGTATGAGAGCTCCAAGCCCTCACACTCGCCGTTTATGTGGTGCAAAGAGGATTCATGAGGCAGCCCTAACAGAAGAAAAAGCACCGGGCTAGTTAGATATGATTGCAACGATGCAAGCTGAAGGCAGCTTGCAAAGGCCCCATTGGCAGGCCGCTAGTCCCTTGAGTGAAGGGCTGGAGCACTCATCTTCACAACGTTTTTCAGTCACAGGAAGGTAGCTCCTGGGTGCTCTAGGGAATGCATTGCTCCCTAAACAATTGCATCAAGTTACACCCATCCCTGGAGTGGGCTGAAAAGAACCTAGCCCCCAGGTGGATAAAGAAACCTGACCCTGGTGGGCAGAGAGACTTGGATCCCCCTCCCAGGGGGAGGGGTCTCTGGGTCAAGGTCTATCCCCACTCCTGCTTCCTGTCCACCAAGCCTATTTAAGGGAAGCCATTGTCCTCTGCTCTTTCCCTTGCTCCTGTTCCTCATCTGCCCCTGAGCCTGCTTCTGCTGTTGCCACGTGGTGAGGCATGCTCCATCCCAGCTCCGAAGGACTGCATCTGACGAGAATGCACATTTAGATCAAGAGAATCCTATGCCAGCTGGGCTTGCTTTTGTATGTATTTTTTCATTTACCCTTTTTCCTTATACATTTGTGACTTCCCTTTTACTCAAATGCCATGTATATTGTGTTAAACTTACTTTTTCACTTCCAAATCAATTCCAGACTGTTTCTTTCGTGATTCTACCTCTCTTTTCTCCTGCCTAATTTGCTTTTACCCTATCAGGAAAAAGGGAGAGTGGAGAAAATCTGTTCCATTTGGGGTTTTGGACTCCAGGAAAGCTTGAACCACCACACCACTGCATCTACATTGTGTGTTTTTAAGAAGCCTGCAATCTTCAGAATCCAAGGTATCAAATGATTCCCATGTAACTGTCCAACCTTTTAAAATGCAGAAGCTTTTCTGAATCTGAGATATTTGCAGGCTATGACTTGATTTTTTTTCAACAAGCCTTTCTTAGCACTTACTCTGAGCTCCACATCTGCATCTATTCAATTTCCTTCAAAGACAATACCAAGATGTTGGCAGGAGGAAATGATGAGAGATGAGGGTGAGCTGGCACAAAAGTGTGTGTTTTCACACTAGCCCATGCTGCAGCAGCAGTGCTTGTGTGAGTCTAGTTTCAGTTTCTGGTGTTTTTACTTTCTGTTTGTTGGTGCATGAAACTGAGAGACCACACACAACCCTGACCTTCCTTTCTTTTGACCCTTTCCAGAGAAGGGCAACAAGGCTGGTGAGGGGTTTGGAGCACAAGCCCTATGAGGAGAGGCTGAGGGAGCTGGGGTTGCTTAGCTTGGAGAGGAGAAGGCTCAGGGGAGACCTTCTTGCTGTCTAGAACTACCTGAAAGAAGGTTGTAGACAGATGGGGGTTGGTCTCTTCTCCTAGGCATTCACAAACAGAACAAGAGGACACAGTCTCAAGCTGTGCCAGGGGAATTTTAGGCTGGATGTTAGGAAGAAATTCTTCACAGAAAGAGAGATTGGCCATTGGAATGTGCTGCCCAGGGAGATGGTGGAGTCACCATCACTGGAGGTGTTTAAGAAGAGACTGGATGAGGCACTTGGTTCCATGGTTTAGTTGATTAGATGGTGATGGGTTGGACTTGATGATCTCTGAGGTCTTTTCCAACCTATTCTATTCTAGATACAGCATAATGGAGTAGATACCCTTAGCAATCCAGTCCTCTGTGTGCTGGTGAAACACAACTGAAAACAGACCTCTAAACCGTTCTCCAATTTCATCCCTTCAAATATACTCTGATCCAGGAATATAAAAAGCACCTTACAAGCAGCTTCTTCCACCTTCCAATCCTTTCCTTTCCTTTTTATTTTTTTTTCTTCTTGTGGAACACAAAATTCTGCTTATATCTTTGCAGAGTGACAAAAATACATGGATTACATTCAGTTATTTCAAACTGAACATGCTACCCAGAAAGTATCCTGAAAAATCCCTTCTGGGGAAGGTGTAGAAGATTTACATAAATACCAGCCACAGCCTGGCCATTTGTGCAGTATTCTTGCCCCAAAACTGTCGTGGAAGAGAGGTAAGGTGAGAAATGGATTATGAGGAGGTTTAAAATAACTGAACAACAACAATAATAGCAATGTTAAATGTGTGCAGTGATGTTTCAAAGCACCACATTAGAGTTCAGGTTTACTATCAGCAGGAACCTGGATGCGCTGATATCAAAGAGCAGCTCTAGCCTGTCAGTCAGGAAGGGTTCAGCCAACTCTTGTTTATGAGTGTGTGCAGTTCTTTGGAAATCTTTTGGTGATAAAGTGAGCTTGGGCACAGCCTGCATTTCCCATGTCCTTGGCCTCCAAGGAGAATGATCAACCTGCACGAAAGGAAACTTTCCAGAGCTACAAACATCTGCCCTTTGATCATGTTTCTAGACAGGGAAGCCAGAGAAGCTATAGATAGGATCAAACAACTGGACTGAACATGGACATAATCAAAAGAGAAGAGAGAGGGAATCAGTTTGAAGAATTATAAAGGGAAATAAAATTTGAATGTGATGACTACTTTATCTTTTTAAATGCAGTTTTAATTCACCCATGGCTTTCTCTGTGATTTTCAGTTCTTAATTGCCAAAGTCCCTTTTGCATCTTCTCCCCTTTTCTTTCCTATTTTCTGTTTTCCAGGTATTTTTAAGGGCTGTACCAGCCTTTACAGTCAGGAAAGACTAGCTGTCCTCTAGAGAAGCCAGAGATACAAGCCTTTAATCAGCAGGAGGCAAGGTTTTCTGAAAGGCTGAAAATCCAAATAAAACCTAACTTCTCCTCAGGTTGGCCACTTGCAGCTGCCTTATTATCTTTGGGCCTTATTCTTCTGCTCAGGTTATTCTATGCAGTGGCTGCACCACAAAAAAGCCAGGCGAGCACAGATGAGTGTCCACAGGATGCTTTTGACAGCAGCCAGTTTCTTCCCCTGCAGTGTTGGGGCTCCTCTGTGAAAAGTTTCTCTATTCATTTCCACAGTAGGATTCAGGACCAGAGAGTTTGCTTTGTTAAAAGTTCAGTTTCATGCAACCATAGTTCTTGGGTGATATATATATATATGTGTGTGTGTGTGTATACACACAGATACAGATCTATCTATAGCTATAGATATATATGTGTGTATACATATATTTAAATACTGATTTGATGCATTTAATGTCTTCTTCACAGCTATGGAAAGAAGAAACCTGACTTTAGAGATGCAAGGAAGGAAGCACTGAAGATAAGTATTAAGGGAGACCAAACCTTTGAGTACAACCACCTGCCAAACCAGTGCCAGGGGCCTGGTTAAGAAAGAAGAGAACAGAGAAACCTACAAAACTTTGTCATGAGAGTGGAAGGTTTGGCTTTGTTTGGTTTTCCAGCTCACAACAACAACGTGCTGCCACGTTGTCATGTAGACAGAGGGTTGTAGATCAGTAGGTTGAGTAAATAAGATCTGCAATCAAATGCTCATTTAAAAGAAATACCAAAAATTCACCAGCAAGTACTCTCTGAAAAGAATTTAATCATGTTAAAAAAAAAAAAACCAAACAAACAAAACCCCCAAAACCCCCCCACAACCCCCACAGTTCTGATAAATGAAGTAACAGATGGCTCCAGATTCAATACAAGGTTGCGATGGCTCAGGGGGCTCTGCTTGTTCGCTGGTAGCAGCTGAACCCCAGGACTGGGCTTCACCCTGGGAGGTGCCTTTTGTTTTAATGGGCAAGGCTTCACTGTTTTGGTGGGGTTTCTTTGTTCCCCTCCTCCCCTTTTATTTTAGTCAGGTCCTCACAATGGCTTGAAAATGATTCCTCACTAGGTTTCTTTTTTGTACCATTGGCTAATCGTTTTGTCCTCCTCCAGTTCTTAGGGAAAAGGCTTGCATGGCTTTTCATAATGACCTGCTTATCTGTGCAGCCAGCAGCAGCGCTGGCAGGGCTGGAAATTGGGTTTGCTAATTAAACTATTGCTCCCTCTGTTGGCTGGATGTCAGAGCCCCCAAACAGGACTTGCACAGCCAAGAGATTGCATTGATTATTGGAACAAAAAAAGGGGGGGGGGGGGGGGGGGGGGGGGGGGAAGGGGGGGGGGAGATGCTCTGGCAAAGTAAGAGCACAGATGATATCCCAAAGTACAGTGCTAGAGTTGCCTTGCAAATGAAATTTGGGTCCTGAATAACCATCTTCACTGAATGCAGCCTGGGAACATCATAAAAGGCAAGTGGTATGATTTGGAATTCTTTTACATAGAACCACAGAATCACTATGGTTGGAAAAGACCTTTAAGATCATCAAAATCTATTATTAGGCAACTACTGCACCACATTCTTGAGTGCCATATCTAGATGCTTTAAAATACATCCAGGGACGGCGATTCAACCTCTTCCCTGCACAGCCTGTCCCAGTCTTTGAGAACCCTTTTGGAATAGAACCTTTTCATTTGCATAATATGACTTCTTATTTTTAAGTGTACCATCAAAACCATTTCCTCTCACTTGATATTCATATCAGTCAGAAATAACTTTGAAGTTTACCTAGCCAAGGAGAGAAATATTTCAGACTTTTCATGCCCTAATGCTGTTGAATGTAGAATGAAGACTGAGAACTTCATTTATTTTATGGCAGTTTAGGCTGCCCCCAATTCATCTCAGGAAGGTTTCTGAGACCAAACCTGTATTCTAGCTGGCATGTCATCTTCCAAGTAGCTCCCCAGCTGCAAAAAAATGTGAATGAAGACATGTAAGACAGATAGGCAGAGTCCAACATGATGGCATTCAACAAGCCCAAGTGCTGGGTGCTGCACTTTGGCCACAACAACCCCATGCAGTGCTACAGGCTGGGGTCTGAGTGGCTGGAGAGCAGCCAAACAGAAAGGGACCTGGGGGTACTGATTGACAGCTGGCTGAACATGACCCAGCTGTGTGCCAAGGTGGCCAAGAAGGCAAATGGCATCCTGGCTTGCATCAGAAATAGTGTGCCCAGCATTCTGCCCCTGGACTCAGCACTGGTTAGGCCACACCTTGAGTACTGTGTCCAGTTCTGGGCCCCTCAATTTAAGAAGGACATTGAGACACTTGAACGTGTCCAGAGAAGGGCAATGAGGCTGGGGAGAGGCTGAGGGAGCTGGGATTGTTTGGCCTGGAGAAGAGAAGGTTCAGGGGAGACCTTATTGCTCTCTACAACTACCTGAAGGGAGGTTGTAGCCAGGTGGGGGTTGGTCTCCCAGGCAATCAGCACCAGAACAAGAGGACAGAGTCTCATGTTGTACCAGGGGAGGTTTAGGCTTGAGGTGAGAAGGAAGTTCTTCATGGAGAGAGTTGTTAGCTGTTGGAATGTGCTGCCCAGGGAGGCAGTGGAGTCACCATCCCTGGAGGTGTTCAAGAGGGGATTAGATGTGGCAGTTGGTGCCACGGTTTAGTAGGCATGAGGTCTTGGGTGACAGGTTGGACTTGATGATCTTTGAGGTCTTTTCCAACCTTATTGATTCTATGATTCTATGAAATTTTGATCAAGCATTGGAATAGGTTGCCCAGGCAGCATCATCCTCCCTGGAGGTGTTCAAGAAATGTATGGAGATGGCATTTTGGAACATGGTTTAATGACCATGGAGGTCTTAGGTTGAAGACTGGACTCAAAGATCTTAGAGGTCTTTTCCAATCAAAATAAATCTATGATTCTAAACAATGTTAAACAGGGGAAAAAAGCATCTCATTCAGTTTAAGACCTGCACTTCAAGCTCAGGAGCTGGTTGTGCAAAGTTCTATACAGCCCAGGTTGCTCAGGTTTGAGGGTTACACTGCCTCAGTTGCTTCCCCTGCACTTGCTGAAGAAGAATGAAGAGCTTGCCACCAAGGAACTAAATTACATACCTTGAAACTGATGGAGTCTTCTGGATCCCTGTGTTTATCTCGCTCACATTGATAGAAGGTGAGTCAAAAGAGTGTAATGAAGCTTGCCCTCCCTGCTCTAGTATGACACAGTGACAGAGAGCCTCATTATTACTCTGTTCTGCTCACGAGGATGGGACTAGACTTTTGAAACCCTGTGATTAACCAGGCTTTCCATAGAATGCTGAGCATCTTCACTCCCTTACAAACGTCCATTTCAGAAGTGCTGCTCCCAGTTTCAAGGAAGCTGCATATATCAACTTTTAATTAATTACTTACCTGGTGCTCTGTTAAGATAAAATATTCAGGGTTGTATTATTAGCAGACAACATTGTCTTGTATGCAGCCCATTGGGTTGTCAAGCACAGCTTGCATTAGAGGAGGGAGAGTGGCTGCTTGTCTGGCACAGCGGAGTTTAGGATAATCTGAACTTCATAACCTGAAGGGAATGCAAGACAAACCAAACCAAAGTCCCAAGACATGTATACTTCAACTAATTTTAGGGATTCAGTTAATCTTGCCTCTCTGTAGAACACTGTCACCTGCAGAAGTGTTTCTTGGAGAGTTCTGCACTGGCTGCTCTCCTAAGCCTCTGAGGGAGTTGTTGCTCTCCATCCAATCTTGCTGGACACGATCTACATTTCAACTAAATCCATACCCAAAGCTTGTTCACCTAGCTTGCTCACTGAAAAGCTGTCCTTCCTCCTTAGAGACTTGATTTTATTCTCCCTCCCCCCTGTTACTCTCCATATTTATTCTGTTTCTCTCTGGTTTATCCTCTCAGTTTCAATCTCAGGCAATTTCATACTTGTACAAAGCAGGTGGGGCTTTTAGTTTTTTGGGGGTTTGTTTGCTGCTTGTTTTAATTTGCTGCCAAACAAGTCCACCATCCCCATCCATTCCCACCACCCTCTTTGGTGTCAGTCTTTCTCTCCATTACCCATTGTATTAGCTCAGATCTCGATGAAATAATTCTTACGTTTCAGGAACCACAGGGAAGATCAATACCAATGAGGAGAGCATATTGTAACAGAGGGTATTAACAGTTTACATTCTCATAGTCCAATTTTACTCCTCCTGATGGGTAAATAGGCAACAATTTAGTGACAATTCCCTTTTCCTAGCAGGCTATATATCAAGGTAGCTAAGAGCTTAGCAGGGCATGTGGTGTTTGCCTACATCCTACTCTGATGTCTTTGAGTCAGGAAGAAGCAAACTTGGGGATATGACTTAGTCCAGAGAGGCCACAAAGATGCTCCAAGGGCTGGAGCACCTCTGCTCTGAGGATAGGCTGAGGGAGCCATAGTGCAGTCTTAGCATTCTGTGAAAGATCATAACAATGGTTTGGTTGGAAGAAACCTCTAAAGATCATCCAGTACAAGTCACCCTGCAGTGAGCAGGGACATCCTCCACTAGATCAGCTGGCTCAGGAACTGGGATAAAGAACCTATTTGAATTTTAAATCTAATTTGAGAACTATTTTTGTTACAAACCCAACACAGACCCTGTTTTATCTAATGCTATCCTAACATGAAACAGTGAAAAATGTCCCAGTCACAAGGAGCCTGTCTCACAAAATGGCAGGGGTTAGAAGTAGGATAGATCATCTAGTCCAATCATCTAGTCAAACAACCCCCGGTCCACCTAGAGCAGGTGCCCAGGATGGCATCCAGGTGGGGTTTGAATGACCTTTCAGAGACATAAAGTGAAAGTCTTAATCCTTTGCACCAACACTTGTTCTTAGTTACATCTGGGTATAGAATAGTGCATTCAACAGACCTTGCTTCTGACCTAAATGCTGGACATGGCTAGCACATGACTTACAACCCTGACAACCATTAAGAACTTGCTTTAATGGATGCATGCAGGGATTTTTGTTATCTTTGTTGGAAAACCATGTAATCATAGTGCCCTGCTCTTCCTGCTAGGCAAACACAGAAGTCCCATTCTCTTTCTTGGGGTCAAATCCTTGGCACAGGGTTTGCAGTCAATAGAGCAGGGAAGGCAAGATACATAGTTCCTAAGCTTTTAAGCTTGGATATGATTTCAGAAAGCCTCAAACTCTGCATCAAAATGCTCAGTCAGCTCCTGGTGGAAAGATACGTGTGCTGGTTTCGGGAGGAACGACATCTGTGGAGACTACATCAAAAACAACAGGGGCTGAGGAATTTCTGTACGGCTTCCTCCCACCAGGGGGGCCATAGCTGCAACCAAGTGCATATCCTTGGCTTGTACACAACCCTGTCTTCCTACATCAAAACAAAAATGTCTTTTTTTTCTCTCTCCACCCCCCCCCCCATGCTGTTGTCACCCCCTAAACCCATGAGTTGCCTCTCTTCCTCCACAAACTCTCTTTAATGGATAGCATCAAGCACCCCACGGCATCCCTCTGCTACTAAGTGCACCTCAGAAAACAGAATAGAGTCCTAGCACAGATCAAGGACAGCTCTGCTGTTTACTGCAAATAAAAGCAGGGGCTGGGCTGCGGGTGAAATTTTCACAGCGTGTATTAAAAGGTAACTGTCTGCATCTCCACTGCTGTCAGGAAGAGCCTTCTCTAGAGCAACTGGATGCCTGACAGCCTGTATTCTAACAGTTTGATTTTAAAATAATGACCTCAGACTTTAGCTGAGCGTTTTAACAACAGCAAATTAGGATTTGCATTCTCGGAGAAACTGTTGGAACAGGCCCTAATCTTTGGTCTGCCAATCACGCAGGGAAAAAGCATTACGAGAATAAATTGCTGTCTCCAGTCCCCTTGTGCTTCCAGGCAGGCAACCCACTGCTCTGCAAATGTGCTGTGCCTAGGTTTGTCCTCTGAGATGGGCACTGCTTTGCTGAGGAAGTCATTCACCGGTGACATGCAGTAAAGTGGTTGTGGGTGAGGTTAGGGGATGCTCTGCGCTTGCGACACTTGGTGTTTGCACTAACTCTCTTTGCACACTGGAGATGGCTGGAACATTGCTTAGGGACTTTTGCCATCACCAGTGTCCTCAGATACACCAGATTAACAGAGCAGATACTAGTCTCAGGTTTACTAATGATTCTCAGGCTCCCTTCTGCCTGCTTTTGTTTCACGTGCTTCTTTTTTATTTTGTTTAAATAGCCTCGACAGTGATTCTGTCAGCTCACTGCCCCTTTCCTTGCTCACTACAACTTTTCTTTCTGCTGCCCTTCTCCCTGCTTCCACAGTGCTGCCCCTCTTGAGTCATAGAATGTGTCATGTCACAGATCTCAACTCCCTTCTCAGAAAACCTGAGAACATGTAACAGGCAAGGAAAGAGCCAGGACTGCAGCGTCAGGAGGCTTGAAAGTCTCATCACATTTTGTTCCAGTTCAAAAAGCTACTACAGTAGTGGGGGGGTTAGTATAGGGGGACTGAAGTGGGCGTAGGCTGAGCCTTATGAAGGGCAGTGTAACTGATGCTAGGTCAGTCCATCTGTGGTTCAGCTTCTTTATGGCTTGCTGTGAGGGAATCACATGGCTCCATTCATGTATGAAAGAAGCAGAAAAGGTCACTGCTGTAACCCGAAGCGCAGTGCTGGCTGATGCCACTGACAGCCTGAGTGCCACCCCAGCCTACTGGGGCAAGAGGTAGAGACGGGAAGGGAGGGGCAGCAAAATCTGAATGGGAGTAAGAATGCAGTGTCATCTTCTTCCTGACATGCTTCCTAATCTCATACTCTGCCTCTGAAATATTATTATCAGTTGGGAGTATTTACCAACAACAACAAAAAAAAGGGGGGAGGGGGGAAGAACTGAAACTTTGATTCTTGCTTTGACTGTGCATGATAATCTGATTCTTTGTCACACTTCCTCTTCACAGGCTTCCTTTTGCCCCTTACAGAGGTGGGGACCTGGGGTGTAACTGCCACGCTCTCAGAGCCACTGATACCTCCTTCACTGCTTAACTCCAGGTTTAATAACAAAGTTCAAGAGGCTTTGCAGAGGCTTCCAACCCCACTGCCCTTATACATCAAGACAGTACAAGAAGTAATGAAATGCAGCAAAATAACCAACCCTACTTGCTTTTCCCTGATTTCAGTTCCCTTACCAATCTAAAGCACACA
>JAAWVA010000209.1:0-26434 GCA_015227895.2 Colaptes auratus
AGCCATTCATCACATTCGGCTGTAGTGTCATCTTTGATTTTGAACTCTCTCAGGCCCCATTCATCTTATCTCATCTCTTGTTACATCCTGGAAAGTTTTCTTTCATGGTGCTGCTTAGAAGATATACAGGGGGGAACGTGTGCTCATCAATGCCCCAAATTAGCTTTGCTTCCAAAAACCAGGGGCATGCCTTTTTTTTTTGACCAAGGAAACATCAGTGCTGTAAATGCATGGGGATTTGATCTCAGCCCTCATGTCTGCCTTCCTAGTCTGGATTTAATGAAAGATTCAAGACTAACTTATGAAAGTTCACCACGGCAACTGCTGATGTCATTGGGAACTGGACTCCCAGTTGAGGCTTGAAGAAGATGAGGACCCTATTGATAATTGACAATACTTCTGACATTATTCACCTAGCTAATTAAACCACAACTTCACACCACTGCAGCATGCTCAAAACTGAAATGTAGCACCATTAATATGCTTAGCTATTGCTGTTTATAAATTTATCCACAGAAATTTCACTGTTCGGGAAAACACAGGTTATTTACTCCTTTCCCATTCAGCAGCATAAACCCCAGAATTATTCATGCAGCTGTTTCCTGATGCCTGCCTTTGATTATTCAGTGAAAGAAATATGTGCATTCTTCCTCAGCAAATGAACCCAAGCACTGTATCCCACTGCCATAAAATGCAGTAAAGTTTTTATTCATTTAATTGCATCAGCACATTTAAGCATTGAAGGAAGAAAACCCCACAGGTTACTAACTTGGACAAAGCTTTGTAAAGGCACAAGTGTGTTCTCCCCCTCTCTGTGTTTGCCTTTTTTTTTTTGAAGAAGAGGTAAAAATTCTCTGTATTTACAAACACAAGAACAAAAAGCACATTTATTACAGCCACCAAAGTGTACATGCATTCCCCTCTTGCCTCTTTCTGAGGCAAGTTACTGCTGAAAAGCCTTTATGGTACTTTGGTGCTTCCTCTGCCTCCTAAAGCAACCCAAAGCTGTCTGCTGAAGGCAGTCAGCCCCATGGCCTGGAGATACCCATATAAAAGAGAAAACCTGCCCACACAAAACCCACATTGTCAGGATGGAGCCTGAGGGGTGTTCAGGACTTCAGCAGGTATCTTGAGGAAAAAATGCAATTATAGGAAAAAGCCAAGATTCATTACACAGCTTTGAGACACAAAGCAATGAGTACAAACCAGTTCTGCTCTGTGCAGCTACTATGATTACAAGTATTGGATGACAGGATGAGAATGGAGGCGATGGATCATCTTCTCCCTGCATTTAAGTGAAAGTCCTGAGACCTGGAACTGTTCCCAGCCCTGGACACACGCCAAGAGGCTGTGCAGCTTGCGGCTGCCATCCTCAAGGGAAGGACATCAAGCATGATTACAACAAAGTATAAGGTTGTCAAAGGGGACTCCTTAAAAGTCATCACATATGAAATTAAACCAATTCATCAAGCATTAATGGGACAGAATATCAACAGGATGAAGGAGAAAAACACATAGCAAGGTTCACCTTGCAATTAGATATCGCTCAGGTTTGGTTTCATTCCTGCACATAAAGCAAGAACAGACATGGTCCATGCGTTTCCATGGATCATCAAATAGATGCATTCTTATTGGCTTTCCATGCAGCTCTCTTTAAAGTCGACTTTCATTTGGTACTGCATTGATTTTCTCTGAATTTCCTCCTCCTATCACAGCTACCCTGATCAATTATGTGCTATAAATAGAGCGGTCAGATTCCTTTCGCTGGTCTCATTAAACTGCACCCCTGCTGAATTTTCTGTGGATCATACTGATAGCACTAGGATGAAGATGCCATCAGGTTTTTCCAGAGAAAATCAATTGCTCAATATTCCTAACAGAACCCTTTGAAAGCATGACCCAATGGAACCGGGCTGATACTCAAAACATACATCCCACTTTTGCTTGTATTCTGCACCATTAAAACCCCAGAAGATAAAGGATGGGAAAGTAGTGACAAAGGGCTCAGCCAGTTCCTCACTGATACATAATCGCTCATCAATCTTAACTATCTCACTGTATCCCTTCAGAATGGCCCCCCTGTACTCAGCACTGCTGAGGCCACACTTTGAGTGTGGGTTCAATTTTGGGGCACTCACTACAGGAGACATTGAGGCACTGGAGTGGGTCCAGAGAAGGGCAACGAAGCGATGAAGAGTCTGGAGAACAGGGCTGGTGAGGTGCAGCTGAGGGACCTGAGGTTGTTTAGGTCTGGAGAAGAAGAGGCTGAAGAGAGACCCTCTCCCCTCTCAACTCCCTGAAAAGAGGTTGAGCCAGGTGAGGGTTGGTCTCTTCTCCCAAGTCATAAGTGATAGAACAAAAGGAATAGCCTGAGTTGCACCAGGGAAATGGGTTAGATGGAATGTGAGAAGATACTTCACCTAAAGGTTTCTCAGACCCTGGAACAGCTGCCCGGGAGGTGTTGAATCTCCATCCCTGAAGGTGTTTCAAAAGAGCAGAGATGTGGTGCTGAGGGACACAGTTTAGCACCAGACTTGGTAGAGTTAGAGAATGCTTGAACAGGATGATCTTAAAGGTCTTCTCCAACCAAAACAATTTGATGATTCTACAATCCACTGCGACCTCAGAGGACTGGCTGTACCTTGCCAAGACATTATGGGAAGAATGCTGAGACTACCAGTACTTGATGATTTATCCTAGATCCTTCACACTTCACACGGTGGCTTTCAGCCAGAAGATGCAGTGCTTTCAGTCAAAGGATGAAGGCATCTCCCAGCTAAATGAGAAGATGCTGTGGGTAATAAGACACATTCAGTGCCTATCAGGTAAAAATTAGTGAAAACTCTAGTTTAAAACATAGCTTTAAGAATGCCCTCTCCTGAATCACAGCAGAACCACTTTCTCCTTCTGGAAGATGTTTTCAGTGGGAAAAGTGCAGGCAGCTAAGATCTAGCTCCTCTCGACAGAAAGCCCTCCCCAAAATGACTCTAACAGATGTAACAGATTCTTAAGATCCAACTTAAAGAACAAGAATCACAAACACATTTGAGATACAATCTTTGATCACTTACTAAAGACTGCATTTTTCCAGCACCACATTCAGCCCCTGAAATAAGGGGCTAGATACACATTTTACAGTCAGAACTCAGAGAATATACTCTAAGGGATTATACTATACTGTCCCTATACTTTGAGGGACAATAAATGTAATCCATGAGAACACAGCCAGAACTCTTCTGAGTGAGATGCTGACATGCCATTTTCTCAGTGTCAGGCACTGGAGTTAAACCTGGGTTTTGGGATTGAATGTACCTCCCATTTCCACCAAGTGGCTGCACTTCAGGCTTCAGCACATATCCATGTTTGGGTATTACTTATGTATAGCAAAACATTAGTGCTCACTCCTTTTTAATTATAGAAAACCCTGGAAAAGATAGGCCATACCTTGAGTCCTGTGTCCCAGTTCTGGGCCCCTCAATTTAAAAAAAAAATTGAGACACCTGAGCGTGTCCACAGAAGAGCAACAAGGCTGGGAAGAGGTCTCAAGCATAAGCCCTATGAGGAAGGCTGAGGGAGCTGGGGTTGCTTAAACCTGGAGAAGAGGAACTCAGGGGTGACCTTATTGCTCTCTACAACAACTACCTGAAGGGAGATTGTAACAGGCAGAGGTTGGTCTCTTTTCCCAGGCAGGCAGCACCAAACAAGAGGACACAGTCTCAGGCTGCACCATGGGAGGTTTAGACTGGATGTTAGGAGAAGTTCTATAACAGAGAGAGTGATTGCCCATTGGAATGGTCTGCCCAGGAGGTGGTGGAGTCACCATCATGGGAGGTATTCAGGGAGACTTGATGGGGTACTTGGTGCCATGATCTAGTTGTTTAGGTGGGTTGGATTGGTTGATGGGTTGGACACGATGATCTTGAAGGTCTCTTCCAACCTGGTGTATTTTATTATTGTATTGTATTATTGTATTGTTTTGAAGAAAGGGCTTAGCTGATGTGACAGGCACTGTGTGCAAAGGCAGTTTGTACTGATGACAATGAGAGAAAGCCAGCAGAAAGCACAGCCTAATAAGATCACAGAGGATTTATGAGCATCACAGAAAACAAAGACCAGACTGATCTCACAAAAATTCCAAAAATGAACCAGCATGTAGCTTTCTTGAGGTAAATCTGAAAGATGTGCTTAAGAATGGTCTGCTAACACAGGTGATTTGGATAGTATCAGAAAAAGTAAATTTGAGCTCCCCAGATAAAGAGAATCCCTCTGATTTTCACATCTCACCATCTGCAGCAGCAAACAAGACAGAAGAATGTCTCCAATCTGGATTGCAATCATTGCTGTTGTCAGATAGACACTCCATCAAACAATTCCTTTCTTTGTATTACTGAGAGTAAACACATCAATTCCTGCCTGCTCTGGAGCCAGGTGAAATAGCAAAGGGTTTTATAGGAGGTGACATTTTGAAATAGAACAATTAGGATTAATGATGAGAGAAAATGTGAAGAACAAGAAGTCACAAACATTTCCAAAGGAATCTGCCAAACCTGCCTTCAAAACGTTAAACTGTGTGAAATACTAGAAAAAATAATGCATGAGATAATCTTGCTTAGCAGGAAGGTGAACTATGATCTTAAAGCATCTTAAACTTTTGCCTTTGACATTACAAAGCCTGAGATTTCCTAAGGAGTCTAACATGAGCTTCATGTGCCATGCAGGTGACAGGTTTAGGAGCATGACATCAGAACACTGAGAACCAAAAAAAACCAAACAACACACAACCAGTGAAGACTGGTGCAAAGTAAGGCAATGCCAACAGCATGGCATGGGCAACTGGGAAACCGCAGAACTGGAGCAAAGGCTGCTCAGAGGGAAAGG
This sequence comes from Colaptes auratus, assembly GCA_015227895.2. NCBI lineage: Eukaryota > Metazoa > Chordata > Aves > Piciformes > Picidae > Colaptes > Colaptes auratus. The sequence continues at coordinate 4,879 of JAAWVA010000209.1, forward strand.
GCAGGAAGAACAGCACAAGTCTGTGCCAGACAGATCAAAGCACTTGAACAAAGCCAAGCCCCACAACTAATCACACTTTGCTTACAGCAAATATCTGCAAAACACTGGCAAAGTGCCCCACTCTCTTTCTCATGCATGTTCACATGGAGGATGACAACCTACTGCAGGCACTGACTCCACTAGTTTCAGCGGCAGTGTTTGTGATGGATTTTTAACTCCATTAAGCATCCCTGCAGTTTGCAGTGAGATGCCACACGGCAGAGCTTCTGAGGTGAAAGGGGAGTTCAGTTTACTATTTCTTACCATTTGTTTCAAAGAGGTGGCAGCCTACATGACATTACATGCATCCAAAGAGCACCTAATGAGGACACAAATTCAAGCCACGCTAGAGTTTCAGCCTCCTGGCTTGGGGGGGGGGTTCAGAATCAAGACTTCAGAAGCCTTGATCCTCCTGATCAAAAATAATATAGTGGGATTCTAAACATATAAAAGGAGACTGAAAAAAATCAGACCATGACCTGTCACAGTGGGCATCTCAAATTAGCAGACACTTTTAAGAGTAACCTTTCAGTGGAAACACCAAACACAACAAAAACCACCAAACAAACAAAACCCACCACATAGTGTCCTCTCATCTAAAAAAGCCATATGTGAGAACAAAAAAATTATCATTTGAAAGGCATCCACGATTTCTTATTGATGAGCCATAAAAGAATCTGGCAAGGAAATTAATTATTCTGTCTTCAGATAACAGCTGGGACCACGCGCTGAACAAAGCCTGTGTCTATGCAGCCATGCCTGCAAGCAACTGAACTCGACTCCGGCCTTTCTCAACTGGCAGGTTAAGCCCATCCAGGCAGCAGATGAGACTCTAAAACTAGCAATCACTTCCAGCCACTCCCACAGTAAATTGCTGGCAAGCCTTTCTGATTACCTTTTTAAACTCAGAGAACAAATACATGCCGCTCTTATAAAAAATACTAAGGTTCCTCTTAGGAAAATATCCTATTCCTCTGCTGCTACTACACAACATGAGTTGCACTGCTAAGAAACTGTGCTGCTTACAAGCTCAATCACTCGTTTCTAGGCTGGTCCTGGCTCAGGGTACTCTAACATTTACAAACAGGTTAATTTGTTGATTAAAAAACAAATGAAAGAAGCTACATGGTTTCAGGAATGGAATGGAATGGAATGGATGGAATGGAATGGAATGGAATGGGAATGGAATGGAATGGAAATGGAATTGGTTGGAAAGACCTTCAAGCCCCCCCCAAAAGCAGAAGATGCTCCCATTAAAAGCTTGAACCTGTTATTGCACCATGGTTTAGTTGATTAGATGGTGTTGGGTGATAGGTTGGATGTGATGATCTCAAAGGTCTTTTCCAACCTGGTTAATTCTATTCTATTCTACTCTACTCTACTCCATTCTATTCTATTCTATTCTACTCTAATCTGTTCCATTCCATTCCATTCCATTCCATTCCATTCCATTCCTTCCTTCCATCCATTCCAATTCTTCAATATCCTCCCAAGCACTATGTGAAGTGTCAGGAGCCTGATCTGAAAAACTGGGTGAAAGCTCCAGGACTGAATGATTGGCTTTTTATGGTGTTAAGTTTGGATGCAAAGATATTTCCACTATTATTTTTTTCCCTCTGGTGGTTTGCTGCCCACTGATACTCATGCTAGTACTGAGCAATCTTCCTTAAGCTCATTAATAATTGCTCTGCACAGAACTTGTGACCATGTAATTACATGAAGCCAATACACTGTTTTCAGTGGCATCTTTACTTCTGGAAATTTCTCACTTACAAATTCTTGACCCAACACCTGCTGATTGTACAGATGCAGTCAGAACTACGATGTGGCAAAATTTAAATGCTGTCTGTGAATATCTAAATAAAAAGGTGAACCAACCCTGAGAGTAAAATAAATAATAATAATTCTTTAATGAAAGAGTGGTCAGGAATTGAACAGGGAATTGGTGGAGTCACCACCCTCCCTGGTGTTCAGACACATAGACATGGCATCAGGACACGGTTTAGCAGGCATGGTGGTGCTCAGATGATAGTTGGACTTGATGATTTTAGAGATCTTTTCCAACCTTATGATTCTAGGATTCAGTGATTCAGATAAGATTCCCTGTAAGATGCTGATGAAGCCCATGCTTAAAGAAAATGGAGATACTGAGTCCTGGGCATGTGCTACAAGCTCTGCGCTCTCTGGTACTTCAACCTTACCCTGCTGCAGCACAAATCTGATTTGGGATATTGTCCTTACATCCCCTGAGAACAGCTGTTTTGAAAGATGCTTTGGATAGCAACAGTAGCTGCAAGCATTGCTGTCTTCAAGTTGTTTTCTGGCTTGCTTTTTACATTCACAGTAACAAGTTTGTTCTAGCTGATGAAGCCTTCTTTTGTTGCAAATAAAAGTCACAGCCAGCTGAAAGACCTGCCTTGTCCCCCTCAACACTATGCCTCTCTATTCCTGTGAACATCCTTAACCATAGCAAGAAACTTCTGTCCTCTGCAGCATGCTAACTGATCACATATGTTTAGCTCCCAGTTTAATGTGCAACCTCTCTTTTTTCTCCAGCTTTTTACCTGGAGGAAAGTTTTAACATTGAGCCACCAGTAACTCCCCAGTTTCACTAAGTGACCAGCTGTACCTGAGTGACAACATGCAAAACCAATCTGTCATGCATGCAAATACTATTATGAGCTAAATAGAAATAAGGATTTAAGAAGGATTTTGTGCTCCAGGCTTTAGAATCCTAAATATCATTATCAGTTAAAGAGTGTTATGCATACTCACAACTTTCCCTTTTGCAAAGCTCACTTATGATTACCTCCAAAGCAGTCTGTCAGAGTCAATAATAAACTCTTTCAAGATCATTTTCAATTGAATTTTTGGTCTTTGGTGTTGTTTTAAACCTGCTTTGTGAAAATAATGCTCTCCTGCTACTCAAAATGTTCATATAGGCAGCTATAAAAGGACTATCACAAAGAATCATATGCAGAATCTTGGTGCTCGGGCAGAAGAGGCTGTGGGAGTGTCAGGAGCAGTAAAATCAAAGAGAGGTTATTAAAAGGGGAGAAAGGGGAGTGTGTTGTGTTGGAAAAGACCTTTAAGATCATCAAGTCCAATTTTCAACCTAGCACTGTCAAGTCCAGCACTAAGCATGTCCCTAAACAACCCTGACTCATTAAGTCAATTAAGAAGAACCCTGTTCTGGCAGGAGAGTCGGATTAGATGATCTCCAGAGGTCCCTTCCAACTCAGCACTCTGTGATTCTGCGAAGTCCCACCAGAAGTCCCATTTTACCTCATACCCTGTCCTTAACAGAAGCCAAAAAAATAACAGCCTAGAGCAGATGCCATGTGGAGAGCATATATGATAATTCCATTCAGCATTCACCTCATCTCCACCTATGCACAACCCAAGGAGTAATGAACGTTGCTGTGGTTTTTACCTCTTTAGTTATGCTCAGTTCACTTCTCTTCCACAAACTCAATCCATTTTCCCTGAGCACAAGTACGCTTCTATCACTCAGAATTTTCCACAGCAAAGAGCTCCACAGATTACTCTGATATTGCACAAAGGATCATTCTGTCATGTAGAGCCAGGCCTCTTGCTAGTATCATCTGATGATGCCTGTTTCTTAAAACAGAAGTAACACAGAACATCTGCAGCTTGCCCGCTCCCTCCAGCTACCCATCACCTTGTTTGTATCCTGGTCTGACCTCTTAAGGGTCCCTGTTTTAAGCAACTGGACTTGTTGACCTCCTGAAGTCTCTTCCAACCTGAATTATTTTTATGATGCCTGTAGTTTCCTTCCACAGCTTTAATTCTTCCATTCAGAAGAATCCCAGCCAGTTTAGCTGTTCTTCATACACACATCAGCCCATATAGAGTAGAGTAGAGTAGAGTAGAGTAGAGTAGAGTAGAGTAGAGTAAGTAGAGTAGAGTTAGAGTATAGTAGGATGATAGGATAGGATAGGGGATAGGATAGGATGATAGGATAGGATAGGATGGATAGACAGGTTGGAAGAGACCTTCATCTTTGGGGTTTTTTGACCTTCAGTCCTACAGCAGTTTTTCTGAGAGAGCAAATCAGAATCATCCACAACATTCAAGATGGAAGTGATCACACATGTTTCTGCAGTGGCTTGACCATTCTTTTCTCCATTCTTTTCCTACACTTCCTTGCATTCAGTCATACTCAAGTCACTCAGGTGTTGCACCATGCAATGCTGTACCACCTCCCTGATTCAGGAATCCAGCTGCTGAGTAACACAAGGTCCCAAAATCTAACAGTCATCCCAAAATCAGTGCTTGGCTACAGAAATCAATGAATGAGGAGAAGTGAACAGCTAAAGCCTGCAATTTACAAGCACCTATACATTGGATACTCTGGAGAGAGCAACACAAAGTGCTAAAGTCATGGCATTGGTTTCAGCCTCACCACACAGTGTTTTCCTTTTTCTCTATGCTCTTAGATATTCTTAGGCAACTAATCCAGACAGACCCTTCTCAGAATATAAGGAGCATTACATGTAGCATTTGCTTATGTTCTTATTCTTCACTATAAAAGGTGTAGGAACTCTTAAGTGCAAATCCTTATTACCACAGAAGAGAAGCAATATAAAAGCTGTGGCCATCAGCATCCACAGGGAAAAGCATTGCTCTTTTTTTCCCAAAAGCACAAGACCAGTGTATGGGCTGGGACTGTTGCATCAGAAGTCACCAAGTGCCCCAGCATCCACAGGTGGCTTTTGCTTCTTGACCATTTGATCTAGGTCGGATCAACACTGACCTACACTGCACCCATTGGTTGGTACAGCGCTGTTGGGATGGATACACTGGAAATTCACATTAGTTTACAGATAATCATTGTCCTTTAACCTTAAAAATCCCATGGCCAAAGAGCTCTTTTCTTGAAAATAACTACCTAGAAGGTTGTTCTCATACACACAAGTCAGTTGGGGCATGCTTCTTTTCATAGTCCTGTGTAATATATACATGTATGTGCAGACAGAGTGTATAGCAGAACTCTTTTTCAGTAGAAAACTGTATATAGTTGCTTATCTCCCTTTCAAAAGCAATCTCCTCAAAATAAGCAGTTGTGAAGAACCTAGAATGCCACAGCTTGTGATCAACTCTCTTTGGTACCTACCATATTGAATATTCTGCTCACTGAGGAACCTTAGCAAATATAATGCAAATTTAGTAGCTTTCATTCAGGAGGCAAAGGGATTTGGCAACCTCAAATTCAGGTGGTCACTAATCCCACTTTCCTTGTCCCTTTCCACCCAAGTAACACAATATTTAAATTCCCCAAAGGTAGAGTTCAGCACCTGGAGCCCTGTTAAATCTTATAAGCCAAATAAATTCCCTGCCTCTGATTAAACGAAGAGCACTTACAAAGATCATACATAAACAGTGTGTGTGAGTTGCTCTTTTTCATACCACCTGACTAAGCACTTTTTACTTTGACATCATTCAGAATGATGTTTCTCTGCCAGGCATTTTTGTCCAAGAGAAAAGAAAGTCAGTCCCCTTGATGCTAATGGAATGTAACAGTGCAGACATGAAATCTTGCAAGAAGTGCAAATAAACCTGTGCTGTCCCCAGGGTCTTTCTGCACCATCTTTCCATCACACTTCCCTCTGATCTCCTTTCTGATCACAATCATTTTGGAAGTGAGGTTTTTCCCTCCAAAATGCTCAGTAAAGGCATTTTTAAGTCTTTTCCATTGATTCTAATGTATCTTTACATTAAAAAAAGTGTAAAAGGGAAAAAATTAATTAAATATAAGCAATCCCTAGGTGGTATAACTAAGAAAATATAACTGGAGACTCCGTCAGTTTTGCCAGTGTAAGAATTTTAGCCCTCATTCTCTCAGTGGCTCTGCACAGAAAATTAAATACTGTATTATAAGAGCTCACTAATTTATTCCTTCAACACTTGTGCTAAAAGGCCTTGTAAAGTTGCTGCTTACAGATAACAATACCTGTCACAGATTAGGACAGAGTCCTTGAGCCTTGGGAGAGTTCTAACCCTCATCTGCCATTCCAGTGCCATTCTCATTCCCTCTCCTGGAGCATTTCATGCCCAGTTTTACTTTTGTAGAGTCAACAGGACTGAAGACAATGAGCACAAAATGATGCCCTGGATGCTGGCCACCATTAGACTTGGATATTTGAATACAGATCTGGAGGCAGGGGTAAATTAAGCCCATGGGCTTCACTTCAACCCAGTAATGAACCAAGCAATGGCAGAAGAGCAAGAGTCTCAGAGCCCACCTCAGGTTTGGTAGATCATTGCTCCTGTTTTCAGATGCATTATCCACTGCAGCTATCTTCAAAATAATTACTTCTGATCAAGGTCCAGAAGAAACATCATCATTTAAGAACTGAGACTGCTAAGCATTTCTTCATTTCTAAACAGGGGACAATGGCTAGCTTTGAAAACAGCACACACACCACACACACAAAAGAAGAACTCTGAAAGCAATCAAAGGAACTGCAACACTGCTAGAGAACAGATCTGATGTAGTTCTCAAGACCATGGAACCACACCAAATACAACAAAATGAGAATTGAGATCTTTGCCTCCTGACTGTCACTCCCCTTCTGCGCGCAACAGCAGGCAGAATAAGCCATTTCAAGATCTAAATCAAAACTCCATACTACTGGTGTACAAGTCTCTTCAAAAACTAGCAATATCAAAGCAAAGAAAGTTCACAGATAGGCTGTTATTTTGCTTTATGAGCAATAAAAATGTATAAATTAGAAACACATCACAGAAAAACAAGGATATATGTCCTTGTAAAGGCAAGGCACGCCGCCACAGGAGTGAATTACTGATATTTTAAAGATAGCAACTCAAGCTTGCACTGCAAACTACTTTACAGATTCTAGTTTTTCATTTTCATTAAAATCACAGGAGACAGCAAGAGTTATGTAGCATCCTTTCCACCAGCGTGCCTGTACCGTGTAAAGTGCATTTACAATGAGCACAAGGAAATTAAATCACTGTATACTCAGCCCCAGAAACGCTGCTCAGATTAATCCCGGCCCAACAAAAGAGCCAAGCACATGCTGCTGAACTTTGAGCAAACAGTTCCAGCTAGCTGTCTAACCAGAGTGCCCCACACTGTTCAGGGCAGTTGATGTAGAGCCTGTCTCCAATGGGATCAATAAAAAACTCCAACCTGTCGTGGCAGGACCAAACCGTATTTCACTAGCCCCTGTGCAAAATGACAAGCCAACTGATTACATCTAACTTGCTGCTGCAGAAGCCAGACTCTGAATTTAGGGAAGCCAGTAACTTGGAATAAGGTAGGAAAGGGACTTGTTAGTTTTGTGTGGTAGTTTTAGGCTATGCCTTTAAAGTGTTGGGGGGATTTTTCAACCCACCGCATTACAGCAAAGAAGGAGCCTACACACCAGGATTTACTGCAGTTAGCTGCCCAAGCTCACACATTATAATGCCTGTGCCACTATAGCTTGCCTGGTCACCTGTACCTAAGCTGTTAGCCTTGCTGTTCACAAGTTCATAGATTTTTGTTTCATTTGGGGTTTTTCTAGCCACCCAGATTTGTAACGAACCACAAAGCCAAGGAGAACCAGGAAAAGAAAGGAAAGAATGTTACCTGAAGGCCCTCTATGGCTAATCTAAGCATGCTTGGTGTGAGCTTGGAGGCTTGCTTGAAGGTGAAGTTGCTCCAGTCTATAATCAAAACAAATCCATTCACTTGAAGCTCAGGATCTTCTATCATGGCTTCTAAAGAGAGGAGTATGGCACGCAGATATCCACCAGCGTGTACCTGCGAACATTGAGGGGAGATTTGGTTAGCAAAGGACCACAACCCACAGAAAAACGTGGAAAGTTCTCAGTGTTCTTGCTTTGTCCTGCTTGCCACAAGTTTAATTCACAGAAGCCATGGGTAGCTAAACCTGAGAAAGTCTCACAAGCCCACATAGTTGAACTCATCCTCTGGAACAGGATATGTGCACCTAGACTGTGAGCCAGGCAGAGCAAATCACAGCAATATAAACACCAGAAGTAAATTGGAATTTACCTGCAGATTCCTTATTTAATATCTATGCCATTTATTAAATGTCTCTACAAACACATCTATACAAATTGTATGTTCTACAGTCATAATGACACTAAACCCCAAGTCTAACACTGGAAGCCTACAGTCAAACTTTCCTTCTATATGTATCCAAGGGATTGAAATAATGGTTTAGGGAATCTTAGAAGTTCTTCACTATGAAGGTGTTGAGACTGGAAAAGGTTTCCCAGAGTGACTGGGGATGCTTCCTCCCTGGAAGGTGTTATGGCCAGACTGGATGAGACCTTGGGCAAGCCAGCCTAGCTGAGAGGAGTCCCTGCCCATGTGAGGGGGCTTGGATTAGATGATCTCTGATATCCCTTCCAACCTAAGCCATTCTATGATTCCACAAAATAATTATCTTAAAAAAGGGATTTCCACATGCTTCTCTTGTCTCTCTTGTCTCTCTCGTCTCTCTCTTGGAGCACAAGCCCTGTGAGGAGAGGCTGAGGGAGCTGGGGTTGCTTAACCTGGAAAAGAGGAGGCTCAGGGATACCTTACTGCTCTCTACAACTACCTGAAGGGTTGTAGACAGATGGGGGTTAGTCTCTTCTCTCCCAGCAACCAGCACCAGAACAGAGGACACAGTCTCAAGCTGCACCAGGGGAGGTTCAGGCTGGAGGTTAGGAAGAAATTCTTCCCAGAAAGAGAGATTGGCCATTGGGATGTGCTGCCCTGGGAGGTGGTGGAATCACCATCACTGGAGGTGTTTAGGAAGAGACTGGATGAGTCACTTAGTGCCATGGTTTAGTTGATTAGATGATGTTGGGTGATAGATTGGACTTAATGATCTCAAAGGTCTTTTCAACCTGGTTTCATTCTATTCCATTCCATTCCAATTCGCAGCACTAATACTAAACTCCTGATTGCTCAAGGACTGGAAAGCAGAAAGTAACTCTCCTATGGCTTTGAGGTGTTCCTAGCTAAGAGCAATACCAACCTTTTAAGTGTTACTTAACCACCTTCTGAGTACTGAGTACTTTGTATATCCAATTATGTGGTTTCAGAAGTTTGAAACGTGGCACTCATTGTGGATAGCATTTTCTGTGTTAAATGTGGGGTTACAAAGGTCCTGTGCAATATGCAATTATGTATTTGTTTTTACATACATGCACATAAGCTTTTCTTAGATCAATGATCTTGTTAAGACATAATTTCATATTACCCAAGCACTGCTGAGTATAATCGTTCTTTCTTGAAGCTAAGCACCTAATACAGCAGCTGAATAGCTTAAATATATACAGCAATGCCATCTTTAGACTGCCACATATGAGGTTATTAATCAAACTGCAGTTTACACCACTGGGTCTGTTTTAAAAAGCAAACCACATGAATTATCTGGAATTTTTTAGAGATATGAAAGCAGTAGTTGAAGTTTTAACTTTTCCCAAGCTAACTAGAGATCTAAAAATCTTTTTTAGAATTAAGATGAATAGTGACTGAAATGGCTGCACATTTGTCAGTCTGCACCACAGCAGAACAAGAGGACACAGTCTCAAGCTGTGCCAGGGGAGGTTTAGGATGGATGTTAGGAAGAAGTTCTTCCCAGAAAGAGAGATTGCCATTGGAATGGGCTGCCCAGGGAGGTGGTGGAGTCCCATCCCTGGAGTGTTTAGAAAGAGACTGGATGGGGTGCTCAGTGCCATGGTTTAGTGGATTAGATGGCGTTGGGTGACAGGTTGGACTCGATGATCTCAAAGGTCTCTTCCAAACTGGTTAATTCTAGTCTAGTCTATTCCATTCTATTAAGTATGGCTTTAGAAAGGTAAACTAGAAAATATCAGATAAGAAAATACTCTAGGGATAAAAGAAAGTTAAATTTCAGTGTTTGTCCAGACATTTAATGTTTTTCAATAAGGCTTTTAAAATGTCTACAACTACCTGGAGGGAGGTTGTAGCCAGGAGGTGGGTTGTCTCTTCTCCCAGGCAACCAGCACCCCAACAAGAGGACACAGTCTCAAACTGCTCCAGGGGAAGTTTAGGCTTGAGGTGAGGAAAGTTCTTCCCAGAGAGAGTTGTTAGCCACTGGAAAGTGCTGCCCAGGGAGGTGGTGTGTCGCAGTAGGGCACCAGGCAGCACCCACTGCGATGAGGGTGGAATTCAAGCAGGGGGGTAGGGAGCGCCCAGGTCAAGAGCTCCTGCCCGCTGCAGCAAGCCCCAGACTGACCGCTGCCTCCATGGCAGCTCACATTCGTTGCTCTCCCCTTAGAGTGGCTGCAGGGGAATGGTTAATCGACCTCCTTCTCTTATTGGCTGGTGATACTTATTAGGGTAGCACAGCTGACCCTTATCTCATCTATTGGAGCTACTTGTTAAGCCATCAACAGGTGGCTCCCATTTCATCTCTCCTTGCAGTTTCTCATCTCCAGTCACTCAGTCCAGGGGACACAGTCCCCCACAGTGGTGGATTCACCATCCCTGGAGGTGTTCAAGAGGGGATTGGACGTGGCACTTGGTGCCATGGTTTAGTAGTCATGAGGTGTTGGGTGACAGGTGGGAGTTGATGATCTCTGAGGTCTTTTCCAGCCTTATTGATTCTATGATCAGACACAAGTTCTCAAAATCATGAGTACCCAGAGAAATCTGCACTATTCTGCATAAGCAGCAAAGAGTATGTGAACCTATTTAGAAATTACACTGAATTACACTGTATTCAGGGTAATTTGCTTGATTTAATACAATGAGAACACTGCTCCATTGTGCACACAACTGCATTTTGAAAGTATCTGCAAAAAGAAATAACACAGATGAAATTAATCTGTTCTGGCTGACTCCTCACATCTTTGCATTTTAATTTTATGTCTTTTTTTTTAGCCAACTAAAAATCAGTGAACTTCACAACTATGCATCCCTAGGAAAGGGACTAGGAAAAGGCCTTCCTTAATGTCAGCCTAACACAACAGAACAAGGAAAGATGTGTTTTGCCCAGAAAACACGAGGGCAAACATTGCTTTACACTATTCTTCTTTTTGTTTTGGAGATTCTTATTTGAATTTGGTTTGACTATAATCAAAGTTTTCATATTCTGCCCTCTCCTTTTTGCTTTTTGAGCCATAACTTTTTTATCTAAGGCTCTATTTTTCTGAGATCTAAGGTTTACAGGGAGTTTGGCTTGCACTCTCTTTTGTGTTCAGCTTCTTTTCCTTTTTCAACTGGGAAATGGCACAAGAAAAATTCTTCTCCGCAATTTCCCTGTGGAAATCCTCAAAATGCCAAAATTCACCAATTCCTTTGGGCAGGGAAAAAGAAAAAGGCTACTTCTGCAAATGGAATTCTGTCCAGGGGTGGGGGGAAAGGACCTGCCTTAAAACCTTTTTCTGAAGGAAAACTGGATCGTTAAAACCATTAGCACAATTTGCTCATCAAAGAACTGTAGCCAGCCCTTGGGCATGGCACAGCTGATGTTCCCCTTTTTCCCCAGGCACAGCATCTCCTCCAAGCCCAACTGCTGGACTCCTGGGGAAAGCCACCATGGGTGCCGAGGCCTCTGAATAAAAAACAAACACACACACACCCCTAGGGCCACAGTGCAAAGAGTGACCTGAGGGAAAATGAAATCATTCATCAGTCCCAGATGAGGTTCTGTATGTGTAACGGGATGCGTAGGGAGCGTTTGGCAGCATGAAGACCATCGACAGTTCTACTGGCACAAAAAAGCCTTAGTTTGCCTGGTGTATCTGCAGGCTCATTTATCTATGCAGCACAACACTGGAGCATGGACAGTGGAGGGCACCTAATCCACATGGGAACCAAAAATCCCCTGTACAACATGCATTTTGTACAACTGCCAGCATCAGGATTAAAACGTGCTTAGCCTGAGGGAAAGAGCCTTACAGAGCCCTGTTCAGGTTTGAGGCTGGGCTCAACGCTGTCAACTGCTTTCAAAGCCCTGCTTATCTTCACAAAGTGGTGGAGGTCTCAGAAATACTTTTTTTTCCCATCTCTTCATTAAATTAGGTGAAGATACAAGCTGTAAGGAGCCTTCCCCAAGGAAAACATTGCACTGGGAAGGAAATTACATCAGGTGAGACATTTGGAAAGCAGCTAATGCCAGAGTCTGAGGAAGATCACTAGCAGAGCTCATACAAGAAACACACGTTAGAAATACTCAGTTCTTAAAATCAGCCCCAATCCCATTTGACATGCATGCTGCCTCATTCAGAGGACCTCATTCTCCAGAGAAGAGTTCATGAAGCAGAAGGCTGCTGCAAGCACCCTACATCTGTTCTAAGAAGGGTCCCAGTTCCTAAGTAGATCTCTAATGTCCTCCTTAGAGAGTTCGAGATGACATCCTACGCCTGGGATTAACAGCTCCCCAGTGGAACAAGGCTGCTAGAAATCTGTCTATGCACTTAAAGATTCTTTGTCTATCAGGCCAATCAAGTCTCTAAGCCTGGCCATGCAATGTTTTTTATATCTACCTACGTGATAAATATATGCAACACAAATACACCTAATTATGTCCTGGGTTTATTCAAATCAGAGGGAAAGCCGCCAGGAACCAATGAGACCAGGGCTTCAGCCACCACAGAGATAAACAGTGGTTGCAGGGCTGAGTCTCCATAAGTCCATCATGCATCCACCATCACCATAACTCCTATTGCAGGTTTGCTCCATGTAAGAAGCACAGTCCATAATAATGACAATATTACAATACAATACAATAGACAATACAATACAATACAATACAATACACCAGTTGGAAGAGACCTTCAAGATCATCACGTCCAACCCATCAACCAATCCAACCCACCTAAAATACAATACAGTACCATACAGTACAATACAGTACAAAAGAGTACAATACAGTACAATACAGTACAATACAACCACCTAAACACTAAAAAAACCTAAACCCTGGCACCAAGCACCCCATCAAGCCTCTTCTTGAATACCTCCAATGAAGGTGACTCCACCACTTCCACAGGCAGCTGATTCCAGTGGGCAATCACTCTCTCAGTATAGAACTTCTTCCTAACTTCAAGTCTAACCTGCCCTGGCGCAGCCTGAGACTGTGTCCTCTTGTTCTGGTACTGGCTGCCTGGGAGAAGAGACCAACCTCCGCCTGGCTACAACCTCCCTTCAGGTAGTTGTAGAGAGCAATAAGGTCACCCCTCAGTCTCCTCTTCTCCAGGCTAAGCAACCCCAGCTCCCTCAGCCTCTCCTCATAGGGCTTTGTTCCAAGCCCCTCACCAACTTTGTTGCCCTTCTCTGGACACGCTCCAGTAAGACACATCTTTCTTAAACTGAGGGGCCCAGAACTGGACACAGTACTCAGGTGCGGCCTAACCAGTGCAGTGTACAGGGGCAGAATGACCTCCTGCTCCTGCTGGCCACACTGTTTCTGATGCAGGCTAGGATGCCATTGGCCTTCTTGGCTGCCTGGGCACACTGCAGGCTCATGTTCAACCTACAATCAACCACAGCCCCCCAGGTCCCTCTCTGCCTGGCCGCTCTCCAACCACTCTGACCCCAGCCTGTAGCACTGCATGGGGTTGTTGTGGCCAATGTGCAGAACCCGGCACTTGGATGTGTTAAATCTCATGCCGTTGGACTCTGCCCATCTGTCCAGCCTGTCGAGGTCCCTCTGCAAAGCCTCTCTGCCCTCCAGCAGATCAACTACTGCCCCCAGCTTGGTGTCGTCCGCAAATTTACTGATGATGGACTCAATGCCCTCATCCAGATCATCAATAAAGATGTTGAAGAGCATGGGGCCCAGCACCGATCCCTGGGCACACCACTAGTGACTGGCCGCCAGCCGGATGTGGCACCATTCACCACCACTCTCTGGGCTCGGCCCTCCAGCCAGTTCCTAACCCAACGCAGTGTGCTCCCATCCACGCCATGGGCTGCCAGCTTGGCCAGGAGTTTGCTGTGGGGACGGTGTGTCAAAGGCCTTGCTGAGGTCCAGGTAGACCACATCCACAGGCCTCCCCCACATCAACCAGGCGGGTCACCTGATCATAGAAGGAGATCAGGTTGGTCAAGCAGACCTGCCCTTCCTAAAGCCATGCTGGCTAGGCCTGATCCCTTGGCCATCCTGTAAGTGCTGCATGATCGCACTCAAGATGACCTGTTCCATAATCTTGCCTGGCACTGAGGTCAGGCTGACAGGCCTATAATTCCCTGGCTCATCCCACCGGCCCTTCTTGTGGATGGGCACCACGTTGGCCAGCTTCCAGTCTTCTGGGACCTCTCCAGTGAGCCATGACTGCTGAAAAATGATGGAGAGCGGCTTGGCCAGCTCATCTGCCAGCTCTCTCAGCACCCTAGGATGGATCCCATCTGGTCCCATGGCCTTGTGGGGGTCCAAGCGGCTCAGAAGATCTCTAACTACCTCCTGGAGCAGCGGGAAACTATGCAGCTCCCTGGTTCCTTCTGCCAGCTCTGCAGGCCAGCTGTCTGAAGATGTTCTACCATGCTAGGATAGATTGAAGCAAAGAAGGTGTTAAGTATCTCTGCCTTTTCCTCATCCTTTGTTACAACCTTCCCCTCCGTGTCAACCAAGGAGTGGAGGTTGTCCTTGCCCTTCCTCTTGCTATTGATGTATTTATAGAAGGACTTTTTGTTGTCCTTCACAGCAGAGGCCAGTCTAAGTTCTAAATGGGCTTTTGCCTCCCTAATTTTCTTTCTGCATGTCCTAGCAACATCCCTAAACATTCCGTAGGTAGCCTCCCTTTCTTCCAGAGATGGTACACCCTCTTTTTTCCCTTAGTTCTATTAAGAGTTCATTGACCAACCAGGCTGGCCGTCTGCCCCGGCGGCTCATCTTCCGGGACACTGGCACAGCCTGTTCCTGAACCTTCAAGAGTTCTTCTTTGAAGCAGCTCCAGCTCTCCTGGACCCCTTTATTTTTAAGGGCTGCATCCCAGGGAACCTTCTGAGTTAGTTCCTTGAGTAGCCTGAAGTCTGCCCTCCTGAAGTCCAGAGTGGAGGTCTTCTTGCTGCCCCTCTTGGCTTGGCTGAATACCGAAAACTTGATTATCTCGTGGTCACTGGTGCCTAAACACCCTCCGACCACCACATCACCCATCAGCCCTTCCCTGTTGGTGAAGAGGAGGTCAAGCATGGCCTTACCCCTGGTAGGTTCACACAGCACCCTGGGATAAGAAGCTGTCCTCCATACACTCCAGAAACCTTCTAGACTGCCTTCTTTCTGCTGTGTTGAGATCCCAGCAGATATCAGGCAGGTTGAAGTCGCCCATGAGAATGAGGTCAGGTGACCTTGAGACAGCCTTAAGCTGCCTATAGAATGCCTCATCTACATCTTCCTCCTGGTTGGGTGGTCTATAACAGACTCCAACCAGGATGTCTGCCCTCCCGAGCTTCCCTCTAATTCTTACCCACAAGCACTCAACCCGGTCATCCCTGATCTCCATCTCAAGTAGATTTACTTATAGAAGAAGACAAAATGTTGTCCTCCTGGTGAAAATAAGTGGTGAAGAACACAAGTCTAGCTAAAAGCAAGCAAGAATACTTTCCACCAGAGGAAGGTACCTGAAGTAGTCTTAAGTCTAAAAAGCCACTTTGGATTGAGTATGCAAGGACATCTCATTACCAGCCAAGCTTCCTGCCCCAAATACCCTTCAGGGCAATCAGTTGAGAATAGGTGCTATCCTTCATCCTGTAATGGACACCTCCTCTTGCTATTGATTCCTTACTGAGGCACAGCACAGAAAACCAAAGAAAGACAAATCTTTAGTGGATATTTAAAGCAGCTTTTACTGTGGACATATGCTGAGGCAAGCCAAAAATGTACACTTGGTGTGATAGATGAACTCGTAGGTGGTGCAAATGGCAAGTTGAGTACTGAAAGTATCAGCTGAACAGCCCAAGCAAATGAACATGATTAAAGAAACTATACTGAAGCTTTCACACTGCACAGAGCTATTTGCACATAAACTCATTTTCAATCCACTCCACCCCATGTTGTCCAACATTTCACCTCACTGCTACTACTGCTCATTTCAGCTCCAGGATGCACAGGCTCTGCCATAAAATATGCTCCATCCCTGGCTAGACTTTAGGGAAATTAAAATCCTACATGAAAAGTGGGAAATACTACTCTGGATTGTGTTGCTGAAACTTTTTTCCACACTGATACTATTCCTATATATGTACAGAAATCTAACCAGGAAAAGTGAGAAAAACAGGATAAACTGGTGAGTGTGAAATGAATTTGCTCCAAGATGGGATTGACTGGGGAGAGAGGGAGAGGCCAACATACTAGCCTTTCATTTTAGAGACCATGGTGTTCAGCCTGAGGGAATGATGGTATTGCTTTATTCTTACCAATCTGTGGTAAGTGACCTTATGTATTTAGGGGACCACAAGCTGCCCATTTTGCCCTAACCCCAGTTTACAATGCCTCCTCCAGTGCTGTCAGGTATATCAGAGTGTGCTGGGCCTGATTTGCTGCAGTGTATTTTCTGTAGTAGCCTCCAGTTAGGCAGACATAAGCCGCCTTTATTTATGGCTAAATTCAGTTGTTTTAACAGACTCTTATGGGATAAAGGTAGCAAGCAAGGAATTACTAATTGCTAGGATAATTGAGAACTCATGGTAATTTAAATGTGTTTAATGCCTTCTATTTATAGAGCCATGCTTAATTCAATGGAGAGCTTAGACAACTTTCTCAGCCCGTTTTTAATGTGACAACAAATGCTGGAAATGTAGTATCACATTAACATTTACATATAATTTATTCACATTCTACTACTTTCTGTTCAAGACCTGTGGAAGATTTTCAAGCTACAGTCTAAAAACTACCACAGCAATGCACTCTTAATGCGCTTTTTCTATGTGAGCCCCAGTCTAAGTTCAAAAAAGGTGGGGACTGGTGTGCAGACACACTCTGCTGCTTCTTGAAATTTTTCATTCAGGTGACTTTAAAGCAATGAGCTGGGAAGGCTTGACAAGTTAATAGCCACACTGACAGCGATACGCTTCGGGATGGCTACCATTTCTACCCTGACAGCAGCAGACCTTTCTAGGGCAATACCTCACTGAGGTCTTGATTTTTCAAGAGTAGAAGGGTTGAAACAATTAACTGAGCATCCTACTTACCTGTAATTTACAGTGGCAGCAATTTCCCCTTTGCACAATACTTCTTTAAGAATCTTTTAGAATTTTAATGATTCAATGTATTTCCAGAGATTTCTGGGGAAACAATCTGGCAGACGCTGCTATCAACTCTTGGGAGCCCTTCACTGTATTTTTCACTTTTACCTCTTGGTTATGTGGTCTATAAATCCTTTTCTTTCCCAGAGGCCATTGTATATCCAGCAGGCCAACAGAAAAGCAAGAGACAGGAAGAATGCAGGGTACAGATGCCTCATGTCAAATCCAGCTGTGTCAGCTCTTTTCAGTATTTGAAGCTCTTGATGATGGGTGGCATCCACCGTATCATCTGTTTAACCAGATTCTGGTTCCAGTTGATTCACTTTTGTACTGAGCAACAGATAATCTGATTTGGCAGAGTTGCCCTTCTATCTCTGCTGCTATTTGTCATCCCCCCGATAATATCAAGGGATTTCAAGTTATTCTGAGAATTAAAACTGAGTGGCATGAGTCTGCCTCTCAGGATGCAAATTGTTAACTAGAAGGGATAAATGGTAGGTCTTCTCTGCTTAAATTTAAGGCACATGTCTCCTGGCAGTCTCAAACACCTAAGGAATGCACAAACTGTATTTTAAGCTCATCACCATTTTGGACAAGTCAAGGCATCTATCAAACGAGCTTTTGAGCCATTGTGGTTTATAAGAGAAAGCTGGTCAAGTCTCTGAGCCATCATCCCATGTCCAACCTACTGTTCTGGCTTAATATTATAGAATTTCAGTGAAATGAGTCTTCAAGGTACACAAAGGAGTACCTAGAAACGATGCTTCAAGACCTCCTTGGTTTGTCAGCTTAGTACAATTCAAATGCTGAAGAGACAAGGGAAGTGGTTGAGGCCCAGGGAAGTGGTTGAGGCCCCATCCCTGGCGGGTTTTTAAACCAGACTGGATGAGGCTCTGGCCAGCCTGATCTAGTGCAGGGTGTCCCTGCCCATGGCAGGGGGTTGGAACTAGATGATCCTTGTGGTCCCTTCCAACCCTGACTGATACTATGATACTATGATAAAAACTTCTCTTACAGCTATTCTGCTAAATAGTGGCAGCATGCCCTGGGAGGCCTTGTGGTAAAATCAAAAAGTCCCACCACTGTTACAAAAATGCACAGAAAAAATAAGAAACTACTTCAAATACTTTACCAAATTGTCTTTAGATTCAGATTCAATACCACCCATCACTCCTTGGTTAGCCCATGTCTAACAGTCACAGATGGAGATTCAGATGGTCTAAATTTTACACAGCATCGATCAAAAAGATCCCTAGCAAAACACTCACAACTAAACACAAGGGAAAACAGGAAGACCTGGGGGAAAGCTAGAAAACAATAAAATAGCTTCAGTCACCAGGACAAAATGTAGGGGGGGGAGGGGGGAACAACAGTGTTTGCACTGGTAAATAATTATTATTTAAAAGATATTGCTTCCAAAACAGACATGGACTTTCACCAGGTATTTTCTTATTGCTAATATGTTATCATTGCTAGCATTGCTATTGTTTTTGTCACACTGTCTCTATCAGAGCTTGAAAAATACCCATGCCAACTTGCCCGTGTTTAATGGTGACCCAAGAAGCACACCAGCCTCCTGATAGCTACAGAGTTTAAATTCCCATTTAATGGGAGGAAAGGGAAAGTTTCTAGCACTTCTGCACAGAAAGCACAGTTTTGAAAGCAAAGCAGTGGACTCCATCTTTGCCCTGCTTTAAATCACTCATCTGATCAACAGCAGAGCAGCAGAGCTCACGGCAACGAGGGCAGTGGATTTCCTCATTCCCTGAGGACAGTGGGAGCTGACTGGGTCACTGTGACACAGATAGAAACCAGGTATCACTGCACTCTTCTACTGCACTTTCCTATTGCACTTTCTAATGAAAAAAAAAAGAATCTGAGATAATCACTGCCAGTAAAGATTTCAAATAAATAGCATTAAAAATGCACTGATTCTCCTAGGGAATTTATGTACAGGTGTCCACAAAGCATACAGATGAGCATGCACGATGACAACAGATCCCTTGTCACTCAGAGTTGAAGTTAATTGTGCCCTTACTGGAAAGAAAAATTAATAATTAAATATAAAAAAAACCCCCACCAAACCTGACCAGCTGGACACACTGAGGAAAAGGGAATCTTCAAATGCACATACACACCTAGAGGCCAAATGTAGTTCTGAATCAACAATCTGGAAGCTACTAAGGAAGGCTGATCCCTTCCCAGTGCTATCCAGCATGCCACCCATCGTCACTTTCCCCTTCGTAGAAACAAGCCCAAGAGTTAGGCAGGGTCCCATTGAGAAGCTGCTGGCTGTTCAATGCATTCTCCTTCATCTTTCCTTGTTTTGTTTGTTTGTTTTAAATGCATGTCTGATTTAGTTTGCTCAGATGGTAGGACATCTGGTACAGTTTTCAGGCCCTGGATTAATTTAATGATTTAACATGTAGTACACAGGCTTGTTTTACCATAGGACTCTTGTGCCTCCCCCTCTTGTCTTTTTTATTGGAACTATGCAAATCTAGGCTGCTGGTGCTCTATAAATCATCTATAGTATGTCTGCTATTCATTTAAACAACAAATGGAACTTTTTGTTTCTAATTGTTACATGCTGGCCACAGTAAGTCATACACCATGACAATCTGCAGGCTTGCTCTGCTCTATCAACTTACTTTATGAAGCATTTGAAGAGGTCCTAACAACAGAGTATAAAAGCAATCCTCCCAGTGTTGCTGTAAGAGGACTGGTTTCCATACTGTAAGGTCTCAAGTCAGCTAAGATAAGTCTGAGACATATTATGTAGGAGCTCTACCATACATTCCATACACAATGCTCCCCAGGTTCAGCTGCTGAATATCAGATATGGAAGACACCAAATAATTAGAAAACAGAGTGACCTAGCTCCATTCCCAGATCTGTCCAGACCTGTCATGTGCCTTGGAACAAGCCACTCCCCACAGCTGGGCTTCAGCTCTCTCCCCTTGTCTGAGTGGTCTATCTGACAACAAATCCCTTGCCCTGGAGCAGAGGCAGCTCTGAAGAGCAATAGGGACCCAACTGCAAAGACAGCCATTGGGTACCCCTGTCCAGCCCCGTCACTTCCCCATTATATCAGAAATAATAACTTTACCAGTAGGGCTTAGTTTTAAAGATCAGCACAAATTTACTGTTGTGTCAGCTGCCCTCATCCAGTTTAAATCTCAGCATAGCTGAAATTCAAGCAGAAAGAACCTATTCTTTGCACATGGCAGTTATATTTGTGAATGCTACTTCATCTCCAAATTTGAGTTCTTGAGGTTTTGTTTCTTTCAGCCAGGAACTAATCTTCTGAAAATCATCACATAAAGCTTTGGGTTTGGATTTTTTTTTTCATTAATTAGAAATAACACATCAAGTAAGCCACACTACCTTTAACAAGAGAACTTCCTCATGGTAGGTGTATGTGTTAATAAAGGTCTAAACTTTTTTGTTTGTTTTGCTAATTTTTCATTCAAAATTTTTAAGAGTTTATGGAGCTGCTTTTAAAATAAAAAGTTGACCTGGTTCTTATATGGGAAATGAAGCACACACCGAGAGTCCTTAGCCTCATCACCACTGCTTCTTCACTCAGCTGCCTTGGCTCCATCTGCCAGAAAACTGATCAGGAGAAGGATGCCAGCCCCAGTTCTCCATATGTTCACCCAAACTTTCTACTTGCTACCTTGTTTGGGCAGTTTTGACTTGTACCATGCCAGTTTTCTCCCAGTCTGGGGGCATGATCCATGGGTTAGCAAGGGCCAGGAAACTACCCCCATAGGCAGTGTGAATGTGGCTACCCTGTCTGGAGAGAAGCAAAACCATGGTGGGCCAGCAGCTCTTGGGACAGAGACCCATCCCCAGCTGTAACATTGACTGCTGTAGAGCTGTGGGCTCACCCTGCAATGGCTGTCAACACAGCCCCCATGAGGATATCTACACACAACTTAAAGGGCAGGCTTAAGTATGAACACTCCCCCAAATTCCATCCTTTCTGCCCACACTGATACCTGTTCAGTGTCCTCTTGTTTCCAAATACCTGAGCTTGGGAAATGTGCAGTGAGCACTCAGCACTGCCACTACCCAGCTTGTGTCAGCTGCCCAAAGAGTCTGGGGTTTATGTGAAGGCAACTGGCAAGGTTTTAAGTTTTCTCTCACTAAGAAGTGCTTCACATTCCTAAGCCTGCTCTCAGGTTGGGAAACCAGATAATGACTGCTCATGGAGCAGGCTTCAGAACTCACTCTTAATGGATTCATTCATTTACATGTACAGCAATCAAGCATTATTTTTTTTTTGTTGGCTGTAATTTTTAGACTGCA
>JAAWVA010000210.1:0-7500 GCA_015227895.2 Colaptes auratus
AGAGCTATGGGGAAGGCCTCTGGGCTGGCCTGGAGGGGCTGGGCAGCCTGCAAAGGGTGAGAGGGAGGCTCACAGCGGGGCTAGGCTGGCCCTGAAGCCTGCCAACGGTCAGGGGCGGCTCTGGGAGGCCTGGAGGGGTGGCTGGGCAGCCTGCAAAGGGTGCGAGGGAGGCTCACAGCGGGGCCTAGGCTGGCCCTGAAGCCTGCCAACCGGTCAGGGGCGCTCTGGGGCAGGCCTGGAGGGGCTGGGCAGCCTGCAAAGGGTTGCGAGGGAGGCTCACGGCGGGGCCTAGGCTGCTTCCGAGAGCCCCAGTGCGGTGCGGGGAGGCCTCTGGGTGGGCCTGGAGTCGCTGGCTGGCTGCAGAGAGGTGCAAAAGATCCTCCAGGCTGGGCTGGGCTGGCTCTGGAGCCCTGCGCCGCTGCAGCTGTCGCCTGCCTGGGGGCTTAGTCTGGCTCTGAGCACCCTGGCCGTCCCGCGCGGGTGAGGACAACCCCCTGCCCCTTCGTTCACCCGGCCTCGGCAGCAGCCGGCCCGGCGGCAGGTCCCGTCCCCGGAACCCGGGGGTTGGGGGTGGGGGTGGGGGGAGAGTCCCGCTTCCAGCGCTCCTGGAAGCGGCACAGGAGCGGCGGGACCGGCGCCCGGTTGGGGGATGGGGGGAGGTGGACGGGGGGTGGGGGGGATGGTCGAGGGTGTGCGTGTTGCGGGGGGGTGGGGGGCGGGGGCACAGCACGGTTGGATTTTCGTTCCGCGTGTCGTTCCCTGTCGGTGGCGGGGCTTCCGTGCGGGTCGCACGGGGTCTGCTGGCGAGGCGCGCTCGGGCAGAGCCGGGGCGGGAAGGGCAACCTGCCCCGGCTCCGGCGGCACGTTCCCGGTCCCGGGAGCGGCTGGACCGGCGCGGAGCTCCTGGGGCCGGGGGAGCGGGGGCTTCGGCGTCCGGGTCCCACTAGCTGAAGCGGCTGGACCCGGCAGCCGGCTCCCGGTGCCGGTGCCGGTGCCGGTGCCGGTGCCGGTGCCGTCGCCGCCGCCGCCGCCCCCCCCCCACCCGGGACCCCGCCGTTTTTGCCGCCCGCGCCTTTTTGCCGCCCCCCCCCCGCCGCCTGCCTGCGCTGCCCCGCCCCTGGGTGCCGCCCCGGGCCCTCCCCGGGGCGGGGCGGGAGGAGGGGAGGAGGCGGCGGGCAGCGGTTGTTTCGGGGATGGGACACGGGGGCAAGCAGTCCGGGACCGGCTGGAGCCGGCGCCCGCTTGTGCCCTCCACCCCCACCCCTCGCACCCGGGACCCCGCCGTTTTTTGCCGCCCGCGCCATTTTGCCGCCCCCCCCGCGCCCGCCTGCCTGCGCTGCCCGCCCTGGGTGCCGCCGGGCCCTCCCCCGGGGCGGGGCGGGAGGAGGGGAGGAGGCGGCGGGCAGCGGTTGTTTCCGGGGATGGGACACGGGGGCAAGCAGTCCCGGGACCGGCTGGAGCCGGGCGCCCGCTGTGCCCCACACCCCCACCCCTCGCCACCCCGGGACCCCGCCGTTTTTTGCCGCCGCGCCTTTTTTGCCGCCCCCCCGCCGCCCGCCTGCCTGCGCTGCCCGCCCCTGGGTGCCGCCCGGGCCCTCCCCCGGGGCGGGGCGGGAGGAGGGGAGGAGGCGGCGGGCAGCGGTTGTTCCGGGGATGGGACACGGGGGGCAAGCAGTCCCGGGACCGGCTGGAGCCGGCGCCCGCTTGTGCCCTCCACCCCCACCCCTCGCCACCCGGGACCCCGCCGTTTTTTGCCGCCCGCGCCTTTTTGCCGCCCCCCCCGCCGCCGCCTGCCTGCGCTGCCCCCCCTGGGTGCCGCCCCGGGCCCTCCCAGGGGCGGGGCGGGGCGGGGCGGGGAGGGACGGGTAGCCGGGGGTCTGCGGGGTGCGCGCCACCAGTCCGAGGAATCTCTCGCAGGACGAGCGCCGCTCCCGCCGGCGCGGCGGGGCGGCGGCGGGGGGGAAGGGGGTGGGGGGCGTGCAGCGGCAAGCGAGAGCGGGGACGGGGGGGGCGGCATGCGGTAGGGCTGGGGTTTTTTTTCGGCGGGGGCCGGGGGGGCAGCGACAGCGGCGAGAGGAGGGAGCGGCGTACGGTAGGGCTGGGGGTTTTCTGGGGGCGGGGGGCGGCGGCGGCGGCGGCAGCAAGCGATGGCGGGGGGAAAGGGGGTGGGGGGCGTGCAGCGGCAAGCGAGAGCGGGGGGGGGTGGCATGCGGTAGGGTGGGGTTTTTTTTTCGGCGGGGCAGGAGGGGCAGCGACAGCGGCGAGAGGGGGAGAGCGGCGTACGGTAGGGCTGGGGGTTTTCTTGGGGCGGGGGGCGGCGGCGGCGGCGGCAGCAAGCGATGGCGGGGGGAAGGGGGTGGGGGGCGCTGCAGCGGCAAGCCAGAGCGGGGGGGCGGCATGCGCTAGGGCGGGGGTTTTTTTTCGGCGGGGGCTGGAGGGGCAGCGGCGAGAGAGGGAGCGGGCGTACGGTAGGGTGGGGGTTTTCTTGGGGCGGGGGGCGGCGGCGGCAGCAAGCGATGGCGGGGGGAAAGGGGGGGGGGGCGTGCAGCGGCAAGCCAAGAGCGGGGGGGGCGGCATGCGGTAGGGCTGGGGTTTTTTTTTCGGCGGGGCCGGAGGGGCAGCGACAGCGGGTGGAGAGGGGCGGTACGGTAGGGCTGGGGGTTTTTTGGGGCGGGGGGCGGCGGCGGCGGCGGCAGCAAGCGATGGCGGGGGGAAGGGGGTGGGGGGCGTGCAGCGGCAAGCGAGAGCGGGGGGGGGCGGCATGCGCTAGGGCTGGGGTTTTTTTTCGGCGGGGTGGAGGGGCAGCGGCAAGCGACAGCGGCGAGAGGAGGGAGCGGCGTACGGTAGGGCTGGGGGGTTTTCTTGGGGCGGGGGCGGCGGCGGCAGAAAGAGGATGGCGGGGGGAAGGGGGTGGGGGGCGTGCAGCGGCAAGCGAGAGCGGGGGGGGCGGCATGCGCTAGGGCTGGGGTTTTTTTTTCGGCGGGGCGGAGGGGCAGCGGCGAGCGAGGGAGCGGCGTACGGTAGGGCTGGGGGTTTTCTTGGGGCGGGGGCGGCTGCGGCGGCGGCAGCAAGCGATGGGGGGGGAGGGGGTGGGGGGCGTGCAGCGGCAAGCCAGAGCCGGGGGGGGCGGCATGCGGTAGGGCTGGGGTTTTTTTTTTCGGCGGGGCCGGAGGGGCAGCGCGACAGCGGCGAGAGGGGGAGCGGCGTACGGTAGGGCTGGGGGTTTTCTTGGGGCGGGGGGCGGCGGCGGCGGCGGCAGCAAGCGATGGCGGGGGGAAGGGGGTGGGGGGCGTGCAGCGGCAAGCAGAGCGGGGGGGGCGGCATGCGCTAGGGCTGGGGTTTTTTTTTTCGGCGGGGCTGGAGGGGGACAGCGGCGAGAGAGGGAGCGGCGTACGGTAGGGCTGGGGTTTTCTTGGGGCGGGGGGCGGCGGCGGCGGCGGCAGCAAGCGATGGCGGGGGGAAGGGGGTGGGGGGCGTGCAGCGGCAAGCCAGAGCGGGGGGGGCGGCATGCGGTAGGGCTGGGGTTTTTTTTCGGCGGGGTGGAGGGGCAGCGGCGAGAGAGGGAGCGGCGTACGGTAGGGCTGGGGGTTTTCTTGGGGCGGGGGGCGGCGGCGGCAGCAAGCGATGGCGGGGGGAAGGGGGTGGGGGGCGTGCAGCGGCAAGCCAGAGCGGGGGGGGCGGCATGCGGTAGGGCTGGGGTTTTTTTTCGGCGGGGCCGGAGGGGCAGCGACAGCGGCGAGAGAGGGAGCGGCGTACGGTAGGGCGGGGGTTTTCTTGGGGCGGGGGGCGGCGGCGGCGGCGGCAGCAAGCGATGGCGGGGGGAAGGGGGTGGGGGGCGTGCAGCGGCAAGCCAGAGCGGGGGGGGCGGCATGCGCTAGGGCTGGGGTTTTTTTTTCGGCGGGGCTGGAGGGGCAGCGGCTAGCGACAGCGGGCGAGAGAGGGAGCGGCGTACGGTGGGGCTGGGGAGTTTGGGGGTGGGGGGATTGGCGGGCGGGCGGGCGGGCGGGCAGGCAACAGAGGGGGCGGGGGGGACATTTCTAGAGATGCCGGCAGACCTTTTCCCCAGAGAACAGCAGTGCCCAAGAAAAGACCGCTGAAGAAAAGAACCTTCAACAAAAGAGGAGTTCAGACACACAACGCTCAAAAAAGAAGGTTTCATGCGACTCTGCCTCTCTTCACTTCTTTGGAGGGGGGTTGGGGGGGCGCGGGCGGGGGGGCGGCGGGGGGGCGGCCGGGGGCGGGGGGCTGCGGGGACCTCGCCGCTGGGAGGGACGTCTACCTCCCCGCCTCCCGCCGCCCGCCTCAGCGCACTAAGTCCCCCCCGCCAGGAGAGCACGTCTACCCGCTCGGGGAAGGAGAGCACACGTCTACCTCCCGCCTCTCGCCTCAGCGCACTAAGTCCCCCCTCGCCAGGGAGAGCACGTCTACCTCCCGCCGCTCGCCTCAGCGCACTAAGTCCCCCCTCGCCAGGGAGAGACGTCTACCGCTCGGCGAAGGAGAGCACGTCTACCTCCCGCCGCTCGCCTCAGCGCACTAAGTCCCCCCTCGCCAGGGAGAGCACGTCTACCCGCTCGGCGAAGGAGAGCACGTCTACCTCCCGCCGCTCGCCTCAGCGCACTAAGTCCCCCTCGCCAGGGAGACCACGTCTACCTCGCGCCTCGCCGCATTTCTAGGGCGGCAAAGAGGGGGCGGATGGCGAGGAGCGGTCTCAGCGCGCGCTGAGACCGCTCCTCGCCATCCGCCCCCTCTTTGCCGCCCGGCGCCCGCCCCGCACGCAGCCGCCCGGCCCCCTCCCCTCCCGGAGGCCACGTCTACCCACCACCGGGGGGGGGGGGGGGGGAGGAAAGGAGGAGGGCAGAAGAAAGGGCAGGAGCCCAGTCCCTCCGTCACGCGACGAGGGACCACCTGCTCCCACCCCCCTCCCTCCCCTCCGCAAGCCCTTCACCCCCAACCCGGCAGACACGCGCCCTCCGAGTGGGAGGCGGCGGGGCCCCCCCAAGGCCCCGCCGGGGGAAGGGGTGCCCTGCCCTAGCCGGCAGCGGCACGCGGGGACCGGCGTCCCGCCCTCAGCTGCCCGACGGGACCCACACACGCCACGGGAAGCGGCCCGGGCCGCCCAAAGCCCCAAATCGCCTCGCGCACACGGGGACGCCCCGAGCTGCGCAGCCACCTGGCTGGAAGCCACCAGGGGCGGGGGCTCACCGGCCCCCAACCCCAACCCTTCTTGGCCTCCCAGCCCGACTCCAGACAGAACCCGGGAGCGCGGCCACGCAAGGCTGCCTTCTCCCCGGCCCTCCAAGCGTTCGACGGGCCGGCCTCACGCACACGGGGATGCCCCCGAGCTGCGCAGCCACTGGGCTGGAAGGCACCGGGGCGGGGGCTCACCGGCCCCCCAACCCCAACCCCTCTTGGCCCTCCCAGCCCGACTCCAGACAGAACCCGGGAGCGCGGCCACGCAAGGCTGCCTTCTCCGGCCCTCCAAGCGTTCCACGGAGCCGGCCTCACGCACACGGGGATGCCCCGAGCTGCGCAGCCACCTGGGCTGGAAGGCACGGGGCCGGGGGCTCACCGGCCCCCCAACCCCAACCCCCTCTTGGCCCTCCCAGCCCGACTCCAGACAGAACCGGGAGCGCGGCCACGCAAGGCTGCCTTCTCCCCGGCCCTCCAAGCGTTCCACGGAGCCGGCCTCACGCACCCCGGACTCCACAAGGAAAAAAAAGGCGGAGGGACACGCCACCTCCAAAAAGCCAACCTGGCGGGGGCCAGGCACAAGCCGATGAAGGCTCCACACACAGCCTCGGCCACCCGGCGCTCAGCTGCCGCCCCACCGGGACCGGCAGCCGCCAACCACGCGGTTCTGGCCCGCTTCCGCGGGCTCGGCTCTTAACGCGGAGAGGAAACCCCAGGGGCTCCCGAGGCGCCACCGCCTCGGCCCCCAACTAAGCAGCCCTGCAGTCCCATCACCGAGCCCTCGGGCACCGGGGAAGCCGCGGGGGCCGGCCCGACGCAACGGGCACCCAAACCCCCAAAACAAAAAAGGAAAAAGGCAGGCTTCGCGCCGGCAAAAACCAAGGGACGAGGCGACGCCGCCTCCTCCCTGCCACCCAGGACCTAGGGAGCCGGCGGGGGGGGGCAGCCCTCAGAGGCTGCCCGAGTCTCGTCCCCCCGCCCGCCGCAGGCCAGCTGCATCCAGCAGCCACCTCCCAACCGCGCGGTTCTGCCCGCTCCAAGCGGGGGTCCGGCTTTAACGCCGGACAAAACACGGCAGGGGCGCCAGGCACCGCACACCCCGGCCCCCTCGCTAAGCCGCCCTGCAGTCCCGCTCACCGAGCCCTCCAGCACACCTGCCAAGTCGCTGGGACACACCAGACGCAACCAGCCGTGACCCAAGCAACGGGGAGCCCTGAGGGCAAAAGACTTCGGGGGGGGACGACGGCCACTGCCGCCTCACGCCCCCGCTGCCATCACCAGGCTCGGTGGGGACAGGGAGGGGGGAGCCGCCGCAGACTCCACATCCCCTTCGGCTGCAGCCCGCCCCGCGCGGGACTGCTTTCCCCCGGGCTGGTCCCGGGCTCCGGCTTTAACGCCGGAGGAGCTAAACGGGGCGCCTTGCAGAGACGGGGGGAGAGCGCCTCCGCCTCCCCCACCAACGGGCTCGCCTTTGCTCTCTGCTGCACCCGGCGCCCGCAGGAGCCAGGAGGAAGCCGTGCTCGGGAAAGGCTTTTCCTCCCCCCCCCACGCCAGGCTCCAGAGCGTACCAGTGGCCGGTCACCGCCGCTGCCTTTCCCTTAGACGCCGTGCCCCGCGGGCTGCGGCTTTGGCCATGGGGGGGAACCCCCGTGAAGAGGGTCGGTCGGCTGTGCTCAACTCGCTGCCGTCCCGGGATCGGTGGGGACAGGGAAAGGGGAGCCGCCGCAGGCTCCACATCCCCTTCGGCTGCAGCCCGCCCCGCGCGGGACTGCTTCCCCCGGGCTGGTCCCGGGCTCCGGCTTTAACGCGGAGGAGCTAAACGGGGCGCCTTGCGGAGACGGGGGGAGAGCGCCTCCGCCTCCCCCACCAACGGGCTCGCCTTTGCTCTCTGCTGCACCCGGCCCGCAGGAGCAGGAGGAAGCCGTGCTCGGGAAAGGCTTTTCCTCCCCCCCCCACGCCAGGCTCCAGAGCGTACCAGTGGCCGGTCACCGCCGCTGCCTTTCCCTTAGACGCCGTGCCCCCGCGGGCTGCGGCTTTGGCCATGGGGGGGAACCCCCGTGAAGAGGGTCGGTCGGCTGTGCTCAACTCGCTGCCGTCCCCGGGATCGGTGGGGACAGGGAAAGGGAGCCGCCGCAGGCTCCACATCCCCTTCGGCTGCAGCCGCCCGCGCGGGACTGCTTTCCCCGGGCTGGTCCCGGGCTCCGGCTTTAACGCCGGAGGAGCTAAACGGGGCGCCTTGCAGAGACGGGGGGAGAGCGCCTCCGCCTCCCCCACCAACGGGCTCGCCTTTGCTCTCTGCTGCACCCGGCG
>JAAWVA010000210.1:12500-15000 GCA_015227895.2 Colaptes auratus
TAGTGCTGGAATACAAGATGCCATCACAAGTACAAGTTGGGAGATGTAACCAATTTTTCACCCTATTTCTAATTGTTAAATCCATTTTTTCCAGATAGGTGGATTTTACATTTGCCTGGTCTGCTAAGTAAATCAATCTAGGCACTGTGTACACTTTCAATATGTCCAATTTCTGAAATGGTTTTAAAGGGGCTCTCTCTATACGATTGAGCCAAACTTCTAAATTGTTCTGCAATTCTGGCTTAACTAGCCCCACCCAAGGGTCGATTTTCAAGCCTAGATATTTCTCTGATTGACCTGGATGGATCATGTTTAGGGGGGTACCGCTGACTAGCCATGGGGGACAATCATTGATGGTATAAGAGTCCTTGGTTGGTCTTACAAAGAAGCCATGGCACTTCTCACCCTGAGTTTTTAGTCCAGTTAAGTCACAAAATGCTTCTAAAATTTCAATGTTTTTCTCCATTCCTGATTGGGAACTACTTAGCAGGACCAGGTCATCTGCAAAAGCCAAAGCTGTTATTTTACCCTTCCCGTGTTGGAACCCTTCCCCACATTCTTCCAATTTACATAACAGAGGATCAATGCACAGATTAAATAGGAGAGGTGACATGGGGTCGCCCTGTTTTACACCAGTTTTTATTCCTATAGACTCAGTCTCACCTTCTTTGGTTTTAATTACTGTGTGAATGTTATGATAAAAGTCCTTAATTAAATCTATTATGTGGTCATCAAGGCCCTTTTGTTTTAGCACTTCAATGATGTGGGTGTGGCTCACTGAATCAAAGGCTTTGGCCAAATCAACAAAGACAACCCCCAGGGGTTTCTTTTGTTTCTTTGCATTCCTAATTATTAATTGTAACAATTTTAAGTTCTCAGCACATCCCGAGGACTGAATAAAGCCCCTTTGTCTAGGATTAATGGGACATGCTTTTGCCAACCTTGCAGTTAGGATTCTTGAATAGAGTCTCAGGATGATGGAACCAATAGTAATTGGCCGCCAATTGTTAATATCACTTTGGCGTTCGGGCGCTGATGACTTAGGTATTAGGATGGTTCGGCACCCCCTTACCACATCTGGAATTTTACCACTTAACAGCCAGAGATTGTATAGTTCTCTGATCTCCTTACAATCTGGATCCATTTTAAGCAGGGACTTCAGGGTGATCCCATCGGGGCCTGGTGCCGATTTTTTATTCAATTCTTTGATATTCTTAAGGATCTCCTTCTCTGTAATCAAGTCCTTAAATGCCGAATTATTTGCCCGTCCCACAGACTCGAATGTCCCGAGTCCTTGAAATGTGTTTTGAGACTCCCATCTAGATCTAAAGGTGTTACTGACTTCCTCCAGAGGGATGGTACACTGTGCAGAGTCTTTCTCATCGAGAATGATGTTAGCCAGCTTCCCACGATCTAACTGGAAGAGGCGTTGGAATCGGAGAAATTCTCCACGTTTTTTAGATCTTTTCTTCATCCACTCCTTTTTACTTTTTCTCTGCTGGGGCTTACGGTGGCTCTGTTTAGGTGCTTTCTGTTCAATTGCCTTCTCAAACAGATGCAAATATTTGTCCTGAGCTACCTCATTGAGTATTTTTAATGAGTCTTTTTTGCCTTCAATTATTTGTTTAAATGTATTTTGAAGGATGGGCAGCTTCCCTGACGATATCTTTTCCTTAATCGTTTTTCTATAGTGGGCTATTAACTCCCCCTCACCGGAAGATGGAATCTCAGTCCTCCCCTTCTTTAACCTGCTCTTGCGCTCTGGTGTTTTCTCTTTCTCTGGCACTAAAGTTTCTTTTAGTAGCCTTCTCTTGTCACTGATCTGCTTTGCTGTTTTAGTTGTTAACTTTTCAGCAATCAGTTTATTAATGTTTTTCCTCCCTTCAAATTCTTGACTTAGTGTCTGCAACATTTCTGTCTCCTCTTGGGACCAGACTTGTTTGTGAGCACCTCGTTTAGAGGTCTCCTTGGGGCGGGAAGCTTCAATTCTTTCTCTATTTCTCAGGGCTGGGTGAGCTAGTCTTTTATGTTGTCCCAGGCCAATTTTAGTCTTAAAACAATTATTACACTCTTCGCATCTAAATCCTTCTATCTGGGTAGGCTCTTGGACCCCTTTGCATTTTGGGATATGGCATGAGATACTATGATGGTTTTCATTCGTCCTTTCACAGCGAGAACACTGGAAGGTGATCTTTCTTTTCCCATGGGCTCTCTTTAGATGGTCAATCAATCTCGTCAGATTGCCTGCCCGAGTGGTACAGCATGGACAAGCCGGATTGTCATCTGGCATCCTCACTAGGGGAGTCCCAGGACAGGTGTCCGCTGTATTCTCCAGCTCGGGCGATGCGGTTAGTATTGAGAGCTGACTCATAGAGCTCGGGGTTTCAGGACAGTCCACATCCTCATTCCTGCTCCTCTCTAGGCTCTGATCTCGGATGCCTTTCTCACGAGCTGGGGAAGTGGGCCCTTCATAAGCCTCCGGCAATATCATCAGTTTCTC
>JAAWVA010000210.1:25000-26169 GCA_015227895.2 Colaptes auratus
CGCCGTGCCCCCGCGGGCTGCGGCGGCTTTGGCCGTGGGGGGGAACCCCCGGGAAGACGGTCCCGGCTGCTGGGTCAACTCTCCGCCGGCACCGGGCTCGCTCTCTCTCGCCGTGCCCGGCTGGGCTGCTTTCCCTTCTCGGTGGGACCGACGCCGGC
Organism: Colaptes auratus; assembly: GCA_015227895.2. Classification (NCBI taxonomy): domain Eukaryota; kingdom Metazoa; phylum Chordata; class Aves; order Piciformes; family Picidae; genus Colaptes; species Colaptes auratus. The sequence goes on from JAAWVA010000210.1 coordinate 25,159, forward strand.
CACCACTCCTCCCCATTTTTACTCCTGCCCCACCGGGGCGAAGCTCCAACAGTGGGGGTTCACATTTCGGCAGTGGCCGGTGCCAGCCGCCCTTCTTGCTTTGCCTTTCCCTCTTGGCCGTGCCCGGGCTGGGCTCCGACTCACCTACGGGCAAGCCCCCGTCGTCCCGCATCGCTACGGGGGCGCCGGCGGCCGGTCCGAACCGCCGCGCTCTTTGCCCGGCCCCGCGCTCTTTGCCCGGCCCGCGGGTCCCCTGCCGGACCCGGGGAGAAGCCACCGAGAAGCCGGCCAGCCGCCGCCCCGCTCAGCCGCCTGCGGGTAGCCTGGAGCAGCCGTGCGATAGCGCTGCCTCGAGAGTACACACTCCCTTATAGACGGAGAGGAGGGGCCGTCTCTTGTCCGAGCACACCCACTTCGTGGCCACCCAGCGGCAAGACTCAGAAATCACGCCGCTTTACGATGACGTAGTCGGCGCAGCGAGAAACAGCGACCCTTGGCGAGAACCGCGATCTCTGAGGAGAGCACGTCTACTAGCCAGCTGCTGAGGGAGAGCACGTCTACTTAGTCTGAGGGAGGCACGTTACTTAGTCTGAGGGAGAGCACGTCTACTTAGATGAGAGAGCGGTCTACTCGCCGGCTGAGGAGAGCACGTCTACTTAGTCTGAGGGAGAGCACGTCTACTTAGTCTGAGGAGAGAGCACGTCTACTCGCCGGCTGAGGGAGAGCACGTCTACTCGCCGGCTGAGGGAGAGCACGTCTACTTAGTCTGAGGGAGAGCACGTCTAATTAGTCTGAGGGAGAGCACGTCTACTCGCCGGCTGAGGGGGAGAGCACGTCTACTCGCCGGCTGAGGGAGAGCACGTCTACTTAGTCTGAGGGAGAGCACGTCTATCGCCGGCTGAGGGAGAGCACGTCTACTCGCCGGCTGAGGGAGGAGCACGTCTACTTAGTCTGAGGGAGAGCACGTCTACTCGCCGGATGAGGAGAGCACGTCTACTCGCCGGCTGAGGG
>JAAWVA010000211.1:0-26168 GCA_015227895.2 Colaptes auratus
TATCAGTGACTGTCTCTTCATTGTTCTCTTAATGACTTGAATTCTTAATTATATCATTTGTAAAACCAATATTAACTAAATTTTTTTCCCTTTCCACCATATGAGAGAACAACTCGAGTTTAATTGTTGTTAATGTTTAAACTGTTCAGGATATAATTTGTCATTTAAACAGCATTTTTGAGGTATTTTATAGGAGAGTGTGAGGAAGAGAGCAGTTTTCCTGTTTAAATGCCTATTTAAACACCATACTGGTCCTACTGGCTGAAGACTGACATCCAAAAGATGAAAAGATGGGAAGAGATGTGAAAAAATATAGTTTAGGGTAACCTTATCAGAATTAACCTTCAATATTGCCTCATTTATGTACACCAGTGATGTGTACTATGATGTTTCAGCATAAAATTAGGGTTAAAACATCTAGTCATTATAAAAGTATTCTTCCATTTAACACAATATAAAACCTTCCAGAAGCATCAAGCAAAACATTTGTACAGTATGATTTTAAGAGAAAAGGAGAATGCCAATGCATTATTCAGGCTGATTAGCAGAGATACAATCATCTGGAAAATCAGTAGGAGACCTAAGAGAAATTCTGTTCTATTTATAGCAAGGACTCCAGAGCAAGCTCTGCTCTTTTTAAATGAGGCTGCAAAATTACAACTGCAGAACAAGCACTTTGTGGACCTATGGCACTTGGCAGGAGATGGGAACTGGTTCAAGGCCAAAGAAATAGCACCAAAGTGCTGCTGCTGTTGGAAGAGAGAAAAGTAAAAGGCAGTGGTATGCCAAAAGTGCAAAAATCTGGGTGGCCCTGAAGCCTAATTTTACACAAAGCACACAGATGGGAATGCAGTTAAAATAGGCAGGAATGTGACAGTTTTTTGCAAACCAACAGTACAACCAAACAAGCACGCAGCATGTTTCCAACAGCAAGCAAATCAAATTCCCCTGGGCAAGGAGTCACAATATTTTCTATCAGCGCAATTTGGTGGTATTCTGTAACAGATAAGGGGTACTGCTCTATACATTTCTGGTTTCCAGGTACTATTTTTGTCTGAATAACTGCCAATGAAATGGGTGGCTGTTGCCTGAATTGAAAGCAAGTTTGAAACTGCAGAGGTCAATCTGTAACCTAGAGAATCACAGAACCACAGAATGTTAGGGTTGGAAGGACACGGAAATCTCATCCATCCAACCCCCCTGCCAGAGCAGGTCACCTATACCAGATCACACTGGAATGCATCCAGGTGGTTTTGAATATCTCCAGAGAGGGAGAGTCCCCAACCCATCTGTGCAGCCTGTTCCAGTGTTCTGTCACCCTCACAGTGAAATAATTCTTCCTCATGTTCACATGGAACTTTCCTATGCCTCAGCTTCCACCCGTCCCCCTGTCCTGTCACTGGCAATCCCCAAGCAGAGCCTGGCTCCATCCTCTTGGCACTCACATCTTCTAGAACATTAATGAAGTCACCCCTCAGTCTCCTCCAAGCTAAAGAGCCCCAGCTCCCTCAGTCTCTCCTCCTAAGGAAGAGTGTCCACTCCCTGCATAATTTTTGTGGCTCTGCACTGGACTCTTCCAAGCAGTTTCCTGAGGTCCTTCTGAATGGAGGAGCCCAGAACTTGACACAATACTCCAGATGTAACCTCACCAGGGCAGAGCAGAGGGAGAAGAGAACCAAAAAAGGTTATTCATGGTCCCACTACACCTCAGAGGTTGGAAGAGGGCAGGAATAACACAAAATGACAGATAGACAGGATGTCACCCCCTTCTTCTGTTGTTTTGATACTAAATTTTATTCATTGCAGAAGAGCCACATAAATTGTCTTCCATCCTTCCAGGGTGAAGAGATTTATTAGTAAAAATGGAATTGTTTGGGAGAATCTAGCAACACAGCTGACCCATGCATGCACATATGTTGTTAGCACTGCCCTCTTTCAGGTTGGTGCCAGATTCAGAGCACAGAAATTAAATTACAAGGGGAAAGTTTACTCTGTTAGGATATCCAATCCAGCACTGAGGAACATTAAAGGCATTAGTGTATTAGCATTAGTCTGAGCATTTAGGAGAGCAGCTGTCAGACAGCCATACTCTGGTGAGGGTTTTTTATGACAGAACAAAAATGTTGCTGATGACATTCAAGTTTATTAAAAGTTTCAACTTTTGACCAAAAAAGTTTCTTTTACAGCTAGACACAGCTTCCTTTTTCATATTTGTGTTCCATAAGCAAAACTCCTAAATCCCAGTGATCTAAACCCAGAAACAGTTAATTTTTGTCTGTCAGCCCAGGATAAAAAAAAGGAAAACCAAACCATATGGATGATCATGATGTCTGTGCTCATTCTCCATCTGAAATTGCACAGCCTTTTGCAAAGCTAGCTCTTCCAAGCTGTTTCAACCTATCTTGTTTGGTTTGGCTTGTTGGGGTTTGTGTTTGTTTGGGGTTTTCCCCCCTCAAAATGTGTACTAACTGTGTTTGACAGAAAGCAAGTTTCCTGACCTAAGAATTTACTGCTCTCCCAATGCATGTGAACTTTTCTAGTGTATAAATGACAGGGGGGCATGTTAGTTTTCTTGTGGTTGTCAGCTGAGTGCACACTGTGCAGCTTAGATGTATATTAGTCTGGTAAAACCTTGAAACACAATGGAACAAAGTCTGCATGCAAGAAATGAATTTCTGGCAGGATTTGTAGCTCGGTTCAAAATACCCCTAGGTATGAGCTTCATTTAAAGATTACTTTGAGTATTGGTTTAATAGAACTAAATACATGTCTAAAGATGTGAATTTGCTTTAAAGGCTTGCTGGATGCATGCCTTTAATGATTAAAAGGCTTGAACATCTGGAAGAAGTTACAAATTGGAATGTTTGGTGTCAAGAATGATAAGAGGTATTGTGAAGAGAACATGAAGTTGCTTGCACTCTAGTGCAATAAAAAGCTTGCATGATCAATGAAAAGACATAGTTTTGCAAGTCAGTGACAGTAAATTCTGGATCTGATATGACAGTGCATGAAGAACCATGCCACAGATTCAAAGTTACTTATGTATCCAGCTGACATGATAATCATGTGACTTTTGTGTGTTTGTAGTGTCATAGAATGCCAGTTGAAGGGACCCCAAAGATAATCTGGCTCAATCTTCTTTGGCCATAGTGTTGAATGAGACAGCCAGCACTCTGTCAAGCTGAGTCTTCAAATTGTCCATTGTAGGGGACTCCAGGGATTCCCCTGGGAGATGATTCAATGTCCAGCTGTTCTCATGGTGAAACATTTTCTGCCGGAGTCCAATGGAATCCCCCAGGAGTAACTTGTACCTAATAACCCTTACCCATTATAACCATCTCTGTCTTACAGAGGTTTGTACATTTGCCCTAGAAACACCTGGAGTAGCTCTGACTACTGACCAATGGTTTGGACAGAGCCAACAGCACTTACTTACCATTGGCATACAAAAGAAATCTGACAGTCTGCAGGCAAAACATCTCAAAACTGCACAAAACTACAAAAAATATACTCCAGCGCCCTTAAAGCAACAACCAGCATTATTTTGCATATAAGAAAACTGATTTCTTTCTGTATCATCTAATCACAGAATCACAAAATCAACCAGTTGAAAAGACCTCAGAGATCATCAAGTCCAACCTATTACCTAATACATAACACCTTATGACAACGAAACCATGGCTTCAAGTGCCACATCCAATCCTTTTTTGATCACCTCCAGGGACAGGGCACTCTAAACACCTCCCTGGCAGCACATTCCAATGACCAATCACTCCTTTCGATGAGAACTTCTCTCCTCCCTCAATCCTAAACCTCCCCTGGTGCAGCTTGAGACTGTGTCCTCTTGTAGTGGTGCTGGATTGCCTAGGAGAAGAGAACCACCCCCACGTGTCTACAACCCTCCTTTCAGGTAGTATTTGTAGACCAGCAATAGGTTTCCCCTGAGCCCTCTCTTCTCCAGGCTAAGCAACCCAAGCCCCTCGTCATTCCTCCATAGGTCTTATGCTCCAGACCTCCACCAGCCTCGTTGCCTTCTCTGGACACATCAAGTATCTCAATGTCCTTCTATATTGAGAGCCCAGAACTGGACAGAGGACTCAAGGTTTGGCCTAACCAGTGCTGAGTACAGGCACAATGACCTCCCTGCTCCTGCTGGCCAACACTATTTCTGATGCAGGCCAGATGCCATTGGCCTTCTTGGCCACCTGGGCACACTGCTGGCTCATGAGACACAAACATAAGCAGGTCTCCACTGTTTGTTGGCTGACCTAGGACAATCTTTGTGTCTTTTACCACCAAATTGTTGTAAGTCATGTTTTGGGTGTGTTCCCTCCATGTGCATCACTCTATTAAAGATTTTGTGATTTCTCTTGGAGCTATGCCTAGTTATTTATAGCATCCAGAAAAAAATTAGAGGTGAATGCATTAAATATTTGTTGAAAATGGAATCATTTTATATATATTCCTTTCACTACACAATTTTTTCAACTCCATTGATATTTTTGGGTGGTCTTCAGCTTTTAATGGAATGGAATGGAATGGAATGGAATGGAATGGAAATGGAATGGAATGGAATAGAATAGAATAGAATAGAATAGCCAGGTTGGAAGAGACCTTCAAGATCATCGTGTCCAACCTATCATCCAACACCACCCTAACAACTAACCATGGCACCAAGCACCCTATCAGTTCTCCTCCTGAACACCTCCAGTGATGGTGACTCCACACCTCCTTGGGCAGCCCATTCCAATGGGCAATCACTCTCTCTGTGTAAACTTCCTCCTAACCTCCAGCCTAAACCTCCCCTGGTGTAGCTTGAGACTGTGTCCTCTTGTTCTGGTGCGGTTGCCCATGAGAAGAGACCACCCCTGCCTGTCTACAACCTCCCTTCAGGTACTTGTAGACAAAATAATGGCAGGGAGTTAAGGATCATAGGATCTTTCTTTAAATTGCAGATGTTCAATATCAGCTGAAGCTGCTACTTGGGCAATTCAAGGAGTCATAGAATCATAGAATTGTTAGGGTTGGAGGGACCTCAAGGATCATCTAGTTCCAACCACCTTGCCATGAGCGGGACACCTCACACTACATCAGGTTGCTCAGAGCCAAATCCAGCCTGATCTTAAAAACCTCAGGGATAAAGCTTCCATCACCTCACTGGGCAACCTGTTCCAGGTTCACCACCCCACTCACGTGAACAACTTCTTCCTACCATCCAATCTGAATCTACCTATTTCTAGTTGTTGTTTTTATTCATTCCCCCTAGTCCTATCATTTCCTGACGCCTTACAATGTCCCTGCCCAGCTTTCTCTTGAAGGCCTCCTTCGGATACAGGAAGCCACAATCAGATGCTATTTTTCTTTGGCTATTATCAGAATTCATATTACAGGTGGAAATAACGTTTTTCATCTTGTTTCTACCATAGCACACCAGCTGAGAAATGCTTTGGGGTTTTCTTTTGTCTGTGATTAATTATTATCCCTGTGAAATTCTTCAGCAAATTTCTCTGCTGCATGTTTTGCTGCCACTTTTTTTTTTTAAAAGAACAGCCTCGTGATTTTGCCCTTAAAGATTTCTTCTTGAACGTCCCTTTCAAAATCTCATTTCTTCAAAGAGCAGTTGCACTGAGGAAATTTGAATCTGGAAAATGGTTTTTACAGGCTCACAGGATGTTAGGGGTTGGAAAGGGCCTCTGGAGAACATCGAGTCCACCTCCCTGCAGTGCAGGACCATAGAATCACAGTATCACAGTATCACTAAGGTTGGAAGAGACCTCGAAGATCATCGAGTCCAAACTGTCACCACAGACCCCATGACTAGACCATGGCACCAAGTGCCACATCCAATCCCCTCTTGAACACCTCCAGGACGGTGACTCCACCACCTCCCTGGGCAGCACATTCCAATGGCGAACGACTCTCAGTGAAGACTTTCTCCTCACCTCTACCTAAACTTCCCCTGGCACAGCTTGAGACTGTGTCCTGGTGCTGGTTGCTAGAGAGAAGAGACCAACCTCTGCCTGTCTACAACCTCCCTTCGGTAGCTGTAGAGAGCTATGAAGTTGCCCCTGAGCCTCCTCTTTTTCAGGCTAAACACCCCAGCTCCCTCAGCCTCTCCTCATAGGGAATCTAGCACAGGTGCACAGGAACACATCCAGATGGGTTTGGAAAGTCTCCAGAGAAAAGAGACTCCACAACCTCTCTGGGAAGCCTGCTCCAGTGCTCTGTCACCCTTACAGTGAAGAAGTTCTTCCTCATGTTGAGGTGGAACCTCCCGTGCTGTAGTTTGCATCCATTGCCCCTTGTCCTGTCATGGGGTGCAAGTGGACAGAGCCTCCCTCTTGACCCCCAGCCCTCAGATATTTATAAATATTTATTAAATCCTTCTCTCAAAGTCTCCTCTCCAGACTGAACAGCCCCAGGTCTCTCAGCCTTTGCTCATAAGGCTGTGCTCCAGCCCCCCTTCATCATTGTAGCAGTTTTGGGCTGGGTGTCCTCTGCTACGGGGGGGTGCTTCCTGTGTCCAGAAGTCCGCCCAGTGGGCAGACAACAGGAAACCAGGTATTTCCTACCCTAATTCTCTCCACCGCTATAAAGATCCAGCGCAGGGTCTAACACTTCCTCTTTCTTCTCCCTCGCCATCACCCGGTAACTGGGGGAGATTCTCCCGGCCATGGGCCTGGCTAGGCCCAAGCCACAGGGGATGGCAGTCTCAGATCTGGCCAGCTGAGACTAGCCTAGCAGTGGGGGGCAAGAAGAGCCCTGGGGGTCTTGGGTGCACCCTCAGGTGGGGTGGGGATGCTTCTGGCTCTGGTTGGGGATTTCTTTTGTGCAGCGCTCCTGGTCTCTGTACACACTCACTGCTTTCCATTTAAACTTTCCGTCACTTGTGCAATCCGTTTGTCTGAGTTGTTATTTCTGCCCGTGGTGGGGAGGGGGGCTGCCTCAACCCATTACAGTCTTCCTTATAGCCCTCCATTGGACTGTTTCAAGCAGATCCCTATCCCTCTTGAACTGGGAGCCCAAATTGGATGCAATGTTCCAGGTGGGGTCTCTCTAGGGCAAGTAGAGGGGAGGTGAACCTCCCTCGATCTGCTGGACCCACTCTTAAATCAGGCACTCTCTGTGTTGCCTGAGTGTTTTACTTTTTATCACACTGCAATCAAGGCAATGCAGGCAGATGCAAAAGAATAAATTCTCGCTGACATGAATTTTCTGAGACTAACGACTTGTGCAGTTTGACCTTAATCATAATGTGAAACTTATCAAAGCTAATTATTTCTGTTGTAGACGTTTACACTTCAAGATGTTTCTGTGGAATTACAGTATTGAATGACAAAATACTGCATTAAAATCTGAAAGCTCCATATTAAAGAAGTTTTAGTGGCTGTTTTAAATCTGTTGATCTTTTTGACATCTGTGCTTCTGTTGAAAAACTGATGAAAGTGTGGCCTTTCAGTCAAAATCTCAGCTTCTTCTCTTTAACCAGTTCCCATCTTCTCCTGGTTCATGTGCTGCCATGAAACCTGGCTATCACCCAAAGTAATAAAGTGTATCACATAAATTAGTAACTGAAATTAGTGTTCTTTTATCTTTAGTCCATAAAGAGATTTAACGGCATGAGATTGAACACATCCAAGTGCCGGTTCTGCACATTGCCACAACAACCCCATGCAGTGCCACAGGCTGGGGTCAGAGTGGCTGGAGAGAGGCCAGGCAGAGAGGGACCTGGGGTGCTGGTTGATGGTAGGCTGAACATGAGCCTGCAGTGTGCCCAGGCAGCCAAGAGGCCATGGCATCCTGGCCTGCATCAGGAACAGTGTGGCCAGCAGGAGCAGGGAGATCATTCTCCCTTTGTACGCTGCTCTGGTTAGGCCACACCTTGATTCCTGTGTCCAGTTCTGGGCCCCTCAGTTTAGGAAGGATGTTGATTTGCTGGTATGTGGCCAGAGAAGTTGGTGAGGGGTTTGGAACACAAGCCCTGTGAGCAGAGGCTGAGGGAGCTGGGTTGCTTAGCCTGGAGAAGAGGAGACTCAGGGTGATCATATTGCTCTCTACAACTACCTGAAGTAGGTTGTAGCAGGCAGAGGTTGGTCTTCTCCCAGGCAGCCAGTACCAGAACAAGAGGAGGGAGTCACCTTCATTGGAGCTGTTCGGGAGGAGACTTGATGGTGCTTGGTGCCATGGTTTAGTTGTTTAGGCAGGTTGGATCGGTTGATAGGTTGGACGTGAATGATCTTGAAGGTCTCTTCCACCCTGGTCTATTTCTATTCTATTCTATTCTATTCTATATATTCTATTCTATCTTTGAGAGATCATTTGTTAGTTCCATATTTCACTGAAAAGATTAAATATTTAGTGGTGTTTTCATCACCAAAAATTTCCTATTGGCTCATATTTACCAACAGATTTAATTGATTTCTATCTCTTTGCAGACGTGTAGTTTCTTTGTGGTGGGAGGAACTGTTCTACAAATTGTGAATGTCCATTGCAACTCAATAGTTTCTTTGATGCTACTCTACAAAGCTCTTGGAAACATTTTATTATACTCTTTCTTCTTTTGGTTACCACTGTGAGGATTATTCTTTGTTTATGCTTCATAGACACTAATATTTAGAATCACAGAATCATAGATTGGTCTGAGTTGAAGGGACCTCCAAAGGTCATCCAGTCCAACCCCCTCTGCAGTCAGCAGGGACATCCCCAACTAGATTAAGTTGCCCAGCCCTGTGAAGCATAACTTTTTGTATCCACCCATCCACCTCCCCTGGAATCCTGTTCCACTACCCTCATGCTAAAGAACTTGTTCCTAACATCCAATCTAAATCTGCTCTTCTCTAGTTTGAAGCCATTGCCCCTTGTCCTATCATTGCAGGCTTTTGTAACAGTCTCTCTCCATCTTTCTTGTAGGGTCCTTCAGGTACTGGAAGGCTGCTATTAGGTCTCTCCACAGCATCCTCCTCTTCTCCAGGCTGAACAACCCAGTTCCCTCACCTGTCTTCATAGCAGAGGTGCTCCAACCCCCTGGTCATTTTGTGGCCCTCCTCTGGCCCCTTTCATCAGCTCCATGTCCTTCCTCTGTTGAGGGCTTCAGAGCTGAGTGCAGTACTCCAGTTGAGGTCAACAGAGCAAAGTGGCAGAATCACTCTCTGGATTTTTGCTGGCAATGCATCTTTTGATGCAGCCCAGGATGCCATTGGCCTTCTGAGCTGCAAGCTCACACTGCCTGCTCATGTCCAGCTTCTCATCCATCAGCACCCCCAATCCTTTTCCACAGGGCTGCTTTCTAACACCTCATCTCCTGGTCTGTATTGAAGTGAGGATTGTTCCTGCCCAGCTGCAAACAAATGTAATTGTTGAACCTCATGAGGTAGTGAACCCCCTACTTAGAAATGGAATTGATTAAGTAGCTCACTCTCATTACTTCAGCATTTTGTTCAGCTTCTTTGCTGCTGTTATCCATGTAGTTAGTTTCCTTCCTAATTCCTCTTTGTATTTTTTTTTGCATTGTATTTTTTTTTCTTCTCCTGTAATTGTTTCTTCACCCACACAGTTTGTCTAAGAATCAGCTGCTCTTATTGTAGCATCTGTGATGCTATTGTGCTGAAAATATTGTGTCAGTTTAATATTGATCTTTTGTGTTGAAACCAAGTTACTGCAAGTTCATACAGAGTAGCTTTTTGCTACAAATGTTCCTGATTTTTCTGATCTTCAATCTGCTAATTCAGTTTCAAGGCTACCTGTGTACTTGATGGAATGATTATCCCTCATAGCTGGACATAAAGAGTCTTTCTTTTTCTTCAGGGTAATTTGAGGATTTCCAAATTACTTGAGATACATTTCTGGGAACACTGATAATCTAGTTTGTACTGATAAGAAATAGAAACTAGTGTTTTACTACTCCTTCTCTGGAGACTTTCAAGACCCACCTGGATGCATCCCTGTGCAGACTAGCCTGGTGATCCTGCTTTGGAGGGGGATTGGACTAGATGACCTCTGGAGGTCCCTTCCAACCTCTGATGTACTGTGATACTGTGATACTCTGCTGGGAGAGCAAAGGCCACTGCAGTGATGCATTCCTAAAGCATATGTCAAACAGCAAAATACAGCTATCTGGGATCCATAAATAATAAGAGTTTGATTGTTGCAGCCTTTTAGCTTGCAAATTTGTTTGCAAATCTTGTTTGGATTTTCTATTGTGGTTTGATTCATAGTCTGAGCAACACGGGATTGAGAGACTCACTGAATCTTGGCTTTAAATGAGGAAAATGCTGAAACTGCCTAGATGTAGCACCAGAGGGATCAGCACCAGCTCTGCCAACTTGCTTAAAAGCTGCCAGTGCAGAGGTATGACTTTTCAGTACCTGAAAGAGTGTGATAAATTCATATCTGAGTGCACTGCACAACAAAGGAGTCTTTAGCAAGTTTTAGAAGTTTAATCTGAATTCTAATGCTGCTTTTCAATCACTGAGGTATTATTTCATTATATTAGTTTTAAATTGGTTTTAGGGAGTCTTTAGAATCACAGAATCAATAATGTTGCAGACGACCCAAAGATCATGAGGTCCAACCTGTTACCCAAGTCCTCATGACTACTAGACCACATCCAATCCCCTCTTGAACACCCCAGGGACAGTGAATCCACCACCTCCCTGGGAGTCCATTCCAATGCCTAAAACTCTCTCTGTGAAGAACTTTCTCCTCACCTCGTCTTAAACTTCCCCTGGTGCAGCTTGAGACTGTGTCCTCTTTGTTCTGGTGCTGCTTGCCTGAGAGAAGAGACCAAACCCCTCCTGGCTACAATCACCCTTCAGGTAGTTGTAGACAGCAATAAGGTCTCCCAATGGCTTCATATTTATTCACAGAAATGAATCTGCACAGACACTCATTCCTTTCCCCCATCCTCTTCCACACTACCTACCAGAAATTCAACCTCTGGTAGCATCCCCAAGGCTTTCTTTCATGAAGTGTTGAGGGACTGCAGGAATAGAAAGGCTGAAGAGCACAAGAATATTTTTTTTATTGCTATTTAATCTTTCCCTTTTCTCCTCCTAAATCCCTTTGTAGCTTACAAACAGTGTTTCCAATATAAATGGCCAATAGTTGCCAAGGTAACAGCTAAATTAGCCAAAGTCCTACACAGAAGAAAAGAACCCAGCAAAAAAATCTTTAAATTGGAAATAACTGAGAGGGGCTTCTGGTGATGCTAAAACCATTCAAGATGCTGCATTTTTCCTCTTGAAAGGGACTGAATCATACCAGTGCTCAACAAAATCTGTAATTATGATCAGGTAATTGACTGAGTGAAGCACAGTAGAGACAATGTCCACCCCAGTGGATCTCTAGAGTCCATGAAGACTGCTTCCATTTGTTCCTTTCATATAGTATCACACACACACAGTATCACCAAGATTGGAAGAGACCTCTTAGATCATCAAGTCCAACCTGTCACCACAGACCTCATGACTAGACCATGGCACCAAGTGCCACATCCAATCCCCTCTTGACCCCCTCCAGGGACGGTGACTCCACCACCTCCCCAGGGCAAACCATTCCAATGGCGAACGACTCTCTCAGTTTGAGACTGTGTCCTCTTGTTCTGGTGCTGATTGCCTGGCAGAAGAGACCAACCCAGTTACTTAGAATTATCTAACTGAAGAAATGCTAGCAACATGAAAACCACACTTTATTTATATCACTTAAAGAATGCTACAATATCACAGATGTACAGAGAGTCATTCACATCATCATCATCATTCCACTTTTTAATCTACTTAGGGAGAGGTATTAAAAAATCTTTTTTTTCCCCCTTCATTCAGCTAACTTACATTTTTCTTCCTGACAAGAATATCCGGGGTTTATTTCTTTCAGTGCTTGCTTCCCTTCTTGGCTGACAGCTGTAACTGTTAAAACTTATCTCCTCTTTCCACCTTTTAAAGTCCAAATCTCTCACCTTCACCTCTAATGCTAACTGGGAATGGAGAGGAGTGTTCCACTGGCTTGTATCTACAGGGAAGATAATCAGACATAATATGAGCACAAAATAGATACTGTTATCTCTTGATAGACCTGATAATAGTGAAGCACTTTGGGATAGGAGACCTCTAAACTCTTCACCTTTAGTAAACTCCAGCAGCAATTCAGTGCCTTGAGATGTGTCACACCAAAACTTGAGCAAAAGAGTCTAAAGAAATCCACTTACTCATTACCTTTAGCCTGTTAACACTATATGAAAGACAGCTTAATAATTGTGCATTAACTTTTGATGTGATATCAGAATTGTTCTTATTTTGTGACTCCTGGAGCGTAACAATGCAGCTTGTTTTAGCTGGAGGAGGAAAGAGGCTGTGTTAGCCAAAGAATGACTGAAATCAAACATGCATGTGTATGAATGCCAGAGTGGGCAGCAGTAAAAGCTGATGGATGAGAATGGCTTTTTAATGGACATTTTCTCCCTTTCTATAAATGTGCCAACTCTTTCTCCTAATCTGACTAGTCTCCATTTAATGAAGTGACTAAGACTGTTAAATCTTACCTTACAGCAGCAAGCATAGTCATTTTTAACCATGGAGGTCTGGGGATTTTAACAACTGGCTGGTGTTGTTGGAGAATATCAAACACCTCAGAACAAATGTTTGCTAAACCAAAGCAAACAGCAATGTCCTGCTTCAGTCAAATCCTTTGTGATGGTTTCTTTTCCTCCCAACTACTGCTTCATGATGCAAATTACAATACAATACATACAATTGCAATTACAATACAATACAATAAATCCAGGTGGAAGAAACCTTCAAGATCATCGCATCCAACCTATCAACCAATCCATGGCCTTGGACAGGAGCACACTGCGTTGGGTTAGGAACTGGCTGGAGGCCGAGCCCAGAGAGTGGTGGTGAATGGTGCCACACCGGCTGGCGGCCAGTCACTAGTGGTGTGCCCCAAGGATCAGTGCTGGGCCCCATGCTCTTCAACATCTTTATTGATGATCTGGATGAGGGCATCGAGTCCATCATCAGTAAATTTGCGGACAACACCAAGCTGGGGGCGGAGTTGATCTGCTGGAGGGCAGAGAGGCTTTGCAGAGGGACCTCAACAGGCTGGACAGATGGGCAGAGTCCAAGGGCAGGAGATTGAACACATCCAAGTGCCGGGTTCTGCACATTGGCCACAACAACCCCATGCAGTGCTACAGGCTGGGGTCAGAGTGGCTGGAGAGAGGCCAGGCAGAGAGGGACTGGGGGTACTGGTTGATGGGAGGCTGAACATGAGCCTGCAGTGTGCCCAGGCAGCCAAGAGGGCCAATGGCATCCTGGCCTGCATCAGGAACAGTGTGGCCAGCAGGAGCAGGGAGATCATTCTCCCTTTGTATGCTGCACTGGTTAGGCCACACCTTGTGTCCTGTGTCCAGTTCTGGGCCCCTCAGTTTAGGAAGGATGTTGACTTGCTGGAAGGTGTCCAGAGAAGGGCAACAAAGTTGGTGAGGGGTTTGGAACACAAGCCCTATGAGGAGAGGCTGAGGGAGCTGGGGTTGCTCAGCCTGGAGAAGAGAAGACTCAGGGTGACCTTATTGCTCTCTACAACTACCTGAAGGGAGATTGTAGACAGGCAGAGGTTGGTCTCTTTTCCCAGGCAGCCAGCACCAGAACAAGAGGACACAGTCTCAGGCTGCGCCAGGGCAGTTTTAGACTGGCTGTTAGGAGGAGTTCTATACAGAGAGAGTGATTGCCATTGGAATGGGCTGCCCAGGGAGGTGGTGGAGTCACCTTCATTGGAGGTATTGAGGAGGAGACTTGATGGGGTACTGGGTGCCATGATTTATTTAAGTTCCTGTTCAGTCATGGCATTCAGTAGAACTGGCTGTGATTTAAGTATGTTCACTACTAAAACTTGTAATTAGTATACCAGAGACCCCAAAAAACCACCCCACAAAAATCCTGCTTTAAAAGTGACTAAAAGAAATCACTGAAATAAGAACCTGTAGAGTCTAGTGACATGTGAATGTCAACCCAACAGTGTAATTGCTAAGGACCAGAAAAGTGCAAGTTACAGAACTCCAAACTTGTTTAGCCCCCCCGAATCTGAGCATATTTCATACATCTCATATGGCCAAGGGAGTACAGAATACAGAATTACCCAGTTGGAAAAGATCTTCGAACCATCAAGTCCGTCCTATCAACAAACACCATCTAGTCAACTAAACCACAGTACTAAGTGCTTCATCCAGTCTCTTTTTAAACACCTCCAGTGATGGTGACTGCACCACCTCTGCTGGGCAGCCCTTTCCAATGGCCAATCTCTCTTTCTGTGAAGAATTTAATCCTAACATTCAACATAAGCCTCCCCTGGTGCAGACTGAGACTGTGTCCTCTTGCTCTGTTGGTGGTTGCCTGGGAGAAGAGACCAACCTCCACCTGGCTACAACCTCCCTTCAGGTAGTTGTAGAGAGCAAGAAGGTCTCCCCTGAGCCTCCTCTTCTCCAGGCTAAACACCCCCAGCTCCCTCAGCTGCTCCTCATATGGCTTGTGAGTAATTTGGAACAGCTGGCCATCACAAATAGTTTAAACTGGTAAAGGAGATTATGGGGCAGATAATTTATTATTGTTCAGAAAAGCTATGTTCTGCCTGAAACATATTTCCATAAGACCAGCCCTCTCTTTTTTGTGCTGGATGTCTATGGTATGGTTTCTGCCTTGTGGGGACTGTCTGCAAACACAGGACTAAAGCAAGATGCCACAAACCTGACAGAGAAGCCCTCAAGTCTGTATGACAGTTCCGATAGGAAGCCTTTAACATCTAAGTCACATTCCCACTTGTTTAAAACCTGGTGAGTGGAAAGTACAAAAGGATGTGCCAAAATCAATGATCTGATTTTCAGGGAAGACATTAAAAGCTGAATATGTGAAAACACACTGTCAGCTGAAGTAAGTGATGGAAAGATTGGCACAAGTTTAACACAAGCATGTTAAATCACACAGCCCCTTTTTACACTACAGCAAGAGATACTAGCTAGCTGCAGAAGAGACATAAAGCTTTGGGATTCAATCTATCACACAACCTATTCCTCTTAGCTGTGAAAAGCATTGGAAAAGGAGCTCTGTGCAGGTTGCATTACATCAGTTCCAAACATTAAATTGATGGATGCATACCAGCAGATCCAGAGGGAGATTCTGCCAATTACTCTGCTCTGGTGAGACCTCACCTGGAGTACGGTGTCCAGCTCTGGAGCCCTCAACACTGGAAGGACATGGACCTGATGGAGAGGGTCCAGAGGAGGGCCACAAAAATGATAAGGAGTTGGAGGACATCTGCTACATGGACAGGCTAATGGAGTTGGGGTTGTTTGGCTTGGAGAAGAGGAGGCTCTAGGGAGACCTAATAGCAGCTTTCCAGTGCCTGAAGGAGCTACAAGAAGGATGGAGAGAAAGTGTTTACAAAGGCCTGCAGTGCACAGGTGACAGGAGGTGCAATGGCTTCAAACTAGAAGAGCAGATTTATATTGGATGTTTAGAACAAGTTCATTAGCACGAGGGTAGTGGAACATGGAAACAGGTTTCCAGGGGAGGTGGTTGGGGCCCCATCCCTGAGATATTCAAGGTCAGGCTTGACAGGCCTGATCTAGTTGAGAATGTCCCTGCTTACTGCAGAGGGGGTTCCCTAGATGACCTTTAGATGTCCCTTCCAACCCAGACTTTTCTATGGTTCTATGAAATTCTGCCATTCCTGGTCTTTCATTCAAAGCATTAACTGAGTGTAGCTGCTCTGTAAGTTTCACCATAAGACTCGGGGGGGGGAAAACCCAAACAACAAAACCACAACAGCAACAACAACAAAAAAAAAATCAAAACAAACAAAGCAAGCAAACAAACACCACCAACAAAAAAATCCCAATATTTTCAACTTTCTTTCACTGAAGGGAAAGATTAACTTCTGTACAATCTATCATGTATTAATGGCTTAATTAACATTTAATTCATTACCTTAACTTGTAAACATTTCCCAGGCACACTGATACATTTAAGCACAATTTACATGTGTAAAACAGTAAATGTTCTAAGTGCAATGCTGAATAGCAATTACCATGGAACTAATGGACATACACAGAAGCAGAAAACGAGCAAAGGTCACCTAAATTTAGATTATAATCACAGTTTTCAAGAAACTGAGGCTATGAATGACAGTGTGATTTATGAAGTGTACAGAATGGGGTACCAGCAACACAAACCACTCAGCAGCATAATAAAGATTTGGCTCAGACCTGCCTTCAGGTCTCTCCAAACCTGGTCTGGTCATTCTATTCTATTCTATTCTATTCTATTCTATTCTATTCTATTCTATTCTATCCTATCTATTCTATTCTATCCTATTCTATTCTATTCTATTCTATCCTATCTATCCTATCTATTCCTTCTATTCTATCCTATTCTATTCTATTCTATTCTATTCTATTCTATTCTATCCTAGTCTATCCTTTCTATTCCATTCTATTCTATCCTATTCTATCCTATTCTATTCTATCCTATTCTATCCTATTCTATTCTATTCCATTCCATTCCATTCCACTCCACTCCACTCCACTCCACTCCTTCCTATCCCACTCCACTCCACTCCACTCCACTCCACTCCACTCCATCCACTCTACTTCTCTCTCTTCTCTTCTCTTCTCTTCTCTTCTCTTCTCTCTCTTCTCTTCTCTTCTCTTCTCTCTTCTCCTTCTCTTCTCTTCCCTTCTCTTCTCTTCTCTTCTCTTCTCTTCTTCTCTTCTCTTCTCTTCCTCTTCCTCTTCTCTTCTCTTCTCTTCCTTCTCTTCTCTTCTCTTCCTCTCTCTTCTTCCATTCCATTCCATCCTTCCACCAGCTCCAAGGCCCACTTTAACCCAGCCCACTGACAATCTGCCCATCACGCTGCAGCTTCCTCATTGCCACAAGGACTCTCCATCACATCCCAGCAACATCAGATTCATTTTACATGCAGTGCAGAACTGCAAAATATTGTTGCAACGATGGTCCCAGCAGTTCCCAAGGAACTAACCTGATCCTGCTTTAATTCTACTCTCATGTCCATCACTTGAAGTGAAATAAAGACTGGATGAGGCACTTACTTACTACCATGGTATAGTTGATTAGATGGTGTTAGGTGATAGGTTGGACTTGATCATGGAATCATAGGATCATAGAATCAGTCAGGTTGGAAGGGATCACAAGGATCATCTAGTTCCAGCGCCCCTGCCATAGGCAGGGTGCCTCACACTAGACACCTCACACTTGATGATCTCAAAGGTCTTTTCCAACCTGGTTAATTCTGTGTAACTCTGTATTCTGCCCCCTTGATTTCTCATCTTTGAGGTCACCCTTTCCACTGTGGATTCTTATTTTGAAGCAAGTAATTTATCAGCATGAATTGATCAGAAAAGATTATCAGTCCAAGCAAAGATGTGTCAGTGTCATCATGTTGTATAAGCCGAATGTCACAACAACCCCATGCAGAGATACAGGCTGGGATTGGAGCGGCTGGAAAGCTGCCAAACAGAAAGGGACCTGGGGGGGCTGAGTAACATCTGCCTAAACACGAGCCAGCAGTGTGCCCAGGTGGCCAAGGCGGCCAATGGCATCCTGGCCTGCATCAAGAATAGTGTGGCCCCAGGAGCAGGGAAGTCATTGTACCTCGGTACTCTGCACTGGTGGGCCACACCTTGAGTCCTGTGTCCAGTTCTGGGCCCCTCAGTTTAAGAAGGACATCGAGACACTTGAATGTGTCCAGAGAAGGGCAAGAGGCTGGGGAGAGGCTTGAGCACAAGCCCAATGAGGAGAGGCTGAGGAAGCTGGGTTTGTTTAGCCTGGAGAAGGAGGCTCAGGGGAGACCTTATTGCTCTCCACAACTACCTGAAGGGTGTTTGCAGCCAGGAGGGAGTTGGTCTCTTCTATCAGCAACCAGCACCAAACACAGGGAGACACAGTCTCAAGCTGCACCAGGGAAGGTTAGGCTCGAGGTGAGGAGAAAGTTCTTCACTGAAGAGTTGTTCGTCAACAACACCCGGGGAGGTGGTGAAGTCACCATCCCTGGAGGTGTTTAGGGGACTGGACGTGGCACTTGGTGCCATGGTCTAGTCATGGGTCTGTGCTGACGGTTGGACTCAATGATCTTTGAGGTCTCTTCCCACCTTGGTGATTCTGTGATTCTGTTTCATTGGATCATTGGAATTTAAAGAAATAAAAAAATGTTTCCTCAAGATTCCTCTGAAATTAATTTTCAGCAGAGATGTGGGCACATCTCAGCAGTTTAGTGTGTGTTTGGACTGCAAGCATTACCTGGAAAGGGGGATGCAGTATTTTGAGGTGCGTGAGCTCTGCTGCTACAATTACTGCTACCCTACTGTGAAATTTTTTCTAGCAATTTATTCTGCTTAGAAGCAAAACAGGTCATAAACTGCATTTTCACGGCAACAAATTGTTAAATGAAACCAACAGAAAAGAAGCACAATTAGCTAAAAGCTACAAATCAAATTTTAGAACTTGGCAGAGTTTCCCATTACCCAAAAACCAAGTGCTGAGCAGAGAAGAACTCATTATAGAATTTGACAAGGACCTCAGGATGATTGCTAGCACACAGCCAATAAATTACTTGGTTTCAACCCCACAGTCACACAGAGGAAAAAGGTTTATTTAACTACAAATCACTGACATTAAAATAAAGACATTGCTTCTGTAGCTGTGGTTGTTTTACACTCTAATGTTGTAATAGCTCACTGCTTGAGCAAGCCCATGGGAATGGAGTGGCAACTTGTTCTGCTATTCCTTTTGCTAGCTCTCCATCTATAAAGGGGGGTTTACACACGCTTTTTATTTATGTGTGTGTGTTGCTGGCACACAATGTATACAGTTACATGCATGCATAGATGAGTTTTGAACTAAAAATTCCTTTGAAAAGATCATAGAATCACAGAATTGTCAGGGTTGGAAGGGACCTCAAGGGTCATCCTTCCAACCCCCCTGCCATGGGCAGGGAGACTTCACACTACATCATGGTGCTCAGAGCACATCCAGCCTGGCCTTAAAAACCTCAGGGATGGGCTTCTGCAACCTCCCTGGGCAAACTGCTGAGACTCCTAGTAAATTGAAAGAAAAGAAATGACATTTCCAAGATGCCAAGCTAAAATGGGGAGATATCTCCAAGTCTGCTGTGAAATAAGTTAACGTGCAGCTGGCATGACTGGCTTAGTTGGCAATAGTGAGTTTTGGTTAATCCTGTCAGGTAGTAGAGCAAGCCAGTTATAAGAGCAGTCTAGCAGTGTGGTGGCAAACCTCCAATGTGTTTTTGAGAGCTGCAGGCATGTGGAGAAACTGGTGCTTGGAGCAGGCTGCAAGTGCCCATGGTGGTGACAACCCGTGTTTGGGCACTGAGTGAAGCTCTGTGAGTTGATGCAGAGCAAGGAACATCCTACCCTAGCCCATCACAAACAGTGCCTGGTGTCACTCGTGACAGATGAGGAAAAATGGAGCAGCCTAGGAGAGGCACAGTGCAAAACCCAGAAGGGAAAGGAAACCAGCTGCAAAAGAGCAGGAGAGAAAAATGCAAAAGATCGAAAGTTAATCTGGAGACAGAGGTGATTGTGTAGTAACCTGGAAGTCAAGAATAAAAGCCTTGAATTTATGACATATGATGAAGTCCAGGAGGGAACTTGCATGAATGGGAGTGGTGGGGGGAGGAGGGATAGTTCACCCCAGAGGAAGATCAATAGACACATCTATTCAAAGTATAATCGCATTTGATCCCTTGTCTGGTGGTGATGACAGTGAGAAATAATTATGTTTTGAGGGTGAGAGAGACAGAGATTAGAAATGGAACAAAAAGGGAAAGAACTGAGGAGCAGACTGATTTTCCACAGTAAGACAATGCAGCTAAGTTGTTGGTAAATATGTAGCAAACAGGAGATGGATTCCTTTCTCCTAGTCATATAATAAACACAATACAAAGGTAAAGGTGGCTGGAATGAGAAAGACAAGTCAAGGAGAGAATTGGAAAGGCAGCTGGAGGTTAATGCTTCATGAATTAAAAATTGAGCATGTCTAGGACGCAAGATCACCAGAAAAGACTGTGAAAGAAAGAAGAAATGAAAAAAACTTAATCACATCTCCAGTTTCTGAATGCACTAATTGGGTCCACAACCTCACTTGCTCCCCACCCACTTGAAGGTTTGGCTGCCTGTGCTCTTGGTCAGCTTTGCTATAGTGCAATCATGAACAGGCTGCAGGTGTGGAGAAGAGTTTGGGAAGAATTTTTTTCCCCCATGTGCTCAAGAACTGCATGCAAGTAGATCCTGGTGCTGGATACCTTCTTGTCAGGGGCAGCTGAAAAGGGCTGCTCTGCAGGGGACTGCAAGACCTATTCTGAAGGTAATGACAAGGCAGTGCCCTCAGCAGGACTTGTGCCAGCTCTTCCCAGAAGTCTGCCCTGCTCCTACACAGATGAGAAACTTCTGAGCTGCCCTCCAGCACAGGCAGCCAAGCAACCCCTCACAGAAATGTTAGTGTTGTATTCCGTGCCCCAGGCCTTACTCTTGATTTGCACGTATCCTGCAAGATCAAACTTCACTGGAAGTGGCCCAGAGTGAAGGTTACATATTAACTGGTGTTTCAGTCCTATCAATAAGAATAATATTGGATCTATACTATCAGTGACTCACTAGGAGAGCAGCATCGACTGGTATACGTTGAAAGAGAGACAGAAGCAGGAAACACAACTGTGACAAGAGACTTTACTTGCTCTCAGGCAGGCTAGACAAGTGTCATGTCCAGATGTGGAGAATTTTTAGATACCATCAGTGGCTCCTGCAAGAAGTAGAGAAACAGTTGATTAGGGGCCTGCAGCATGAAATGCAGCCTGTCTGGGGTGTGACTAATGCACAGGCTCTGTTTCAAAGTGCTGCTGGCAAAAAAAAACAGCTCTCTAGAACTGAACATTGGGAACTAGGATTGGAAATACCTACAATAATAATGAAGGAAACACCTACACTAAATTGGAGTGTTAAGCTTCAAAATAAAGACACTCTGGAAGTTCAATAAGGACAATGCAGGGTCCCTGCATCTGGAAGGAATACCCAGGTACCAGTACTGGTTAGATGTTACCCTGCTGGAAATAAGCTCCATGGAGAAAGACTTTGGAGTCGTAGTGGACAGCAATTTCTCCATGGGACAGCAATGTGCCTTTGTGGCCAAGAGAGCCAATGCTATCCTGGGGGTGCATCAACAAAAGTGTGTCCAGCAGGTCTAGGGAGGTTCTTCTCCCCCTCTACTCTGCCCTGCTGACCACACACCTGGAATATTGTGTCCAGTTTTGGCTCCCCAGTTCAAGAGAGACAGAGACCTGCTGGAGAGAATCAAATGGAGAGCATGAGGATGATTAGGGGACTTGAGGATCTCCCCTATGAAGAGAGACTGAGAGCCCTGGGCTGTTTGGTCTTGAGAAGAGAAGGCTGAGAGGGATCTGATCAATGTCTATCAATATCTGAGGGGTGGATGTCAAGTGGAGTGGGCCAATCTCTTCAGTGCTGTGCAGTGATAAGTCATAACAATGGATACAATTGAACAAAGAAGATTTCAGCTCAACATGAGGAGAAACTTCTTTACAGTGAGGGTGACAGAGCCCTGGAACAGGCTGCCCCAGAGAGGTTGTGGAGTCTCCTTCCCTGGAGACTTTCAAACCCCACCTGGATGTGTTTCAGTGTGGACTACCCTAAATGATCCTGGTTTGGCAGGGGGGTTGGACTCGATGATCTCTGGAGGTCCCTCCCAACCTCTAACATTCTGTGATTCTGTGATACTGTGACAGGAAACTGGTAAAATTAAGGGAAATTGTTAAAAAGAGGTTGCCTGCAGGAGCAGTTAAATCCTTACACTTCTAAATTTTGGCAGATACGTAAATGCAATACGAAGAACAAGAGATACAGGAATAGTAAAGAATCAAAATGAATATGAAGTCCTCCTTCAAACCTAGGAGGAGAATGAACCTCCCAGGGAGTCTGTAGGGCAAAGTGGTGATCATGATGTGTAAAGGGGATGCACAAGAAAGGCAAAGCCATTAGAGGAATCTAAATAGAAAAGAACTGCCAGTGTTTATTGCTGAAGAAGGTGGGAAGGTCCTATGACCTAACCCTTTGCAGGAAGGGCTCAATAAACATGTCTGCAATTGAAGTGGCTCTTGACAAGACCTTGAAACTATTAGCACTGGGACACTAAGAAATCTTCAGATCAAACAATATTCACCCCAAAAAATTTGAAGAGTGTTCAAGGAGGAAAGTTAAATTCAAGTAGTGCACTGGCGAAACTTCAGAGAGGGTCTGTAACTCCGATTGAAACATCTCTTCAGATATGAGGAATGAAGTATAACAAATCAGATGCCTGTTGAAAACACCTTTGGGGGAAAGTCACACTACAGTCCTTTAGTTCTCCTTCTGCTTTCCTCACACTTGACAAATTTTTCTTTTCCTCTACAATCCTTTCCTAGCGTGTCATAATAACACTATAGAGTATAGAACTATACTAATGTAGATTGAACAGGATTCTTGTAGGATTTAATAAAGAATGATTTTCAGTCAACTGTGTCCATTATAAACTTTAATGTCACTTCAGCTGTTGACAAAAGAATCTCCAGGCTCAAATCAGAAGGTTAAAATGCAGTCCGAAAAATTTAGATAAGAGAGAACAACAGTCAAATGTTAGCCTTTGGAATTAGGAGCTCAGGTTCTACTTTAATTAGTTCACAATAGTAGGCAGAGCTGGAGTAATTTTAAGAAACATTTTCATGTGACATATTTTGCCTCACATATGTAGTTTTATTCCAATGTAATAGAATGGTAACTATTTTTTTTTAGAGCAAACACTAAATGTTCATCAGCTTGGTCCACTTTATGGAGCAGCAGCAATAATAAGGGTTCTCTTACCTTTATTTTCCTAATGAATAACTCCATATTCACCTTCCCCTGAGCTTAATATTAGATATATAAAAGGCATCTTTTTTTAAGTGGTTTGCACAGTTTCCCACTGCTCCAGAACATTTGCTTCAGTGCCCTTTCTCTGTTTTGGTAACACACCTGTTACCCCTCTAGTCCTGTGAGTATTATATATTGCTTGTAAAATATCTGATCATGCTTTAAAAGCTATAGCTTGTGTTAGATACCTTAATGCTCCTACAGCAGCCTTCTGGCCACTTAACATCAATATAACAGCACTGTGCAGCAGCCATCAAAACTAATATTACCACTGATATCAGCAGGAATTCAATTTATCCCACAAGAACTGTTCCAGCTCTCACTGGCCTCACCACTGAAAAGTCCTTTGTCGGTTTGAAGCTGGACTTAGGATCACTGAGAAAGGTTTAGCCAGTCTCCAGGTCAGCAAAGGTCTTATCATGGACTTTGCTGAAGGAGGGTCAGGTCCATGATCAGGGTTCTCTATTCCTCAGGAGGTGTAAGGACTGTGAAACTCCCGATTTGGGGAAATACTGTCTCTAATAGGGAGCAATACTGTCTCTAATAGGGAGCAAGAGAAAGAATTCAGCCCAATAAAGAATGTTGGCAGGGAAACTGTTCATGCTTTACGAGCAATGAAGGCTTGTTGCCTAAAACATAAAGAACCCAAAGAGGGCAACTTCTAAAAGCTACATTTTAAAGGTCAGCTGTGGCTGTTATCAAGCAGATTTTTACCATAGCATTCTGTGTTAGAAAAAAGAAAGCTATGTTTCATTTCACCTGTAAGGCAGCATCGCTGCTTTCCACCCTTTCATTCTTTTCCAGCCCGTGCTGGGCAGCCAGTGCACTGAGCAGAGTCAGCATTGCCCTGCTGAAGTCAGCTGGCTTTGCTGCTGTGATCTGGGTGCTGCAGCAAGCCCACACAGCTCTACCACTGCCTTGCCCGGACTGATGCTGCTACTTCTCCACATAGACCTGATTTCCTCTTACATGTTTTCAGGACCAGCACATGGCAGAGGGAAAAAGAGAAAGGAGAAATACTGAAAGACAGATGAGAGGTATTAAAGAAGACCTCAATGTCAGATTGCTGAACTAACCAGATATCTGTGCAAGCAGTCCTAATATAGTGAGGGCTTAGGCATTCATTATTTGTTTTGTTGGATGGTCTTACTGGACTGCAGTTTAATTTTATGTAACACCTTTCAGATCTCTAAATAGTTTTTAAGAAATAAATTACAGGTGGGGGGAAAATAAACCAGAAAAAAATATATATAGTACAGAGAAGGAAGAATTTGGTGGGTGAGTAGGCAGGCAAAGAGGAGATACATTTTTCAGATGAAATTTGAAATGGAGTTGATGAGGCAGAGATAAAGGGAAAAGCTTTCTACAGTATCTTTATATCACAGAAGATATTCATACATAAAAAGAGGTTTTGCAATGTGAGTTGTAGTCATGCTTGCCAGGCAGTCAGTTGCCTGATTGCATTCATATGGGAATCAAGACCCATTGAAAGTCGCCCCCCAAAAAGCATGTGAACCTGCAAACCTGCAGAAAGCTTTGCAATGTAATCTGTTCTTCATCACCCCTCGATTTGCTCTGCTTGTACTGCAGTGTGGTGGAACTGCATGCAGCATTACACCACCACAAGTCTTATTTTCACACTTAGAAATTAATTTTCTCTTGATGACATAATTCCTTTTTCATTGTGTGACCACAAGTTGTTGTAATATCACAAAGCCAAGCAGAAATGCTTTGGAGACATCTTGTCTGAGATGATACTAGGAGCTCAAGTTAATAACCTATATTCAGTGCCATACATTGGCAAAGATTATATGCTAATAGCATCCATTTCAAATCACTTCATACACAGCCACTCATTTATTCAGGAACTACTTGACAATGTTATCTTCTTTATGTTTGTCTGTTCTGCATCTGGGTAGCTATGGCTGGATCCTATATCAGTTGCTTGAAAATGAGGCCAAACCTTTCCCTAGATTTATGCTCACATCCTAATTATTTGAAGGCCTATCAAGTCTGTTAAAAAACTTGTACTTAAGTTTCAGTTCTGAGCAGACTGTATGGAACAGATCTGGGGTTTTATTGTGTATGAAGCCTCACATTTGTCTCAACTCTGATAAAGGCATAAAATGAGAGCAAGGCATGGTTCTAGGCTGAAGCTGCCATGTGTGCTGTCCTTGAACTCAAAACTGGTAGAAAGCCTCATGGGCAGTGGTGCAATCACTTTTCTGGCCTATTATCCATGATGCTGCCAAGTGGGTGGCAGACAGAGTCAACAGCAACATCACATGTACAGTAAGATCGCAGTATCACAGTATCACTAGTGGAAGAGATCTCGAAGATCATCGAGTCCAACCTGTCACCACAGACCCCGTGACTAGACCATGGCACCAAGTGCCACGTCCAATCCCCTCTTGAGGGCTAGATGAGGGCTGGACTTAATGATCTGAATGATCTTTTCCAGCACAGACAATTCTGTGGTTCCATGTGCAGGGAGGGAGTGGGAGACAGGCACTGTGCTTGGAGTTTAGAAAATCATGATGCAGAGCATGAGTATGAACATGGCAAAGGAGCCCATGTGGGTACCACACATGTGAGAACTGAGATTCATAGTTCAATTTGTTCTGAATATTTCAGGATTTATCTGATTTTCAGGATTTCATTTTTAAGACTCTTGAAATGTTTCCTGCTGTCAACCCTCATTACTACCTTTCTATCATAGCTTGTGATGGAGATCATTTCTGCAGTTAGAAGTGGGGCTGCAGCTTACCAGGCATGCAGAAGCCACTTCAAACCTTCTCCTTGGTACTGCTGTGCTGGCTTCAGATTCTGAGCAGGTCAGCCAACAGATATTTGCTTGGGTCCTGAGTGGGTCTTGGCATTCATGCTGAGCTCTGCACTGCAGCAGTGTTATTTTTTTGCACTGGGTCTTCCAGTTTGCACCTAGCACAGGTATAGTTGCCTCTTCTTTTTTTTTTTTCCCACATTACAATAGGATATCTTCCATGATCCTTCCACTTAGCTTATATTTACTTGGATCTGAGTGGGTCTTGCAATTCATGCTCAGCTCTGTACTGCAGCACTGTTAATACTTTTTGTACCTGGGCTAGATTTTTTTCATCTCTACAGAATTAACCAAGTTGGAAAAGACCTCAGACATCATCAAGTCCCATCTATCACCCAACAC
>JAAWVA010000212.1:0-26150 GCA_015227895.2 Colaptes auratus
TCCCCAGTGCCCAGCCCAGGGCAACCATCCCTGCCCTGCTCCTGCTGCCCACAGCATTGCTGCTCCCGCCAGGCTGCTGCTGCCCTTCTTGCCCCCCTGGGCCACTGCTGGCTCCTCTCCAGCTGCTGGCACCCAGCCCCCATAGCCTTTCCTGCTGGGCACTTTGCAGCCACTCTGCCCCCATCCTGGAGCCTTCATGAGGTTGAGACCTAAGGGCTGGACTCAGCCCTTGGCCTTATTGCACCTCATTCCTTGGCCTCTGCCAGGGATCCAGCCTGCTAGGGCCCTCTGCAGAGCCCTCCTGCCCTCCAGCAGGTCACCTCTGCCCCCCAGTTTGGTGTCATCTGCATCACCCTCTGCCTGAGGGTGCTGCTGCAGGCAGCCAGCAGCTGTGTGCTGTGCAGGGGGTGGGAGGCTCAGCCAGGGCTGAGGATTGTGTCACAGCCTGTACCCTGCTCTGGCAGGGCTTGCACTGGATGAGCTCTGGAGGTCCCTTCCAAGCCCCCCATGCTGTGCTTCTGTGTCCAGACCAGGGACCTGGAAATGCATTTCCTCCTCCATGCTCTGCTGCCTCCCTGCCTCGCAGTGTGGCCTCAGTCCCCTTCACCGTGGAGAGCTCAGGGCCTTTTGTAGGACAGCAGCAGCCTCCTGGCTCTGAAGCTGCTGTCCAGAGACTGCCACCACATCCCATGAGCAGAATGGTGATGCTCAGCTGTGCCTCTCAGGCCTTGGTGCTGCCCTGGCTCCAGACCCATCCATGCCTGGGGCTCAGCCTCGGAGAAGAGCTTGGAGGCCAAATCTTCCTCAGGCCGGCAGCAGACTGCCTGCCTGTGCTCTGGGCTGAAGGCACAGAATGAGCCCTGCTGGCAGCTGCAAGCCGAACCCAGGCTTGTGTCCCCCCAGTTTGAAGGCAGAGGACAGCACAGCCTGCAGAAGTCATCCCCTCCTTGTTTTCCTGCTTTGCTGTTAGCTGAGGAGAGATTTCTGTGCAGCTCCCTGCCCTGTGTCCTGCCTGCTCCCTGGGCAGTGTGGCTGCTGGCTGCTGGCCGCTCAGGGGAGCTGCTCCTGCCCTGGCTCCCTGTGTCCCTGTGATCTGCAGCACTCACACTGCCCCTTCCCCTTCCTTCCTTGGCCTACTTCTACATTTCTGCTTCCTCCTTGCTGCAGTTTCATAGTTTTCACAGTTTCAGTCAGGGTTGGAAGGGACCCCAAGTATCATCCAGTTCCAACCCCCCTGCCATGGGCAGGGACACCCCACACTAGATCAGCCTGGCCAGAGCCTCATCCAGCCTGGGCTTAAACACCTCCAGGGATGGGGCCTCAACCACCTCCCTGCACAACCCATTCCAGGGCTGCACCACTCTCCTGGGGAAGAACTTCCTCCTCACCTCCAGCCTGAATCTCCCCACCTCCAGCTTCATTCCATTCCCCCTAGTCCTATCACTACCTATCTCACAGCTGCCTAAGCAGGAGCAGCAGAGGCTGGCTGGGGGCATGGAAGCAAGGGGCCTGTCTTGCAGAGGCTGCTGCTGCACCATAGTCACAGCAGGTTGGGCTGGAAGGGAGCTCAAAGCTCAGCCAGCTCCAGCCCCCTGCCATGGGCAGGGACACCTCCCGCCAGCACAGGCTGCTCAGGGCCTCATCCAGCCTGGTCCTGAACACCTCCAGGCAGGAGGCAGCCACAGCCTCCCTGGGCAGCCTGGGCCAGAGTCTCCCCAGCCTCACTCTCAACAATTTCTTCCTCCTCTCCACTCTCAGTCTCCTCTCTCCCAGCTCAAAGCCATTGTTCCTCATCCTGGCACTCCCGCCCCTGTCCAGAGTCCCTCCCCAGCTCTCCTGGAGCCCTTCAGGCACTGCAGGGCTGCTCTGAGGTCTCCCTGCAGCCTTCTCTTCTCCAGGCTGCACACCCCCTCTCCCAGCCTGGCCCCACAGGGAGGTTCTGCAGCCTCTGCTCATCTCTGTGGCCTCCTCTGGAGCCTCTCCAGCAGCTCCAGTCCTTGTGCTGGGGGCCCTGGCTGAGGAACACAGATCTGTGCTGGGAGCATGCCCTGCCTGTGCTGTGGGCTGCAGTTGCCTCTCACAGGTCATCTCCAGTTCTTCTGTGCTGGCCTTTGGCTCCCACTCTTGGAAGAGCAAGTGCTGAGGAAAGAGCCAAGCCAGCCTGCCCCTGCAGGGGAAGCTGCAGAGAGCTGGGGGAGGCTGGTGCTGTCTGGGCAGCAGGAGCAGTCTGAGGCAGGCAGGACTGGGGCTGCTGAGCTGTCCTTGAGCTCCAGGGCTGCTGCTGGCAGCTCCCACTACCAAATCCTTCCAGCTGCCAGGGGGATGGCCCAGGCATGAACCCAGGCTGCAGTGAGACCCCTGCTCACCAAGCCCAGCCTGATGCTTGGCACAGTTACACCAGAGAGAGGCCACAGGCCGAGGTCAGGGGTGCAGGTACTCCCTGGTGCAGTCCTTTTGGGCTCCCCTGCTCTGGGCAGGAGATGGAGACACTTGGGGGGTCAATTTTTTCCCCCTGGGCTCTGCTCTGCTCAGCCCCACTCCGCTCACTCCTGCCTCCAGCTCTGCTGTCCCCAGCAGCAGAAGGACTCAGAGCTACTGGAGAGAGGCCAGAGGAGGCCACAAGGATGCTCCCAGGGCTGGAGCAGCTCTGCTGGGAGCAGAGGCTGAGGGAGCTGGGGCTGTGCAGCCTGCAGAGGAGAAGGCTCCAGGGGCACCTCAGAGCTGCTGCCAGGAGCTGAAGGGATCCTGCAGGAAGGCTGCAGAGAGACTTCTGCTGAGGGGGTCTGGAGCCAGGCCCAGGGGAAGGTTTGGAGCTGAGGGAGAAGTTGTTCAGTGTGAGGCTGGGGAGACTCTGGCCCAGGCTGCCCAGGAGGCTGTGGCTGCCTCCTGCCTGAGGGTGTTCAGGGCCAGGCTGGATGAGGCCCTGAGCAGCCTGTGCTGGTGGGAGGTGTCCCTGCCCATGGCAGGGGCTGGGGCAGATGATCTCTGGGTCCCTTCCAACCTGAGGCAGTGCTCTGGCTGCAGTGCTCCATGGTTGCAGCAGGCACAAGGGCTCTGCTGGAAGGAACAGAAGAGCAAGGGGCAGGCAGGGAGTGCCTCAGGGGCCTTGCAGGTGTCTGAGGCTGCTGGATTTGAGGCTCTGCATTTTGCCATCAAGCTTTGTCCTCATTATTAGCTCTGATAGTCCAGTGTGGACCTGTAGGTTGTGTGTCCTCTGTGAAGCTTAAGGGCAGCTGCTTAACTTGCCCCACTTTCAGGCAGGCTCTTTTTGAGGCTGAAATGTTGCCCTGTGCAGGGCTCCAGGACACAGAGCAAGGAGGAGGATCACAGCAAAGCTTCGTGGTATGAAGCATCAAAAGCTACAGCCTGGGAGTCAAAGCTAATAAATATCATTTTGAGCTTTCTTGGAGGGCAAAAGGCTCTTAGCCAGGCTCTTGGGTGCACAGGCATGGTGCACCTGCCTGCCTGGGTACCTCAGCTCTTAGTTGTGTCACCACTGGCTGCTGGCTCTTGTCCCTTTGCTCTTTATACCTCTCCCTGGTGTTCTGAGCTGCCTTTGTGTCCCCAGCTGCACTTGTCCCCTCCACCTCTGAGATGTCTCCCAAGCCGACTCTGAGCACTCCTTGGAGGCCTTTTCCTCTCCCTCCCTGCATGGGGAGGGCCAGAGCTTGCTTCAGGCAGCCCTTAAAAAGTACTGAGGGGAGAGGCTTAGAGTTGGTTTGGTTTAGGCTGGTGTGTTTGCAACTCCTGCCCCTGCTCTGGGCAATCCCCAGCACAAGGCCAGGCTGGGCAAGGAGGGCTGGAGAGCAGCCTGCAGGAGAAGACCTTGGGGGTGTCAGCTGCTGCCAGCCTCAGTCAGGGCCTCAGAGCAGGCCAGAACGCTGCATCTGTGCTGCCCTGCTCCGTGGGCCTGGGGCCTGGCTCTGCTGCTTGGCTTCTGACTTGAGCTCCTCTCCCCTGGGGTCAGAGGGGAGAAGGGCAGAGTGCCCCTTCCACGGAGCAGAGTGGGAGAGGTCCTCCCCTGCCCTCAGCAGCTGCCTGTGTGCTGTGTGAGGGTGCTGCCGTGCGAGGGTGCTGCCGTGTGAGGGTGCTGCTGTGTGAGGGTGCTGCCGTGTGAGGGTGCTGCCGTGTGAGGGTGCTGCCGTGTGAGGGTGCTGCCGTGCGAGGGTGCTGTGTGAGGGTGCTGCTGTGTGAGGGTGCTGCTGTGTGAGGGTGCTGCCGTGTGAGGGTGCTGTGTGAGGGTGCTGCTGTGTGAGGGTGCTGCCGTGCGAGGGTGCTGTGTGAGGGTGCTGCTGTGTGAGGGTGCTGCTGTGTGAGGGTGCTGCTGTGTGAGGGTGCTGCCGTGTGAGGGTGCTGCCGTGTGAGGGTGCTGCCGTGTGAGGGTGCTGCTGTGTGAGGGTGCTGCTGTGTGAGGGTGCTGCCGTGTGAGGGTGCTGCTGTGTGAGGGTGCTGTGCGAGGGTGCTGCTGTGTGAGGTTGCTGCTGTGTGAGGGTGCTGCCGTGTGAGGGTGCTGCCGTGTGAGGGTGCTGTGCGAGGGTGCTGCTGTGCAAGGGTGCTGCTGTGCGAGGGTGCTGCCGTGTGAGGGTGCTGTGCGAGGGTGCTGCTGTGTGAGGGTGCTGCCGTGCGAGGGTGCTGCCGTGCGAGGGTGCTGCTGTGTGAGGGTGCTGCTGTGTGAGGGTGCTGCCGTGTGAGGGTGCTGCTGTGTGAGGGTGCTGCTGTGTGAGGGTGCTGCTGTGCAAGGGTGCTGCTGTGCGAGGGTGCTGCTGTGTGAGGGTGCTGCCGTGCGAGGGTGCTGCCGTGTGAGGGTGCTGCTGTGCGAGGGTGCTGCCGTGCGAGGGTGCTGCTGTGCGAGGGTGCTGCCGTGTGAGGGTGCTGCTGTGCGAGGGTGCTGCCGTGCGAGGGTGCTGCCGTGTGAGGGTGCTGCTGTGTGAGGGTGCTGCTGTGTGAGGGTGCTGCTGTGCGAGGGTGCTGCTGTGTGGGGGTGCTGCCGTGTGAGGCTGCCGTGCGAGGGTGCTGCTGTGTGAGGCTGCCGTGCGAGGGTGCTGCTGTGTGAGGTTGCTGCTGTGCGAGGGTGCTGCCGTGCGAGGGTGCTGCCGTGCGAGGGTGCTGCTGTGTGAGGCTGCCGTGCGAGGGTGCTGCCGTGTGAGGGTGCTGTGCGAGGGTGCTGCTGTGCAAGGGTGCTGCTGTGCAAGGGTGCTGCTGTGTGAGGGTGCTGCTGTGTGAGGGTGCTGTGCGAGGGTGCTGCCGTGTGAGGGTGCTGCTGTGTGAGGGTGCTGCTGTGTGAGGGTGCTGCCGTGCGAGGGTGCTGCCGTGTGAGGGTGCTGCTGTGTGAGGGTGCTGTGTGAGGGTGCTGCCGTGTGAGGGTGCTGCTGTGTGAGGGCTGGTCCCGTGCGAGGGTGCTGCCGTGCGAGGGTGCTGCTGTGTGAGGGTGCTGCTGTGTGAGGGTGCTGCCGTGCGAGGCTGCTGTGTGGGTGCTGCCGTGCGAGGGTGCTGCTGTGTGAGGGTGCTGCTGTGCGAGGGTGCTGCCGTGCGAGGGTGCTGCCGTGTGGGGGTGCTGCTGTGCGAGGGTGCTGCTGTGTGAGGGTGCTGCTGTGTGAGGGTGCTGCTTTGTGAGGGTGCTGCCGTGTGAGGGTGCTGCTGTGTGAGGGTGCTGCCGTGTGAGGGTGCTGCTGTGTGAGGGTGCTGCCGTGCGAGGGTGCTGCTGTGTGAGGGTGCTGCTGTGTGAGGGTGCTGCTGTGTGAGGGTGCTGCTGTGCGAGGGTGCTGCTGTGTGAGGGTGCTGCTGTGTGAGGGTGCTGCCGTGCGAGGGTGCTGCTGTGTGAGGGTGCTGCCGTGCGAGGGTGCTGCTGTGTGAGGCTGCTGTGTGAGGGTGCTGCCGTGCGAGGGTGCTGCTGTGTGAGGGTGCTGCTGTGCGAGGTTGCTGCTGTGTGAGGGTGCTGCTGTGCGAGGTTGCTGCTGTGTGAGGCTGCTGTGTGAGGGTGCTGCCGTGCGAGGGTGCTGCTGTGCGAGGTTGCTGCTGTGTGAGGCTGCCGTGCGAGGGTGCTGCCGTGTGAGGGTGCTGCTGTGTGAGGCTGCCGTGCGAGGGTGCTGCCGTGCGAGGGTGCTGCCGTGTGAGGGTGCTGCTGTGTGAGGGTGCTGCCGTGTGAGGGTGCTGCCGTGTGAGGGTGCTGCCGTGTGAGGGTGCTGCTGTGCGAGGGTGCTGCTGTGCGAGGGTGCTGCCGTGCGAGGGTGCTGCCGTGCGAGGGTGCTGCCGTGTGAGGGTGCTGCTGTGTGAGGGTGCTGCCGTGTGAGGGTGCTGCCGTGTGAGGGTGCTGCTGTGTGAGGGTGCTGCCGTGTGAGGGTGCTGCCGTGTGAGGGTGCTGCTGTGTGAGGCTGCCGTGTGAGGGTGCTGCCGTGCGAGGGTGCTGCCGTGCGAGGGTTCTGCCGTGTGAGGGTGCTGCCGTGCGAGGGTGCTGCTGTGCGAGGGTGCTGCCGTGTGAGGGTGCTGCCGTGCGAGGGTGCTGCTGTGTGAGGGTGCTGCCGTGCGAGGGTGCTGCTGTGTGAGGGTGCTGCCGTGTGAGGGTGCTGCTGTGTGAGGGTGCTGCTGTGTGAGGGTGCTGCCGTGTGAGGGTGCTGCCGTGCGAGGGTGCTGCTGTGTGAGGGTGCTGCTGTGTGGGGGTGCTGCCGTGTGAGGGTTCTGCTGTGTGAGGGTGCTGCTGTGTGAGGGTGCTGCCGTGTGAGGGTGCTGCTGTGTGAGGGTGCTGCTGTGTGAGGGTGCTGCTGTGTGAGGGTGCTGCCGTGCGAGGGTGCTGCTGTGTGAGGGTGCTGCTGTGTGAGGGTGCTGCCGTGCGAGGGTGCTGCTGTGTGAGGGTGCTGCTGTGTGAGGGTGCTGCTGTGTGAGGGTGCTGCTGTGTGAGGCTGCTGTGTGAGGGTGCTGCCGTTTGAGGGTGCTGCCGTTTGAGGGTGCTGCCGTGCGAGGGTGCTGCTGTGTGAGGGTGCTGCCGTGTGAGGGTGCTGCTGTGTGAGGGTGCTGCTGTGCGAGGGTGCTGCTGTGCGAGGGTGCTGCTGTGTGAGGGTGCTGCTGTGTGAGGGTGCTGCCGTGCGAGGCTGCTGTGTGAGGGTGCTGCCGTGCGAGGGTGCTGTGTGAGGGTGCTGCTGTGTGAGGGTGCTGTGCGAGGGTGCTGCCGTGCGAGGCTGCTGTGTGAGGGTGCTGCCGTGCGAGGCTGCTGTGCGAGGGTGCTGCCGTGTGAGGGTGCTGCTGTGTGAGGGTGCTGCCGTGCGAGGGTGCTGCCGTGCGAGGGTGCTGCCGTGCGAGGGTGCTGCCGTGTGAGGGTGCTGCTGTGTGAGGGTGCTGCTGTGTGAGGGTGCTGCTGTGTGAGGCTGCTGTGTGAGGGTGCTGCTGTGTGAGGGTGCTGCCGTGCGAGGGTGCTGCTGTGTGAGGGTGCTGTGTGAGGGTGCTGCGTGCGAGGGTGCTGCTGTGTGAGGGTGCTGCTGTGTGAGGGTGCTGCCGTGCGAGGGTGCTGCTTGTGGAGGTGCTGCCGTGTGAGGGTGCTGCCGTGTGAGGGTGCTGCTGTGTGAGCTGCTGTGTGAGGGTGCTGCTGTGTGAGGGTGCTGCCGTGCGAGGGTGCTGCTGTGTGAGGCTGCTGTGTGAGGGTGCTGCTGTGTGAGGGTGCTGCCGTGCGAGGGTGCTGTGTGAGGGTGCTGCCGTGTGAGGGTGCTGTGCGAGGGTGCTGCCGTGCGAGGCTGCTGTGTGAGGGTGCTGCCGTGCGAGGCTGCTGTGTGAGGGTGCTGCCGTGTGAGGGTGCTGTGCGAGGGTGCTGCCGTGCGAGGCTGCTGTGTGAGGGTGCTGCCGTGCGAGGCTGCTGTGCGAGGGTGCTGCCGTGTGAGGGTGCTGCTGTGTGAGGGTGCTGCCGTGCGAGGGTGCTGCCGTGCGAGGGTGCTGCCGTGCGAGGGTGCTGCCGTGTGAGGGTGCTGCTGTGTGAGGGTGCTGCTGTGTGAGGCTGCTGTGTGAGGGTGCTGCTGTGTGAGGGTGCTGCCGTGCGAGGGTGCTGCTGTGTGAGGGTGCTGTGTGAGGGTGCTGCCGTGCGAGGGTGCTGCCGTGCGAGGGTGCTGCTGTGTGAGGGTGCTGCTGTGTGAGGGTGCTGCCGTGCGAGGGTGCTGCTGTGTGAGGGTGCTGCCGTGTGAGGGTGCTGCCGTGTGAGGGTGCTGCTGTGTGAGGCTGCTGTGTGAGGGTGCTGCTGTGTGAGGGTGCTGCCGTGCGAGGGTGCTGCTGTGTGAGGCTGCTGTGTGAGGGTGCTGCTGTGTGAGGGTGCTGCCGTGCGAGGGTGCTGCTGTGTGAGGGTGCTGCTGTGTGAGGCTGCTGTGCGAGGGTGCTGCCGTGCGAGGGTGCTGCTGTGTGAGGGTGCTGCTGTGTGAGGGTGCTGCTGTGTGAGGGTGCTGCCGTGTGAGGGTGCTGCTGTGCGAGGGTGCTGCCGTGTGAGGGTGCTGCTGTGTGAGGCTGCTGTGCGAGGGTGCTGCCGTGCGAGGGTGCTGCTGTGTGAGGGTGCTGCTGTGTGAGGGTGCTGCTGTGTGAGGTGCTGCCGTGTGAGGGTGCTGCTGTGCGAGGTGCTGCCGTGTGAGGGTGCTGCGTGCGAGGGTGCTGCTGTGCGAGGGTGCTGCTGTGTGAGGGTGCTGCTGTGTGGGGGTGCTGCCGTGTGAGGGTGCTGCTGTGTGAGGGTGCTGCTGTGTGAGGCTGCCGTGCGAGGGTGCTGCTGTGCGAGGGTGCTGCTGTGTGAGGCTGCTGCTGTGTGAGGCTGCCGTGCGAGGGTGCTGCTGTGTGAGGGTGCTGCTGTGTGAGGGTGCTGCTGTGTGAGGCTGCTGTGTGAGGGTGCTGCTGTGTGAGGGTGCTGCCGTGTGAGGGTGCTGCTGTGCGAGGGTGCTGCTGTGTGGGGGTGCTGCTGTGTGAGGGTGCTGCTGTGCGAGGGTGCTGCCGTGTGAGGGTGCTGCTGTGTGAGGGTGCTGCCGTGCGAGGGTGCTGCTGTGTGAGGGTGCTGCTGTGTGAGGGTGCTGCCGTGCGAGGTGCTGCTGTGTGAGGGTGCTGCTGTGTGAGGGTGCTGCTGTGTGAGGGTGCTGCTGTGTGAGGCTGCCGTGTGAGGGTGCTGCTGTGTGAGGGTGCTGCCGTGCGAGGGTGCTGCTGTGTGAGGGTGCTGCCGTGCGAGGGTGCTGCTGTGTGAGGCTGCCGTGTGAGGGTGCTGCTGTGTGAGGGTGCTGCCGTGTGAGGGTGCTGCCGTGCGAGGGTGCTGCCGTGTGAGGGTGCTGCTGTGTGAGGGTGCTGCTGTGTGAGGCTGCCGTGTGAGGGTGCTGCCGTGCGAGGGTGCTGCTGTGTGAGGGTGCTGCCGTGCGAGGGTGCTGCTGTGTGAGGGTGCTGCTGTGTGGGGGTGCTGCTGTGTGGGGGTGCTGCCGTGCGAGGGTGCTGCTGTGTGAGGGTGCTGCCGTGCGAGGGTGCTGCTGTGTGAGGCTGCCGTGTGAGGGTGCTGCCGTGTGAGGGTGCTGCCGTGCGAGGGTGCTGCCGTGCGAGGGTGCTGCTGTGTGAGGCTGCTGTGTGAGGGTGCTGCTGTGTGAGGGTGCTGCTGTGTGAGGGTGCTGCTGTGCGAGGGTGCTGCCGTGTGAGGGTGCTGCCGTGTGAGGGTGCTGCTGTGTGAGGGTGCTGCTGTGTGAGGGTGCTGCTGTGCGAGGGTGCTGCTGTGCGAGGGTGCTGCCGTGTGAGGGTGCTGCTGTGCGAGGGTGCTGCTGTGTGAGGGTGCTGCTGTGTGGGGGTGCTGCCGTGCGAGGGTGCTGCTGTGTGAGGGTGCTGCTGTGTGAGGGTGCTGCCGTGCGAGGGTGCTGCCGTGTGAGGGTGCTGCCGTGCGAGGGTGCTGCCGTGCGAGGGTGCTGCTGTGTGAGGGTGCTGCTGTGTGGGGGTGCTGCCGTGTGAGGGTGCTGCTGTGTGAGGGTGCTGCCGTGTGAGGGTGCTGCCGTGCGAGGGTGCTGCTGTGTGAGGGTGCTGCTGTGCGAGGGTGCTGCTGTGTGAGGCTGCTGCTGTGTGAGGCTGCCGTGCGAGGGTGCTGCCGTGTGAGGGTGCTGCTGTGTGAGGGTGCTGCTGTGTGAGGGTGCTGCCGTGTGAGGCTGCCGTGCGAGGGTGCTGCCGTGCGAGGGTGCTGCCGTGCGAGGGTGCTGCCGTGTGAGGGTGCTGCTGTGTGAGGGTGCTGCCGTGCGAGGGTGCTGCTGTGTGAGGGTGCTGCTGTGTGAGGCTGCCGTGCGAGGGTGCTGCCGTGCGAGGTGCTGCTGTGTGAGGGTGCTGCTGTGTGAGGGTGCTGCCGTGTGAGGGTGCTGCTGTGTGAGGGTGCTGCTGTGTGAGGCTGCCGTGCGAGGGTGCTGCTGTGCGAGGGTGCTGCTGTGTGAGGCTGCTGCTGTGTGAGGCTGCCGTGCGAGGGTGCTGCTGTGTGAGGCTGCTGCTGTGCAAGGGTGCTGCCGTGCAAGGGTGGTGCCGTGCAAGGGTGCTGCCGTGCGAGGGTGCTGCTGTGTGAGGGTGCTGCTGTGTGAGGCTGCCGTGCGAGGGTGCTGCCGTGCGAGGGTGCTGCTGTGTGAGGGTGCTGCCGTGCGAGGGTGCTGCTGTGTGAGGGTGCTGCTGTGTGAGGCTGCCGTGCGAGGGTGCTGCTGTGTGAGGGTGCTGCTGTGTGAGGCTGCCGTGCGAGGGTGCTGCCGTGCGAGGGTGCTGCTGTGTGAGGGTGCTGCTGTGTGAGGGTGCTGCTGTGTGAGGGTGCTGCTGTGTGAGGCTGCCGTGCGAGGGTGCTGCCGTGCGAGGGTGCTGCCGTGCGAGGGTGCTGCTGTGTGAGGGTGCTGCCGTGCGAGGGTGCTGCCGTGTGAGGGTGCTGCTGTGTGAGGGTGCTGTGTGAGGGTGCTGCTGTGTGAGGGTGCTGCCGTGTGAGGGTGCTGCTGTGTGGGGGTGCTGCTGTGTGAGGCTGCTGTGTGAGGGTGCTGCTGTGTGAGGGTGCTGCCGTGTGAGGGTGCTGCCGTGCGAGGGTGCTGCTGTGTGAGGGTGCTGCTGTGTGAGGGTGCTGCCGTGTGAGGGTGCTGCCGTGTGAGGGTGCTGCCGTGCGAGGGTGCTGCCGTGCGAGGGTGCTGCTGTGTGAGGGTGCTGCCGTGCGAGGGTGCTGCTGTGTGAGGGTGCTGCTGTGCGAGGGTGCTGCTGTGTGAGGGTGCTGCTGTGTGAGGGTGCTGCCGTGTGAGGGTGCTGCCGTGTGAGGGTGCTGCTGTGCGAGGGTGCTGCTGTGCGAGGGTGCTGCTGTGTGAGGGTGCTGCTGTGTGAGGGTGCTGCCGTGCGAGGGTGCTGCTGTGTGAGGGTGCTGCTTTGTGAGGGTGCTGCCGTGGGAGGGTGCTGCTGTGTGAGGGTGCTGCCGTGCTTCCCCCACTCCTGCTGCCAGGAGGGTGGGGGTGGGGGTGGGGTGGGGAGGGCCGTCTGGAGGGGCTGTGTGCAGCACCACGGTGATGTCAGTTGGTCCTTTCCTCCCCTTGCTTACTGGTTCTTTACTCCCAACAGGCACACTGCAGTGGATCTGGAAGGGATCGTAGAAAGAACTGCTCCTGGGAAGAGAAGCTTCCCTGGGGGGCCCCAGATGAAGATGTGGATTGGCATCCTGCTCTTCCCCCTGATCCCCTTCTGTGTGTGTGAGCAGAGGTCTGCTGCCCTGAGAGGGAGAGGCGTCCATGTGGTGCAGATCAGCAGGCTGTCTTCTGAGCAGCAGTGCAGGCAGGCCTGCCAGAGCCCAGCTGCTGCAGGTCAGCTTCCTGCCCCTGAGCTGCAATCCCACCTGGCTTTGCTCTTCCCTAAGGGTCTCTCCTGCTCCCCTGACCTTTGTCACCCCAATTGTTCACAGGCACTTACAGCTCTGGCTTCTCTCTGCACCCCCTGGATAGCTTCTGCCAGCTTTGGATGAGTTGAATCCCTCTGGCTTCTGTGAGCAGCAGGCTGCAGGTGTGCTTGGTGGAGCCTGCAGAGACTGTGCTCAGCTCCCTTGGCTGGGAGGGGGCCAGCAGGCAGCTGCCCTGCAGGGAGCAGTGCCTGTGTCCTGCAGCCTGGCACAGGGCTGAGCAAGGCTGGGGAGATAAGGACCTTCTGCAGTCCATCTCTCAGGTGCCTTTAAACAGCATTCACCTTCCAAATGACTCTGTCAGAGCTGTCCTGCCCCACCTCATCTAGCCTCAGGGGAATGCTGGTAGCACCCACAGAGAGCTGGAGAGGCTGTGGTGGGATGAGGCCTTGGCTGTGGTGCAGGATGTCTGACAGTCAGCTGGACATGGCTGATGGTTCCATGAGGCTGTGACATGTGTGTGTCACTGAGCACTGAGAAGAGGGCCTTGGGGAAAGAGAAGGGGCTCAGTTCTTGCCCTGATGAGTGCTGGCCTTCAGTGGATCTGAGCTGCAGGGCAGCCTCTGTGTCCCTGAGGCAGTGAATTGCTGCTTTTGGGAGGTGCTGGCACCAGAAGGTAGGGAAGCTGCAGCTGCTGGGTTGCTTCCATTGGCTTCCAGTTGTTCTCACTAAGGCAGAGCAGCGATCCTTTAGGGGCAAAACTTCCACCTGCTGCAGAGCTTTTTCCCTTGAGTCACCCACGAGTGGGAGGGGATGGGAGCTCTCTGCCAGCAGAGGCAGGGCAGAGCAGGAGGTGGAGGGTGTCCCTGCCCGTGGCAGGGGGTTGAACTGGATGGTATTTAAGGTCCCTTTCATTAGAAACCACTCTATGAAGCACAGACTCACACACTAGGTCTGGTTGGCAGAGGCCTCCAAGCTCACCCAGCCCAGCCCCCACCCAGCACTGCAGGCTCAGCACCAAACCAGGGCCCTGAGCACCAGGCCCACAGCTGCTGCCACACCCCCAGGGATGGGGACTGCAGCACTGCCCTGGGCAGCCTCTGCCAAGGTCTCAGATCCCTTCCAGGCCAGAAAGATTTCCTCCTGTCCAGCCTGAGCCTCCCCTGGGGCAGCTTGCAACCATCTCCTCTGCTCCTGGCCCTTGGCACCAAGGTGCAGAGGCTGCCCCCTCCTCACTCCAACCTCCCTGCAGGGAGCTGCAGAGAGCAAGGAGGTCTCCCTCAGCCTCCTCTGCTCCAGCCTCAACCCCCCCAGCTCCCTCAGCCCTCCTCTAGCCCAGGGGCTCCAGGCCCTGCTCCAGCCTGGCTGTCCTTCCTCCTCCCCTCCAGCCTGAATCTCCCCACCTCCAGCTTCAGTCCATTCCCCCCAGTCCTATCACTGCCTGAGATCCTGAGCAGTCCCTCCCCAGCCTTCCTGGAGCCCCCTGCAGATCCTGGAAGGCCACAATGAGGTCACCTGGGAGCCTTCTCTTCTCCAGCCTGAACAGCCCCAACTCCTTCAGTCTGTCCTCACAGGAGAGGTGCTCCAGCCCTCTGCTCCTCCTCCTGGCCCTGCTCTGGACACCTTCCAGCACCTCCAGATCCCTCTTGTCATAGGGGCTCCAGACCTGGAGGCAGTACTCCAGGTGGGGTCTCCCCAGAGCTGAGCAGAGGGGGAGAATCCCCTCCCTTGCCCTGCTGGCCACACTTCTCCTGCTGCAGCCAGGCTCTGCTTGGCTTTCCGGGCTGCAAGTGCACCCTGAGAGCTCCTGGGAGCTTCTCCTCCCCCAGCACCCCAAGATGAGACACCTCTGGGCCTGGCCATCAGCCAGGTTGTGATGCAGGGCAGAGGGCCCTGAGGGCAGAGGGCCCTGAGCCATGCTCCAGCTCTCTGTGCAGTCCCTCACTTCCTCTGCTGTTTCCAGGTAACCAGCCCTGTAACTGGTCTGTGCCCTACCAGCATCACTGCCTCCTCCTGCAGTGCCCCCAGCTGAGCGTGTGCCAGAGCGCTGGAGAGCAGGACCTCGGAGAGCTGCTTGGAGGTGAGGCCCTGCCCCGCCCCTGCTGCGTCCAGCGGCTGCTGCCGCCGCGGGCACTGCCTGGGCTCAGCTCTGGCTGGATGGGGACAGGCAGCAGGATGGGGCTGCAGGTCAGCTCTGGTGCTGGGCACGCTGCCTGCCCGGGCACACTGCCTGCCTGGGCACACTGCCTGCCTGGGCACACTGCCTGGCCACACTGCCTGCCTGGCCACACTGCCTGCCCGGGCACACTGCCTGCCTGGGCACACTGCCTGGCCACACTGCCTGCCTGGGCACACTGCCGGCCTGGCCACACTGCCTGCCTGGCCACACTGCCTGCCTGGGCACGCTGCCTGCCTGGCCACACTGCTTGCCTGGCCACACTGCTTGCCTGGCCACACTGCCTGCCTGGCCACACTGCCTGCCCGGGCACACTGCCTGCCTGGCCACACTGCCTGCCTGGGCACACTGCCTGCCTGGCCACACTGCCTGCCCTGCCCCCACTGCCTGCCTGGGCACACTGCCTGCCTGGCCACACTGCCTGCCTGCCCCACTGCTTGCCTGGCCACCTCTGCCTGCCTGGGCACACTGCCTGCCTGGCCTGGCACACTGCCTGCCTGGGCACACTGCCTGCCTGCCCACACTGCCTGCCTGGGCACACTGCCTGCCTGGCCACACTGCCTGCCTGGCCACACTGCTTGCCTGGCCACACTGCCTGCCTGGGCACACTGCCTGCCTGCCCACACTGCTTGCCTGGCCACTCTGCCTGCCTGGGCACACTGCCTGGCCACACTGCCTGCCTGGGCACACTGCTTGCCTGGCACACTGCCTGCCTGGCCACACTGCCTGCCTAGCCACACTGCCTGCCTGGGCACACTGCCTGCCTGGGCACACTGCCTGCCTAGCACACACTGCCTGCCTGGGCACGCTGCCTGCCTGGCCCACACTGCCTGCCTGGCCACACTGCCTGCCTGGGCACACTGCCTGCCTGCCCACACTGCCTGCCGGGCACACTGCCTGCCTGGGCACACTGCCTGGGCACACTGCCTGCCTGGGCACACTGCTTGCCTGGCCACACTGCCTGCCTGGCCACACTGCCTGCCTGCCCACACTGCCTGCCCGGGCACACTGCCTGCCCGGGCACACTGCCTGCCTGGGCACACTGCCTGGGCACACTGCCTGCCTGCCCACACTGCCTGCCTGGGCACACTGCCTGCCTGGCCACACTGCCTGCCTGCCCACACTGCCTGCCTGGGCACACTGCCTGGGCACACTGCCTGCCTGTGCACACTGCCTGCCTGGCCACGCTGCCTGCCTGGGCACACTGCCTGCCTGGCCACGCTGCCTGCCTGGGCACACTGCCTGCCTGGCCACACTGCCTGCCTGCCCACCCTGCCTGCCTGGGCACACTGCCTGCCTGGGCACACTGCTTGCCTGGGCACACTGCCTGCCTGGGCACACTGCTTGCCTGGGCACACTGCCTGCCTGGCCACACTGCCTGCCTGGGCACACTGCCTGCCTGCCCACACTGCTTGCCTGGCCACTCTGCCTGCCTGGGCACACTGCCTGCCTGGGCACACTGCTTGCCTGGCCACACTGCCTGCCTGGGCACACTGCCTGCCTGGCCACACTGCTTGCCTGGCCACACTGCCTGCCTGGGCACACTGCCTGCCTGGCCACACTGCCTGCCTGGCACGCTGCCTGCCTGGCCACTCTGCCTGCCTGGGCACACTGCTTGCCTGGGCACACTGCCTGCCTGGGCACACTGCCTGCCTAGCCACACTGCCTGCCTGGGCACACTGCCTGCCTGGCCACACTGCTTGCCTGGCCACACTGCCTGCCTAGCCACACTGCCTGCCTAGCCACACTGCCTGCCTGGGCACACTGCCTGCCTGGCCACACTGCCTGCCTGGGCACGCTGCCTGCCTGGGCACACTGCCTGCCTGGGCACACTGCCTGCCTGGGCACACTGCTTGCCTGGCCACACTGCCTGCCTGGCCACACTGCCTGCCTGGCCACACTGCCTGCCTGGGCACGCTGCCTGCCTGGGCACACTGCTTGCCTGGCCACACTGCCTGCCTGGCCACACTGCCTGCCTGGGCACGCTGCCTGCCTGGGCACACTGCTTGCCTGGCCACACTGCCTGCCTGGGCACACTGCTTGCCTGGCCACACTGCCTGCCTGGGCACACTGCCTGCCTGGGCACACTGCCTGCCTGGCCTCCTGAGGGCTGTGGCACTGCACCTGTGCAGCAGGTGTCTGTGAGCAGCTTGGGGAAGCGAGCAGCAGCCTCGCTGCAGGCTGAGGACACCACTGCCTGGAGCCATGGGCAGTGCCCAGGCTGTGCCTTGCAGGAGGCAGGCAGAGCAGATGAGTTTGTGTCTAAGAGCAGGGGAAATGGCTTGGCCTTGCTTGTGCTGAGACTGGCAGGATTTTGTGCCAGAGGCAGCAGACTGCTTCTATAATCAGAGCAGCCTTAGAAGCAGTGGCTGGTGGTGACTTGCCAGTGGCAGGGCTTCACTTTGAATCCAGAGACACAGCAGCAGAGTGGAGCTGGTTGCTGACTGGGGTCAGTCCTCTGAAGGAAGCTCCAGGAGGTCTCTGTGCCCAGCCTGCACAAGAAGCAAACTTCGTCATGGTTCTGCCAGGCTGGCAGAGGTTTCTGTGCCGTGCAGCAGCCAGACCTTTCCTAAGCAGATGGGATTTGTGCCACTGGAAATCTGGGTCACTAGAGGGAACTTCTCTGGCAGTAGGAAGGTGTGAGTGGAAATTTCCACTTGGTTTTGAGGTGGAGACCATCAGTCTGTGCACAGAGGCTTCACAGATGCTGCCTGGCTTGGAGTCTTCTCAGCACCTGGCATTGTAGTGCTGCTTCTGGGGATAGCTTCTGAGTGCAGCCTGGGGGTTCAGCAGCCCCTGGTGTGGGATGGATTCCCTCGGTGGGCAAACGCCAGAGCTGTGTGGCCAGGGCAAGACCAGCCAGGCAATAAAGCCCACGGGGGGGTGCAGCAGAGGCAGAGCAGAGCTCTCCTCCTCCTGCTGCCTTCAGGGCTGCTCTGCAGCCGCTCAGAGCAGCTGCTCTGGTGTGCGTG
Organism: Colaptes auratus; assembly: GCA_015227895.2. NCBI lineage: Eukaryota > Metazoa > Chordata > Aves > Piciformes > Picidae > Colaptes > Colaptes auratus. Next base: position 16,955 of record JAAWVA010000212.1, read on the forward strand.
CGGGGGGCGAGCTCAGCGCTGGGCTCGGGATTTTGGTCATGCCAAAGCCATTGCTTTTGTCTTTTTTTGAAGGAGCTGTCGCCGGGAGGAGGGACACAGCCCTGCTGCGCCCCCAGCGGCAGGGGAGCGCGGGCGGCGCAGGGGGAGGCCGACACAAGGCACAGAGCCCTCTGGCTGCCTCCGCTGCTGGCGCTCACCGGCTCCTCCTGAGGCACTTGCCGGAGGCTGAGGAGCAAGACGGACCAACAAATGCAAGCAGAACAATCGCAGGCGATGCTGCAGCCTCCACCACCGCTGCAGCCTCCACCACCGCTGCAGCCACCACCGCTGCAGCCTCCACCGCTGCAGCCACCCCCATCACAGCCTCCACCGCTGCAGCCACCACCACTGCAGCCACCGCTGCAGCCACCACTGCAGCCACCACCACCTCAGCCTCCACCACTGCAGCCACCTCCACCATCACAGCCTCCACCACCACAGCCACCACCGCAGCCACCACTGCAGCCACCACCGCAGCCTCCACCACCTCAGCCTCCACCACCACAGCCACCACTGCAGCCGCCACCACCTCAGCCCCCTCAGCCACCTCCTCAGCCACCACAGCCATACCAACAAAGGCCACAAATGCCACTGTCCTCTCTACAGCTTATGGAATAGCTGCCAAAGCCTCCACTGCCTCTGGAGGTTCTCATCTTGCTGAGGCCACATCGGGCACCGCCTCTTCTCCCACCACTGCTGCCAGTGCCAACAGTTCTGCCTCTGCCAACAGTTCCAGCCACGTCCCGGAGCCCGGGGGCACCACGGGGCGCTCAGGACATAGCAGCTCCGTCTCAGTGTCATCCCCCAGCTCTGCTGCCCTGCCTCTGCCCTCTGCAGCAGGGGCTGAGCTGCCCCCCAGGGAGCCTCTGGAGCCAGGCAGCAGCAGTGTCCCTCCGCCCGCGGCGGCGGGGGCTGGCCTGGGCACCCCGCGCCCAGCGCCCAGCGCCCGCAGCCCAGAGCCTGCAGCAGCGTCCCCCACTGCTCCCGGGGCGCTGGGCCCTCAGGGCAGGACATACTCTGCAAACCCTCTGCCTGGCACTGCAGTGCCTAGTCCAGAGCCAGAAGCAGGGGCACCCATCACGTCCCTGTCCACCCCTCTGGGCTCTACAGGAGGTGTTGAGGTTTTGCCTCCTGCCTCTCCAGCAGAAACAGTGACTGGGCCTGGGGTGGAGCCAACACCTCTCACTTCCTCCCCAGCAGATGCCCCCAGAACGACAGCTCCTGGCCTTGCAGGCGCTCAGGACACAGACAGTGACTACCTGCTGGTTGCTGCCGAGCCCCTGACGCAGTACCTGGTGGACAGGAGCTCCCTCCTGGCAGTGCTGCTGGTGGGTACAGGCTTCTTCGTCACTGTCCTGGTGCTCTTCCTCATGCAGGCCTACGAGAGCTACAAGAAGAAGGATTACACCCAGGTGGATTACCTGATCAATGGGATGTACCTGGACTCGGAGATGTGAGAGGCTGGGGAGGAGAGGGGGAGCAGAGATGGGAAGGGGAAGGCAAGCCTGCTGGGCTTGGGCTTCTTTCCTGCTTGCCTGGAACACAAACTGAAAGTGCTTCCAAACTTCCTCCTGGTGCAGCTGAGGAGAGATGCCATGGGCTGGAGTCAGGGGGGAAGTAATTTTTGTGTTCAGCCATGCAAGAGGCTGCTGTCAAACAAAAGCCCAAAGCAAGCCAGCAAGTCCTTGGAAAGGCTTCCAGAGGGCACAGCAGGGGGCAGCCAGCACCCTCAGGGGAGGCTGAGCACTGCTGTGTGCTGAGCAGGTTCCTGCTGCTTCCTCCATCCCAGCTGTGCTGCTCTGAGCACACAGCAAGGGCTGCCCCCTGCACGGTGCTCTGGGCTCAGGGGGAGGGAGGAGCAGGGCTGCACAGGGAGCTGTGAATCCCCTGGGCCCTGTTTCAGTGTGCTGCTGGCTTGGGAAGAGGGCTGGTTCCAAGGCCAACTGCCTGCTGCTAGCCCAAGGTATCTTCTCACCATGGAGCAGGTTCCTGTGCCTCTGCACTCAAAGGATCTTATTTTTGTATTCACTGAATAACAGAGCCCTGCCAGGACAGGTCTGGGGCCACTTCTGTTCTCATTCACCTCCCTGCAGTGCAGAAGCAGGCAGGGAGGCTTGGGGGGGCTTCAGCACATTAGGCCTACTTCAGCACTGCAAGTGTGAGGGCTCTGCAGCCCTCCCTGGAAGTGTGGACACGTCACAGGAGGTGCTGATCACCTCCCAGGGTCCTGCTGCTGTAACTCCAGAGCAGGCTGCTGCCAGCCTCCCAGGCACACTGCACTGCTTGTGCCCTTGAACTGCAGCAGGCTCTGGGATTAGCAATCACAGAATGGGAGGGCCTGGAAGGGACCTCTGGAGATACCCAGTCCAAGCCCCTGCCAGAGCAGGGCACATAGGAACACATCCAGGAGGGGCTGGAAAGTCCCCAGAGGAGACTCCACAACCTCTCTGGGCAGCCTGCTCCAGGGCTCCCACAGCCTCACACCAATAACTGCCTCCTCATGTTGAGGTGGAACCTCCTGGGTTCCAGCTGGTGTCCAGTGCCTCTTGTCCTGTCCCTGGGCACCACTGAGCAGAGCCTGGCCCCTTCTTCACAAGGAGCTGAAGAGGGACATAAAGCCCAGAGGAATGGACTCCATGACCTTAGAGGCCTTCTCCAACCCAAACAGTTGTAGGGTTCTATCCTGTGCTGTGGTTTCTCAGCTCTTCGCCCCAACACCTCTGCTGCAGGCATGTTCTGAGCAGCTCTGCTCAGCCTCAGCCTCTGCTGCTGAGCTGAAGTTGGAGGCTGACCATCAGATGAGCAGCAGCAGCTCTCATGCTGAGACACCTCTGACAGCAGAGGGGAGCAGGGTGTGGGGTGCACAGGGGTGCCAAGGCCTCGGGCACAGTAACAACAACATCCTTGGTGTGGTGCCATGGCATGGGTCTGCAGGGCCTGTGGGGATAGGCCAAGGGGCAAGGGTTTGGAACTGGAGCAGGGCAGAGTCAGGTTGGACACCAGGAGGAAGCTGTGCCCAGGGAGGCTGGGGAGACACTGGCACAGGCTGCCCAGGGAGGTGGTTGAGGCTCCATGCCTGGAGCCATTCAGGCTCAGCCTGGCTGTGTCCCTGGGCAGCCTGCTCTGGCTGGAGGGGTCCCTGCTGCCCATGGCAGGGGTGGCACAGGATGTCCTTCCCACCTGATGCAAGCTGTGACTCTGTGATCACCAAACTGGAAGTGCTCAGAAGAGCTGCAGGCAGCACAAGCAGCAGCAGAGGCAAGGGGTAGTCTGCAAGCTGCATGTCTGGTTGGGAAGTGATTTCCTGCATCTTACCCAGCACAGATGTTGAGGACAAGGTTTCAGGGAGCAGAGGCTGCTGAGGAAAGGAAAGCGATGACTTGGTTGTCAGCCTCAGGCTGCCTTCTGCACTGCTTTGCATCAGCCATGTCTGTGTCCAGTAGGGTAAATCATCTCTCAGGGTAAAGGATGATGTGGGTTTGGGAATCTGCCCTCCCTGGAAGGCTTTAGCAGAAGGCACAGCTTCCACATGGCCTTTGCTGGAGGTGGGGAAAGGTGTGAGAGGCAGGATTGTATTCTGAGGTTCTTCTGAATCGATTTCTCCTCGGCAGAACCCTGATTTGTGCCATCTTCCAGGAGCACCCCGTGTGCAGGATCCATCCCACAAGGTGCTGGGATCATTCTCCAGCACAGCTGGGCTCTGGCACCCCAGGGAGGTGCTTGGGACTGTGCCTCACAGCACCACTGCCCTCAGCTGTTAGCAGACGGCAGGCAGAGGCTGCTCTACAACCACCGAGTCCAGAGACTTCTCTTGGTGTAGGGCGCTCAGCTTTCCCCTGGCTGCAGGTGACTCACTACCACAGAGCTAAGCATCTGGTCTTGGGGCTCTGTTCCACAGCTGAGGTAAGGGCTGGCTCCTCACTCCTGCTGGCTCCCAGCTAGGGACATTAGTGTGGCCTCAGACCCAGCTCCCTGCTCTTCCCCCTCATCGAAGCATCTGGCTTAAAGAGAGTCACAGAACTGGCAAGATCGGAAGGGACCCCAAGGCTCAGCCAGCCCCAGCCCCCTGCCATGGGCAGGGACACCTCACACCACAGCAGGCTGCTCACAGCCACCTCCAGCCTGGCTGCAAACACCTCCAGCCAGGAGGCTGCCACCACCTCCCTGGGCAGCCTGGGCCAGGCTCTCACCACCCTCCTGGGCAACAACTTCTTCCTCACAGCCAAGCTCAATCTCCCACTTCTACTTCTGCTCCATCCCCCCAGTCCTATCCTCCTGACCCCTCCAAGTCCCTCCCCAGCTTTCCTGGAGCCCCCTGCAGATCCTGGAAGGCCACCAGAAGGTCTCCTGGGAGCCTTCTCCTCTCCAGCCTGCACAGCCCCAACTCTCTCAGGCTGTCTCCAGAGCAGAGCAGCTCCAGCCCTCTGCTCCTCCTCCTGGCCCTGTTCTGGACACCTTCCAGCCCTCCAGAGCCTTCCTGGCACAGAGGCTCCAGAGCTGGCCCCAGAGCTGCAGCTGTGGTCTCAGCAGAGTGGAGCAGAGGGGCAGAATCCCCTCCCTGGCCTGCTGGCCACACTTCTGCTGCTGCAGCCCAGGCTCTGCTTGGCTCTCTGGGCTGCCAGTGCTCCCTGCTGGCTCCTGCTGAGCTTCTCCTCCCCCAGCAGTGATTCCTGTCGTTGCCTCTGTGTGTGAGTGAGTTCCTGCATCCAGGCAGTGCCTTGCTGTGTGCAGGGTCCATGGTGAAGCTCTTCCAGCAGTGCTCTGCAGGAGCTATCTCCCAGGGAGGTTGCTCAAAGTACCCTTTGAAGGTCCTTTCCAAGCCACCTCAAGCTGTGACCCTGTGGAGCTCCCCTAAGGCAATCTGTGAGCATCAGACCTGGAGCTGCTGAGCCTAGGAACGAGGACAGTTTGTGCTGAACCTTACACTAACTGTGGCTTTGCTTCTTCTGTTCTCCATGGATCCCTTCACAGCCCCAAGGTGGACTGTGTGAAGTGGAAGCCTGTGAGGTTGTGCTGGATTTGTGCTCTGCTCTTTGCAGAGCTGTTAGGCTCCAGTGGTGATTTCTGGGGGGAGGAAGGGGCATTGCTTGCAGCTCTGAAGGAGCTTTCTGCAAACAGATACTTTCCAGGAGTGGTTTATTAAAACCAAATAAAGCCCTGGAGGGATAATTTCAGTGAGAGAATGCCAAGAGCTGGAGTTGAGTTACAGCTCTATTTACAAAGAGTCTCAGGGAGTTTCTCATGAACACAGGGAAAATATTACAGCTACACCACAGCTAAAGAAACACCACCATAAATCCCTCTGTGGCTTCTCAACAGGTCCTTACAGGAAGGGGAGTGCTCATCAGAGCCCTGCTGCAGTTCCCACAGCCCTGCTCTGTTTACATCCGGTCTCCTCTCCAGATCCTGGCACAGCCTGCCTGTGGTGTGCTGCCCTCAGCTGCTGCCCTGCCGGCTGGGAATGGCTTTCTCAGCAGGAACAGCTTTTTGGTGTGAGGCTGAGCACCAGAGTGAGTCTTGCATCACTGCAGCTCTGCCCACAAGGCAGAGACCTTCATGCTTACCATGGAAGGGTTGGGGTCAGAAGGGACCTTTAAAGCTTACCTGGCCAGCCTCCTGCACTGAAACTGCAACCAGAGCAGCTCCCAGCCCCACACAGCCTGCCCTGCACTGCTGCCAGCCGTGGGGCAGCTCCCAGCTCTCTGGGCAGCCTGGGCCAGGCTCTCCCCACCCTCAGCACCAAACATTTCTCCTTCTCTCCACTCTCAGTCTCCCTCTTGCAGCTCAAACCCTCCCCCCTTGGCCTGGCCCAACAGCCCTGCTCCAGACTCTGTCCCCAGCTCTCTGCTCAGCCCTTGCAGCACTGCAAGGCCACCAGCAGGTCTCCTGCAGCCTTCTCCTCTGCAGGCTGCCCAAGGCCAACTCTCTCAGCCTGGCTCCCAGCAGAGGGCTTCCAGCACTGCTGTGGCCTCCTCTGGCCCTGCTGCAGCAGCTCCCTGGCTGTGCTGAGGGCTCCAGAGCTGCCCCAGTGCTGCAGGGGGGGTCTGAGCAGAATCCCCTCCCCGCCCCTGCTGCTCACACTGCTGGGGCTCAGCCCAGGACATGGTTGGGTCTGGGCAGCCTGGGCCAGGGTCTCACCACCCTCAATATGATAAATGGCTTCCTTGTGTCCAGCCTGGATCTCCCCTCTTTTAGCTTAAAAGCATCACCCCTTGTGCTGTGCTCATGGTGCTCAGAGAGGAGCAGTGTCAGGCAGGTTTTCCTTTGCTCCCCAATGTTTTATCTGATCATAGAACAGTTCAGGCTGGAGCCTGGCCTCTGAAAGTCAAGCTGTGCCCTCTGCCTCATGCGTTGAAGGGCAGCTGTAAAGATCTGGCAGCTTGTCTGGTTCTGGCTTGCGTCTAGCTCCTGAGGCACACCGGAGAAGGAGAGCAGTGGGGCTGGGGGAGGTGGAATGCAGGAGCAGTGCTCTGAAGGGCTGTCTTGGTATTAAAGGCTGAAGCAGCTGGGGGGCCTTCCCTGCTGTCTCTTTGTGCTGGGAGGTCTCCAGCAGCAAACATTCACTGGGCTGTTTCTGCCTCTGCCAGCCTCCTGCCCTGGCTTCCCCTCTGCGACCAAGGCTGGCAGCAACCGACTCGACTGCAGCGGTGGTGCAGTGCTGCAACGGTTAAACAGCCGGTCTGGGAGGCAAGGAAATGCAACACCCAGGCAGGGTTGCTTGCAGAGCCCAGGGCAGAACCACAGAGAGGGGCCCACCAAGCTGTCTAGAAGGCATCTGCCCAGGCAGTGCCAAAGCAGCGTGGTGCTGCCGGGGGCAGGGCAGAGCTGGGGCGGGCTGAGCCTGCTGCGCGGCCTCTTGCTCAGCGAAGCACAGGAATTAAACGCAGAGCAGATTCGTTCCCAGGGCTCCTCCCTTTTATTTCATGGCCTGTAGCAGAGGATGTTGTTCTAGACTAGAGAGAAGCCATGGGGTAAGGGAATGTTAAAGGTTTAAAGGGCTACTGGGAGTGAAGACCTCGCTGGCTGCAGTGTTTGCACCATGCCTTGGGGAGTGCGGAGGACCGGGGAGCCCCTGCCGAAGTATGAGCTGTGGCAGAACCACGGTGTCAGGGGTTGGGAGGCACCTCCAGAGATCATCCAGTCCAGAGCAGTCACCCAGGGCAGGGCACACAGGAACACTGCCAGAAGGGTCTTGAAAGTCTCCAGAGAAGGAGACTCCACACCTCTCTGGGCAGCCTGCTCCCAGGCTCAGGACCCTCAAAGTACAGAAGTTCCTCCTCCTGTTTAGATGGAACTCCTCTGTCAATGTTTGTGCCTGTCCCCCTTGGTCCTGCCACTGGGCACCGCTGCACAAAAGCCTGGCCCACCCTCCTCACCCCACCCTCCTCGAGGTATTGATCAGCACTGATGAGTCCCCCTCAGGCTGCTCTTCTCCAGACTGAACAGCCCAGGGCTCCCACCCTCTCCTCATCACAGAGACAGCAGCATCATCCTTGTGGCCCTTTCTCTGTACCCCTCCAGCAGGGGGTGCTTGTGGCCAGGAGCACCCAGGGCACTCTGAGTCTGTGTCATGGAGCTGCTTCCCAGGGTTTGCCCAGGGGCTGCTCATCCTGGCACCAAGGAAGGGCAAGCTGAGCCCCTGCCCCTGCTGAAGCCTTTCTAAGGGCTTTTGGCAGCAGGGGCTCTGTGGTGGCAGTGAAGGACAGCTCACAGTGCAGCGTCTCCCCCTGGTCAGGCAGCTCCAGCTGTCCCTCTGCATTGCCATAAGGCTCACAAGACTGAATGCCACCAGTTGCAGCAGGGTGGCCACAGGAGGATGGAGACCCCCTTGTGACTTTGAGTCCCATGGGGTATCAAAGGTTGCTGGCGACAAGAGAATTGAATTATTTTGTATTGGTAGTGGATTTTTCTTTTCAGTTCAGACTTGCATGCAGCCCTAGGCTTGCCTGCATGTCAGCCTCGGGCAGAGCCTGAGGGAGCTGGTCTTGCTTAGCCTGCAGAAGAGGAGGCTCAGGGGAGACCTCACTGCTCTCTCTCCGAGCTCCCTGAAGGGAGGCTGTAGCCAGGTGGGGGTTGGGCTCTTCTCCCAGGCAACCAGCATCAGAACAAGAGGACAGTCCTCAGGCTGTGCCAGGGGAAGTTTAGGCTGGAGGTGAGGAGAAAGTTCTTCCCAGAGAGAGTCATTGGCCATTGGGATGTGCTGCCCAGGGAGGTGGTGGAGTCACCGTCCCTGGAGGTGTTCAAGAGGGGCTTGGATGTGGCACTTGGGGCCATGGTTGAGTAGTCAAGAGGTGTGGGTGACAGGTTGGACTTGATGATCTTTGAGGTCTTTTCCAACCTTATTGATTCTATGATTCTAAGCTATGAGCTCTGCACCCTGAGGGGGGTTCTGGGAAGTGCCAGGGAGGTCCTGCATCAGCTGCAGGGATGGATGGCATCCAGAGGGACCCTGCAACAGGCTGAGAGGTGGCCCAGGGGAACCTCTTGAGAATCAGGAAGACAAATGCAGGGTCCTGCACCTTCACTGGAGAAGGCTCAGGGCAGACCTCAGCAGCATGGAGCAGGACACCAAGGGTGGCTGCAGGAGGATGGAGACTGCCTTGGGACAGAGTCCCCTGGGGCAGGCAAGGGCTGCTGGGGCCCAGTCCCTGCTGGGCAATCCCCATGGGCTGCAGAGGAAATTGTCCCCATGAAGCACAGCGGGCACTGGAACCACCTCCCAGGGGCAGCAGTGGATGCCCTGCAACTGGGCAGTGTGGAGGCTCAGCCTGGCAGGGGTGCTGGGCCAGCTCCTTGCAGCTGCTCCCTCAGCCAGGCCGGGTGGGGGTGGCCTGGGACTCTCCCAAGGGGGCAGTGTGGTGATCTGAGCTACCTTTGCTGCACGTGGCTGAGGCTGGCCCAGGGTTCCCAGCAGCTGCACAGGGGTGGGCTCGGCCAGGCTGAGCACGGCAGAGCCTGCAGCAGCGGCTCCCGGGGGTTCAGTGGTGCCCAGTGACACAGACGAAGGGGAACAGGCACAAACTGGAGCAGAGAAGCTCCATCCAAACATGAGGAGGAGCCTCTGTACTTTGAGGGTGACAGAGCCCTGGGGCAGGCTGCCCAGGGAGGTTGTGGAGTCTCCTTCTCTGGAAAGATCACAAAAACACCTGGATGTGCT
>JAAWVA010000213.1:0-25928 GCA_015227895.2 Colaptes auratus
CTCGAGGCCTCTCCCCACCTCGTTGCCCTTCTCTGGAACATGTTCAAGTGTCTCGGTGTCCTTCTTAAACTGAGGGCCCAGAACTGGACACGGACTCAAGGTGTGGCCTAACCAGTGCTGAGTACAGGGGCACAAAGAGTTCCCTGCTCCTGATGGCCACACTATTCCTAATGCAGGCCAGGATGCCTTGGCCTTCTTGGTCACTTGGGCACACTGCTGGCTCTGTTTAGGTGACTGTCAATCAGCAACCCCCAGGTCCCTCTCTGTTTGGCAGCTCTCCAGCCACTCTGACCCCAGCCTGTAGCACTGCATGGGGTTGTTGTGGCCAAATGCAGCACCCCTGCACTTGGATTTATTGAATGCCGTCATGTTGGACTTTGCCCATCTGTCCAGTTGGTCGAGGTCCCTCTGAAGAGCCCTTCTTGCCCTCTGAAAGATAACATCTGCTCCCAACTGGTGTTATCTGCAAATTGCTGATGACTGACTCATTCCCCTCATCCAGATCATCAGTGAAGATATTAAAGGGATGGGCCCCAGCACTGATCCCTGGGGGACACACTAGTGATGGCCTCCAGCTGGATGTGGCACCATTCACCACCACTCTCTGGGCTCGGCCCTCCAGCCAGTTCCTAACCCAGGCAGAGTGGTTGCTGTCCAAGCCATGAGCTGACAGCTTGGCCAGCAGTTTGCGGCCTGGGACGGTGGTGAAGGCCTTGCTGAAGTCCAGGTAGACCACATCCACAGGCCTCCCCACATCCACCAGGCGGCGTCACCCTGATCATAGAAGGAGATCAGGTTGGAGAGGCAGGACCTGCCCTTCCTAAATCCATGTTGGTGGACCTGAGCCCTTGCCATCCTGCAGTGCACATTTATTGCCGCCAGGATATCTGTCCATCATTTTCCCTGGCACTGAGGTCAGGTGCCGCCTGGAGTTTTTTTTTCCAGGTTCCTCCATCCGACCCTTCTTGTGGATGGGGACCACATTGGCCAGTTCCCAGTCATCTGGGACCTCACCCGTGAGCCAGGACTGGTGGTCAATGATGGAGAGCGTTGGGCCAGCTCATCTGCCCTCCTCTCAGCACGCACCCTAGGATGGATCCCCTCCGGTCCCATGAACTTGTGGGTATCAAAGTGGCTCAGTGGTCTTGTTTAAAATTTGCATAAATTATATTAATATGCCAATAACATCTGAGCTTCAATTACTAGTGAAACATTAATAAGATATGCCACAAAATAAGTTGAATTTTATTGCTTTTTCCTTCTTCTTTTTTCTTATGCCATCCAAATATGTCTCAAAGCAAATAAGCTACACTTATCTGCTCTGGAGAAAAAAGACCCCACACCATATTACCAGAATGACTGGGAAATTATGATCAAAGTCAGCACCTCAGTCTGGTAGGTTTGAGCACTCCATGGTTATGAGAATTTTTTTATGATGATTATTTGACTGTATTGTGAAGGAATATGAACATCAAGGTGCTTCCATCTTCATCAGTTAGAAATTGGCATGATCCAAGAAGAAAACAGTGCTGTATCTGTTGGATTCAGAAGTACAGGTTTTAAATATATTGCAACAAGCCATAAAATGAAAAGGAATTACTGTTGCAGAAGTTGAGGACAAGTGTGCCTTAAGAGTGACTTCAGAGGACACAGTCTCAAGCTGTGCCAGGGGAGGTTTAGGCTGGAGGTTAGGAAGAATTCTACACAGAGAGAGTGATTGCCCATTGAAGGGTCTGACCAGGGAGGTGGTGGAGTCACCATCATTGGAGGTGTTTAGGAGGAGACTGATAGGTGCTTGGTTGCATGGTTTAGTGATTGGGTGGGTTGATGATAGGTTGGATGCGATGATCTCGAAGGTCTATTCTATTCTATTCTATTCTATTATTCTATTCTATCATTCTATTCTATTCTATTCTATTCTACTAAATTCTATTTTTATTCTAGTTTATACTAGTGAGTAATAAAGGTCCTGAGTGGTTCTGGTAAAGCCACCCAATGTACATCGTCTGTTAGCAAGGCTCTAAGCTCAGGCTTGGGTCTGCCAGTGCAAGGAGTCCAAGACCAGGCACGACATGTCCCACACACCCTTCCTACCACCTTTTCTGCATAAGGGGGAAGAAAATAAATTTGTAGATGTGAGCTGTGCCATGCTCTCTCAGGGTCAGAGAATGGTTATGTGTCTGCATTTTTATTATTATATGCAAAGTCACAGAGCCTGTTAGATGACGTCTACAGGATGCTTCTTCTAGAATATGGTGTCATATGTTTATTCAGTGTGCCGGCACGCTTCCAAATCTGAAGCATCATTAACTCAGAACATCTTTTTTTTCCCCTCAGGTGTAACATTCTCACACAAACTTTAAAACTTCTAGTCACTGGTTATTAACAGTTTCTCTCAATGCTTACTTGTTGCATGGCTGTCAACCCTGATGACACCACACAGGCGGAAGAGCCAGGAGCGCTTCAGTGTAAATATTCACAGGGATTAGGGACCAAGATGTTCAGTAATTTTATGGCCTGCCCAACCGCTGAAACTAAAAGTTTTGCAGATTTTTGGACTTAAATACTTCAGAGTGAGATCACAGAGAGTGAGGAGTAAAATTTTGAATTTATTACTGTCACTTGGTATCCTAGCCCAAATTTGTGAAAACCTAACATTGTGAGATGAGCAGAAAAAAATGAGAGGAATTTCTTATGGTAATTAAAGTCCTTATTCATTGTTTCTTCTGATTTTTTGATTTCTCATGTTATTTAATTAATTCATCCCGTAAGGTTCATTTATATTTCATGTAAATCAAATATAAATGAGCTGGAGATATTACCATGGGAAATAGAATGAAATTAATTAATATATTACTTGATTAATCCTTATAATTAGTTATTAACAATTAGGGCTTTTCCTGCACAATTAAGAGATGCCTGTACTATAGGAAAAGCCATAAATGCTAGTCTGTTTTGTTAAACATCATTGTTGGCCTCCAGATACACACCACATACCAGCTATTAGAGGATTACATTCCTGAACACTCATTAACTGCTACTGTTAGTTAGGTGCCCGTTGCAAGGTTGGTTTTGCTCAATGCTATATTGATTACCAGGGAATATCAGCATGCTCACAAGAAAGTGTTAAGATTTTGAGGATGTTAACAGATGCAGGTTTGTGCACAAGCCCACCTGATAGTTCTGGTTCTGAGGACAGTATGTCATTTGTTAGAAGCATTCTTGTGGAATTTTCTTCTTCTCATTCATGCTTATTTGTCTCATTTATCTTCATTCTCTCAGGTAACTAAAGTGGCATTAAACACATGACAACCACCCTTACAAAATCAGTCTTTCAAAGGCTGAATGCTACATATACTCTTATCACAGTATCCAGTATCACTAAGTTGGAAGAGACCTCGAAGGTCATTGAGTCCAACCTGTCCCACAGACCTCATGGATAAACCATGGCACCAAGTGCCCGTCCGATCCCCTCTTGAACACCTCCAGGGATGTGACTCCACCACCTCCCTGGGCACACATTCCAATGGCTAACAACTCTCTCTGTGAAGACTTTTCTCCTCACCTCCAGCCTAAACTTCCCCTGGCACATCTTGAGACTGTGTCCTCTGTTTCTGGTGCTGGTTGCTAGAGAGAAGAGACCAACCCCTTCCTGGCTACAACCACCTTTCAGGTAGTTGTGAGAGCAATGAGGTCGACCCCTGAGCCTGTTCTCCAGGCTAAACAATCCCAGCTCAGAACCAACTCAAAACATCATGAAGCACCTGATATGTACTTCCCATCATGGTGTGATTTCTGAACTGACAAACTTCTAATGATTATGCAACCAGCTTTCAGTACACTGTGCATTTTGTCCACATATAATGTGCTGCAGTGAATAAGGGCTACAAAAGAAAAAAAGGCAAGTGAAAATATTAACAACTCATGAATTGACTTGATGCATAAATATTGCACCTTAAAAAAATATTATTGGCATTCCAGCTATCCACAATGTATGATAGGCATATGTACTTTGACACGGACAAAGCAAAATAGAATAGAATAGAAATGAATGAATTGAATTGAATTGTTGAATTGAATTGAATTGATTGATTTGAATTGAATTGAATAATTGAATTGAATTGAATTGATTGAATGAATCAGAAAAGACCTTCGAGATCATCGAGTCCAACCTACCACCCAAGACTATCTAATACTGTAACCATAGCCTGTATAAACATGTCTTTGTTCAAAGAAGGTGACATACTAAATCCTACAGAGAGTATTCTTAGACAGTTTAGAAATATTGTGTAGGAAAATTAGGACTATGTATGTTTATATAGACTCTTTTTAAGTGAAGGCTTTGAATCAGGAGGTGGTGGAGTCACCATCACTGGAGGTGTTTAAGAAGAGGCTGGATGAGGCACTTGGTGCCATGGTTTAGTTGATTAGATGGTGTTGGGTGATAGGTTGGATTGATGCTCGAAGGTCTTCTCCAACCTGCTGGTCTACTATTCCATTCTATTCTATTCTATTCTATTCTATTCTATATTCTATTCTATCTATTCTATTCTATTCTATCTATCTATTCTACTCCTATTCTATTCTATTCTATTCCATTCCAAAATATAAATTAAATATTACTAAGAACACTGAATCAGTTAATTTCCTCTCATTAAAACTTCAGTTTTATGGAGTGTCATTTGCATTAGTCTCCAATCATATAAACACTGTGGAAAAGTGATAATATATTTTAAAATAGCTCAACAGTGCTATCACTTCCTCAAGAAAAAAATCACCATGAAATATGGTGTTCCCATGGAGAGCTGTACAGAAAAAGCCTCCTCTGTCCTTGTGAGTGTCATGTTTAATGAATGTATTTGACAAATTCTGAGATCTTTAACGATACATAGCCACAGAATGAATGAAGCAGACTATCAAATATATTCTTGCTATTCACATCCCAGTTAAACTGAATGATATACAGAACAGGTACACAGTTAATTTTAACTGATGATACGAAAATCCCAGAGCAACTTGTTTATCAATTTTGCACATAGCAATTAGAATGTGTTAATGTGTTACACGTCCTACTGAAGATGTAGCTTTAAGAGAAAATGAAAGAATCTTCTTTTCTGCTGGGTAATATAAATGAAAACTGTGTGGTGGTGAGTAGGGCGTGGTGTTAACACACACACATTGTCAACTCTATATGAACTGTGTCCCACATTTTTTGAATAATGAAGGAGCACATCATCCTTAGGAAGCACCTGGAATTTGCCACTTCTGCCTGCTGACTGAGATGGACAAGATATTCCATTATGCATTTACATATGGATGTGCACTCAGACTTCTACATTACTTAAGGGTTTCATCCTTTTCTGTGTTAACTGCTGACAACATGGATGTCAAACGCTCAAATTTCCATTGCCTTAATGTAAGTTTAGTGTAGGTCAATATTTAACAAAGGGAAAATGCACTTTTTATTAGCCTAAAATTTGAGCTAGTGGCTTTAAGGGATACAAATACCAAAATAGCCAATTAAACCATGCTGGCTTGACTTGGCATGTTTTGTAAATCCTTTGCGCATTAGATAGGGGTTTTTGAAATCACTGAGTAATGGGCAGTTCTGTTGAATTTGATGGCTGAGCTGGTATCTCTGGAAAATAAAGTAAGACCAAAAAATGAATGCTTCTGAAAGACTATTGTGACAGTTTAGGCTGTGCTGTAAGAAGGATAGCTGCAGAATTCTCTAGCTCAATGTTTGGGTGTAAAAGGAAAACAAAGGAAGATAATTCTAAATGAATTCCATGGCAGATGAGTGGGAGGTAGTTTTATGATCTTACATTCTGTTCTCACTCCATCTTCTGTTCTTGGCTGGAATGCATGCTGCTCTTGACAGAGGCCTTTATCTAGTGAACCTTCAGATAAGAAAACTAGCTTCTTAACAAAGCTTAGAACTAACTAAAATTCCCTTAACATTTTCTCTTTCTTCTCCTTTTCTTCTAATTAACCAGGGAGAAAGGGAGGAGAGAGGTTGGGGAACCCAAATTGGAGCCTCCATCAAGGAGGATTTCTGTGTTGATTCTTTCCTGTATATTCTTGTATAATATTGTAAATACTATATATTTTGTATATATTTATTTCATCCATTATTGCTTGTAAAATACACTTTCATTCGCTTCTCCATCTGGGCTCAGCTGAGCTTTTTGTTGAGTCGGCGGGTTAAACCATCACACTACAACAACTATCTAATGCAATCTGGATCCAAAAGAAGAACATGACTCTTCCCTACTGGGTAATTTTCTCTCTTTCTTAACCAAAGGTAAGATTTAGGATTTGGAAAGTTTCCATGTATCTCATACACATAACATAGGACATGAAGTCTTTGGCTCTTGCACAAGATAATGTTAAAAAAGCACATCCCAAATAAATTTGTTTCTAACATGAAGAATTTTATTTAAGTAAATCCTTAATATAAAGGAATGCTCTTTATGTCCTTGTGCACAAGCCCTGTGAGGAGAGGCTGAGGGAGCTGGGATTGTTTAACCTGGAGAAGAGGAGGCTCAGGGGAGACCTTATTGTTGTCTACAACTACCTGAAGGGTAGCTGTAGCCAGGAGGGGGTTGGTCTCTTCTCCCTGGCAATCAGCACCAGAACAAGAGGACACAGTCTCAAACTGTGCCAGGGAGTTTAGGCTGGAGTTTAGGAGAAAGTTCTTCACAGAGAGGTTGCTATCCATTGGACTGTGCTGCCCAGGGAGGTGGTGGACTCACTGTCCCTGGAGGTGTTCAAGAGGGGATTGGACGTGGCACTTGGTGCCATGGTTTGTAGTCATGAGTGTTGGTGACAGGTTGGACTTGATGATCTTTGAGTCTTTTCCAACCTTATGAATCTATGATTCTATGATTCTATTCTGAGCCCTTGCTATAAAGGTGTTGACTATAATGTGCTCTATTATTTGCATTTTGGCAAAGGAAAGGAGTATACCCAAATGTATGGAAGTGCATAGCTAAAATAAGTTGGTAAAAATTCTACTGCAAGCAATGCACTTTCAATGCAGATTATCAATTACAGATAAATAACACTTGTCAATGATTAAATGTTGCACTATTCTGTATTACAGAGTAAGAAGCAGAACATTTCATATACTGCACATTAGTTTTCCTTTTCCTCATTTAATCTTTCTAGTAAGCACACACTATGACAGCAGAAACACAACGATGGCTGAATAGGCACAGATACCACTAGATCATTCTTCCTCTATTAAAAACATATTGCATGCAGCAGTAATGTTCTGGCTGCTCAGTCTTATTTCTGGGTCAGCATCATATCTCTCCAGGAAAGGTGTTTTGCTGTTGGCCTGACTTTCCCTCTTTCTGATTTACTGACATAGTTGAAACCGTGCCAAGGTGAATGAGCATTTCAAGTTCAGCAATGAGGAAAGCAGCTTGGGCAAGTGCCATGAACAGACAGCTTTCTGAGAGAGATGTGAGCGGAGATTCAGTGCGTGATGTTCTTGAAATGAGGAAGACACACACATTTGCACAGTGAATGCTGTTTTTTTCCCCTTTCCTCCCTTATGCCTCCAAGAGAGAGATCAAAGTACATGTATTATGTTAAACTTAATTTGCCCTAGAACACTATTCTAAATTTTTGAATTAAAATCTGAAGATGAAAGTATTTAAGTAGACTAATTTTTATAGTAAATCCTATCTATAGATGGACTTCACAAGGAAAATACTTAATTAATTCAAGATAAAATGAGATTTTCTTCAGACAAGCCCAGAAAAGGAAGACCTATCATAGCATTTAGGAAGATAACAGTGTTGTTTCGGCAATACTTCCTTCTGTTTTCCTGATTAGCACAGTACTCTAGGTACTAGGTACTTTTAAATTGTCATTCTTGTTTATGTAAGTATAAAATGCCAAAAAAGCACATGCAGGGTTCCTGTGTCCACTTGTCCTGAAGGGACAAAAGCCTCAAAAATGCTCTGAACCAGACAATGAGGCAGGAGCTAGTAGGTCTGGTTTTTCAGGCTTCCCTGAACATGTTTTAGAGCCCGAGTGAGCCAGGTGGGTATGCTTTTGGCTATGTTTGGAAAGAAGGCTTTCTATAGGTTGCAATATCAGGGTTTTACCCCTAGATCTGTGTTGTTACTGGCCGTTATTGTCTTGGGAAATCTGTAAGTACCAGCCCAAAGAGCCAGAGCCTTGTCTTGCAATTGTTCCACGCTCTGGAAGGAACCACAAGCTTTGCTTGGAAGCTGAACTGTGTTTCAGTTTACCCGACAGGACAACAGGACAGCAAAGACCCCTCACTATTTTAAAATAAAATAGAGTAAAATAGAATAGAATAGAATAGACCAGACCAGAAGAGACCTTCAAGATCATTGCGTCCAACCTATCAACCAATCCAACCCACCTAAACAACTAAACCATGGCACCAAGCACCCATCAAGTCTCCTTCTGAACACCTCCAATGATGGCGACTCCACCACCTCCCCAGCAGCCCATTCCAATGGCAATCACTCTCTCTGCATAGAACTTCTTCCTAACATCCAGCCTAAACCTCCCCTGGCGCAGCCTGAGACTGTGTCCTCTTCCTAGGAACAGATAGACACGTCTTGCTGGCCGAGAGGCGAAACCCCAGAGGAGTGAGTCCCTGGGACAGTTTTGTTTGACTTGAACAAGGAGTGAGCACCGCTGCAAGGATGGCAGCAGAGGAACCTCTTTTCTACAATCTTTCAGCTACAATCCTTCGGGAGCAATCCTGCCTCAGCAATTCGCTGCAGACTCCAACAGAAAGTGAAACAGCGCTCCTGCAGCTTCCACGTGGTCTACGCCTTTTAGTTTTTTTAAATCCTCACGTGTGCCACGAGGTATCAGAATCAGTGAGTAATTACAACATCTGATTTTTATAAGCATCTATTGAAGGTCTGGTGCCCTAGGGATTTCTGGAGTTCCCCTTCCTTTGTGGGCAATCGCCGACTTCATTGCTGATGTTCCCTTTCTTTACAGTTTAAAGTGCTCTTTGTTGTCTCTGGATTTTTGCCCATATTGTTTATAATACAATACATATACCCAGGTTGGAAGAGACCTTCAAGATCATCGCGTCCAACCTATCAACCAATCCAACCCACCTAAATACAATACAATACAGTACAATACAATACAATACAATACAATATAACCCACCTAAACAACTAAACAACTAAACCGTGGCACCAAGCACCCCATCAAGCTCTTCTTGAACACCTCCAATGAAATGACTCCACCACCTCCACGGGCAGCCCTTCCAATGGGCAATCACTCTCTCTGTATAGAACTTCTTCCTGAGATCCAGTCTAAACCTGCCCTGGCGCAGCCTGAGACTGTGTCCTCTTGTTCTGTACTACTGGCTGCCTGGAGAAGAGACCAACCTCTGCCTGTCTACAACCTCCCTTCAGGTAGTTGTAGAGAGCAATAAGGTCACCCCTGTACAGGTTCCTGCTGGTGAGGGATCTGTTCCACAACCGAACATCTCAAACCTGTAAATAGGTTTTATTTAATATCTTTGGTGGGAATTTTTAGAATTAATAAATGAATTTAGTCATAAATTAAAAATCAATAAATTAATAACATGAATAAATGAAAAAATAAATTAATATTTTATTAATCGCTCTACTTATTGAATATTAAAATAACCTTCTACTGACTATAACACCACTGCACTAGGTATTGTGCAAGTAGAACAGAAGCAAGTGATTTAGCTTTGAGACAGCAAGTGCAGGCAGACAGAGACTGTGAAGGCACTACATGGTAACAGTAGACAGTAGTCTTGTCAGGGATTGATTAAACACTGGAGCAGAGGAAAGGCAGAATTTGTGATTTGAAGAACAACAGTGAGGCAGGTTGGCATATACTTATGGGATATGCTTTTAGGCTATGGATGGAATCACAAAAGCACATCTTGGAACAGTCTGCTGAGCGTGAGAGGGAACCAGCTGGGGATATATGTGTCTGGATGACTCTGTATCTGAACAGTCCTAAGAACACAGAGATTTATATTTATGGAGGTCAATAAAGTGGCCCAGCAAAAAGAATACAGTATGACACAGTGATAGTCATTGTTAGTTTCAAGGCTATAGAAAAAGGGTATTTTAGCAATCCAGGCATAAATTGAACAGTTTAATGGGGGAGGGGGTGTGTGGGTTTGTGTGTATGTGTAGAAAAAACATCCATATGATTTATGTTTTCATTTGAAAAGAAGTTCCCCCATACATTTCCTTCAGTAAAAACCACTTAGGCTAGGGTAATAGATCTTAAGAGAGATCTGCACATGAATGAATCTTAGTGTGCACTTAGTATTAAGAGTTAAAAGGAAGAAAAACACCTACTACTCACTCAAAGGTTCCAATCTGATATTAGAAAATTACACTAATGTGAATCAGAGCAGCAGCCTGTGACACATGTTTCCCTAAAAATAGATAAATAAACCTCTTTCAGCTAACAAGGAGGCAAGACTGAAAACCAGAACACCTACTGGGCCTGCTGTAGGCCAGCGGCTGGCCAGCAAGAGCTTCAAGACAGCTTGAAAGCTGTAATTTTTTTGAGGGTGGAATAAAACACAAGTGGAGGGGGAGGGAAAAGGAAAAGCAGCGAGAGCATTTTCAGACAAAAATAGGATGCAGATTGGTTATATGATTTTCTTAAAAGCTTTTTTGGCTATCATTTTTTTTGAAAACAGAAGTCATCATTGTGTAGCTGTGATTATTTCTGCAGTCTCTATTTCACCATTTACAAAGGGTATGATCTCCTCAGTACAACTGTTCATTACACTGGCACAACTCCCAAAATAGCCTCCCCATCAGGGTCAAATATAGTTGTGATTTGCAGTCTGTATTGACTGACGAGCCAGCTGACTGAGACAGCTGGTACATGATAGTCAGGCTTTAAGGCATTCCACAATTTCATTTAATTTCAAAGTACACTATAAGAAGGCAGAAAATAAATAATTTGTATGAGGACAAAGGCAATCTCCTGAAATAAGTATGTTATTCATAAATTGTACAGTTATAGAAGAGCCTCTCATTATTTTTTATCATCTGAGCACATCATCATTACAAATGTACGTGCAGAAGGTTCACTGGCAGTGTTATTGGTGTAAATGATGAGAAAACATCATCGATGTTGTGTCCATGTCCTGCTTATGTATATGTATAAAACACATCAACAAACTCCACAGAATTGACAAAGCTCATTTCACCCTTACCCTTATCAAACATCTCCATTTAAATACGCCAACATTTATGGCAGCCTCACTGAAAAGAAGTTATTAAGGGTTCATTAACTACAGATAAAATTGGGAGTGTATTTCGATGGCAACTACTTTTGGGAGCTGTCACTTATTCTAGTCCTAGAGGTGGCTCTGTTCTACATAAATCCTGACTGTAAGGATTCACATCTAATAACGGTGCCTGTTACATGAAACCGTGAACAGAAATCCTCTTTGTATGGAATGACTAAGCCCACAACACCCCAAACATCTTTTTGAGAGACCTCAGATCTAAAGAATTCAAGTACATGTAGAAGGTATTTCAGATTTTTAAGAATCCAAGAGACAATTAGAAGGAACTAGAGACTAATTCATTACTATGAGTAGCAATGAATGAGGAAAACAAAAGATGTTCTTCTATAGTCACTAACTGAAAGCAGATAAACAGTTTGCAAGCTTCTTACAAAGGAAGCCAAATTTACTTTTTCTGCTATTTTTAACCTCACATACAATGCAAAACCTTTGCAAAGTTTAGGATTCTGTGAGATTGCATTTTTCTGGCTTCTCCCCAGCTTGTATTTCAAAACCGAGTAAAGTCAGATGATATTTCCTTGGCATGTGAATTCAGGAAAAGAGAATGACGTGAAAAACACCTCCCTTTTCTGCAGGCTCGACGGGCTGGGCACAATGGCATTGCTTCTTTGTTTGCAATGTAAGAGGATACCTCGTGTCAGGCCCTGATGGGCAGAGCAGAGCCTTCTGATGGTTGGTGTCTTAGGGACTGAGCAAGAGTCGACCCAGAGCATGTGGTGAGGAAGCCCCACTGTGGACCTTGGTCAACTCTGGGAAGCTGTCTGCAGTTCCTCAGGCTTTTGTGTCTCCTTTTCGCTCCAAGAAGGCAACTCCATAAAATGTGTCAATAGAATATCAGCTTAAAAGGCAAGAGGACAATTAAGAAGCCTGTTGTGTTCAATAACCAAGGTGGATTGTACTCAAAAAACAAGTAAGAGCCACTGAAGACAGAATTGTCCATGTACTTAAATATTATTCCATTAAGAAAAAGCCACCCCTCTTTAGCTGCTCCTGTTTCCAAAAATCACTCAGAAAGGTCAAATCACAATTGGCATATGGGAGTATTATCATGAAATAAATAATACATAGACTTCTCTTAGAGACAATGAGACCAAACCATTACTTCTTCAAAAATATTTTTTTTCTCCATGCAAATATTATGATCTTTAATAATTATGTTAATTTGTCATTTATATTCACAGCTGGTCTTGCAAAATCATTATATGTCTTAACATTAACTTTGATTGCATAAATATTACATTAACTTTGATCGTGGAAGTATTGCACAATCATCATTTCAAATAGTTGGAAGGTGACTGAATAGGTTCCAATTGAGTTTAATTTAACTGCATTGAGAAATAGTTCCCCTTTGATTTTAAATGATACTTTTGATTTAGTTATTTTATATACAGACCACTGAAGTCTTCATTCTTTATTAGCTCATGTAAAAATGCTCAGAGGAGCATTTCAAAAAGCAGAGAGAGTTTGAAGCAGGCTACTACATAATTATCTAATTGTACCTATTACAACTATTTATATTGTTCCCTTCTATGGGATGACACAGAAACTATCTCAGGTCCTGATACAGCAACTATTTTAGTGCTAGTGTATCATAAACATATGGTTAATTGCCATAATTAAATTCACCTGGATTACTTTGCTATTAATTGTTCTACCATGCTTAAGGCCCTCTGTTTTGTTGGGTAGATTTAAGCATGTGTTTAATACCTTACTGGACCCTGGCTACAGCAAGCTCTTGCTGACAGAATTTCCAGCCAGTTCCTCTTGGCATGGAGGGCTTGGATGCCTCTCAACAAATGGCAGGATATTGACTCACAGAATCCAAGGCCTTTTACATTATGTGACCAGCAATGACAGCTGTCAACAGCTGTATTGAATGAGTATCAGCAGAGTCACAGGATAGATAGAATCCTCCTGGAAAGTGATGCTGATATTATAAAAGGCAGTTTGTTCCCTCACTATTTTGATGAGACAATATGACCACCAGTTGTTGTTACCTGGTCTTTATCCTGTTACATTTTAGTTACTCCTTATCCCTTGCCCAAGTAAGTTTCACCCTTCAAGAGTGATCTCCATGTTGGGATGTTACACTGTGAATTAAAATCAGAAACACATCCAGTTCCTTATTTCTGGAGGTGCTGTCCCTGGATGTAGCCTCACTTTGGCACAAAAGGGCCAAAGAACTCTTGCCATCTACCAGTTTTATTTAAGAACAAACCCTTATATAGAGGCAAACCTCTCCTAGGACAGTAAACATCCAAAGCTAACACACCCTTCTGATGTATCTGGGAATTCTTTCCTTGGACTTATTTATGTTCTTCCCTCTGCAAGAGGGGTACCATAAACTCCTTTCCTTGACTGGACAGATTCATATTGGCAAGTTCCATACAGCTCTCTTGTGGCTCAAATCTCTCAAGTCATAGAATCATAGAATCAATAAGGTTGGAAAAGACCTCAAGATCATCAAGTCCAACCTATTACCTATACCTAACACCTCATGACCTGGCTTCCAGTCCCCCAAAATAAAAAAATCCATCCCCTCCTGAACAACTCCAGGAATGGTGACTCTACTACCATCTCCCTGAGCAGCCCTCCCAATGGCTAACAACCTCTCTCTGTGAAGAACTTTTCTCCTCACCTCCAGCCTAACTTCCCCTGGTGCAGCTTGAGACTGTCACATTTACCTGGGAGAAGAGACCAACCCCCACCTGGCTGCAACCTCCCTTCAGGCAGTTGTATACAGCAATAAGGTCTCCCTGAGTCTCCTCTTCGCCAGGCTAAACAACCCCAGCTCCCTCAGCCTCTCCTCATAGGGCTTGTGCTCGAGGCCCTCTCCCCAGCCTCATTGCCCTTCTCTGAAATGCTCAAATATCTCAGTATCTTTAAACTGAGGAGCCCAGACTGGACACAGGACTCAAGGTGTGGCCTAAACAGTGTTGAGTACAGGGGCAGAACGACTTTCTTGCTCCTACTGGACGCACTATTCTAATGCAGGCTAGGATGCCACTGGCCTTCTTGGCCACCTGGGCACACTGCTGGCTTGTGTTCAGCCTACTGTCAACCACTGCTCCCAGGTCCCTTTCTGCCTGGCCTCTCTCCAGCCCTCTGTTCCCAGCCTGTAGTGCTGCATGGTTTTGTTCACCACAGTTTCTGATAGGAACATTGTGAAGACTGAATGAATATGAAAGAATCATCCGGATGTATTCAGCATCATCTTTGTTTTCTCCATGGCCTGTTTCCCTGCCCTGAAGTGTTCTATGCCATTTCTGGACCAGTCTCTTTCCCTCCTATCGGGTCCTGGATATTTCCTAATCTGCAAAATTGCTCTCTGCAAAAACAGTTGGGTTTCTTCCTCCTTCCCACATCAGTCACAAGAGTATGGGATATATCAAAAGGTTTCCACTGCAACTTGATAAAAGGACTGGATTTTGGCTGAAGCCATAGCAACTAGTCTAGAGCTGCTAAGTACTGTCCTTAGAGATTATCTAATCCAATACAGATGGGGAATTTCTGAGGATGTGTAATGGGATGAAATCTACTGCATACTTTTTAACATGAAGAAGAGTTTATGTGCTTCTACATTTACTTATGTTCTTGGAGAGAAATTTTGGTTGCATTCTGTTCCTGAGGCAAAAATAAAAAATGAACAGCTAGAAAATTACTTCACTGACTCTGAACTGGCAATTGTTGATGTTTATTCTGCTACCACCTATTTTTTTCCCTCCCTCTCCCTTCTTCTTTGGGGTAATATGCCTCTTTCAAATTCAGACAGTGTTTTCAAAACACAGGTTAATACATCCAATGCTTTGACTTCATATTGTATTTTTGAAGCCTCTAGAACTTAGCATATAAAACCAGAATTCTGCTTTAACTGCCTTCATGCATTGAAGTCTGTTTACAACATGTATTTTACTTTAGTTTTTATAGTACAGAGTTCTTCAGGCAGCATGAATAACTCAAGCAGACAGAACAGCAATTGAAACACAAAACTAAAAAGCAAATGGGAACAGATTTTAATGTAGCAAGACAAAGAATCCATTTCTTTGGAGGATATAGAGCTGAGAGAGGTGTAGTATTAACAGCTTCTTTTCCAATACTTTAATTGCAGAGATCCTTTAAATGAATCTTTACCTTGTTATGCTTCAAAAGAAAAAAAACACACCCACATTCACAGTGATGTAAGTCATAATTGATCATAACAAGCACGTATTATCTATAAATAACCTAATCAACATTCAGCAAGGGTTTGCATAATGAGCCCTTCTACATACTGCACTTTATAGAGCCACTACACAACTAATGACTTATTAGTGCCATGGGCAATGAATGATTAATTAGTTAATTCAAAAGTGACTTTTTAAGGGTATAATTGCTCCTTTCCTAATTTCTGAAGGTTAGAAAGGATTAATGCCATGTTGGCATACTTGACCTGATAGAGTAACAACTTTGTTTGTCAACAGTGTACTAAGAGCAGGGGTGGCACCTGAGAGCTGATTGCACTAAACTGAGTATGCACTCTGGTTATGGATCACCAGATTGCACTGCACCTTGTCTGGTGAATCTTGGGGAAATTTAGGAGAGCAGCTAGCAAGTGAGAGCTGGAAATGTCAGGGAAGATAAAACTTTCACATTCTGCACCATTACTGCTGTGCCCAGCATGTGCTGTTAAACTCATTTCTTCCCCCAGATGCTGCTGTCCTCTGCCTCTTCTTGCTTCTCATCTTCCCTTTGGCATTTATGTGCTAGCTTTGGGAGGGATACAGACAACACATTGTGCAGCACTTGAGTGGACAGAACCGCATTGCAATGAGTATTTGTAAGAAAGGGCACACATATGTGTGGAGACTAGGAGCAAATAACAAAAAACATACATTTTTTTTTCTTTAGAAAAGGAAATCTTAATTACAGTGAGCTCTGTAGTATGGGAACAGAAAGCTGTACTGATGAAAAGATCAGATTCCTCTGCAATGTTTCTGTTTTCATGTAAGGGAGTCAGTGAAAGAACCAGAAAGATCCAACATGAAATCTGTAACTATGTGATCGTTTGGCCCTAAGTCAAAGTTATGAGGCAGGAGCTGCAGTGGATGATCTGTTCTGCAATTCAGCAGTCTCACAGGGATAATGAGAGCAAAGTGTCACTTCCAACACTATCTAATGCCTCTTTCAAAAACCTTTGGGTACAATTGCGACATGACATCAATTACCAGAATGATGTCTTCAGTTGAGTAAAGTTGCTGCATACATGAAAAGTTAAAAAAAACAAAATAAAGGTTTTTTTTTTGGTTAAAGCCACAGAGACCACATTAGAGGTTTTCATGCAGCTGAAGTTGAAACATTATTCCTAATAATGTTAGTGCAGAGACCAAAACAATTGCCTCTCAGATTAATACATCTAACTAGCATCTGCGCCATTAGCTTATTCAGGTCACTTGCTCAAGAAAGTATTAAATTTACCAGTAGACAAGCATGAAATGGAAAAATATCATTTACCAACATATAAAGCGATTGCATCTCTGTCGTGCTCATATACATTACCGATGGTACTGAAAAATATCTTGGTGATGGGGTAGCGCCACTCAGCTGATGTTGGTTGGCTACTCACATCCCAGATGGCGGCACTGCTTCCGCCTGCCACAAGCTGATAGCAGTCCCTGTACAGCACAATTCAGTCCACCACATCTAAAGGGAAATCTAGGCAAGTTAATACCCTGCTGAATAGCATTAGCTTCTTGAAGCTTTAGTATTTTAAAATAATTATTCATTTAATTTGTGTACAGAGCATCTTTGCTGGAGGATCTCATTCCCACAGGTTGTTATTAGATAGCGCTGAATCGAATTAACCATGTTGGAAAAGACCTTTGAGATCATCCATTCCAACACTATCTAATCAACTAAATCATGGCAACAAACGCTGCATCCAGTCTCTTCCTAAACACCTCTGAGGTAGGTGACTCCACCACCTCGCTGGGCAGCACATTCCAATGGCTAATCACTCTTTCCATGAAGACTTCTTCTTCCTAACATCCAGCCTAACACTCCTCTGGTACAGCTTGAGACTGTGTCCTCTTGTTCTGTGGGTGGTTGCCTGGGGGAAGAGACCAATCTCCACCTGGCTACAACCTCCCTTCAGGTAGTTGTAGAGAGCAAGAAGGTCTCCCCTGATCCTCCTCTTCTCCAGGCTAAGCAACCCCAGCTCCCTCAGCCTCTCCTCATAGGTCATGTGCTCCAAACCCCTCCCCAGCTTTGTTGCCCTTCTCTGGACACGTTCCAGCAAGTCAACATCTTTCCTAAAGTGAGGGGCCCAGAACTGGACACAGTCCTCAAGGTGTGGCCTAACCAGTGCTGACTACAGGGCACAATGACTTCCCCTGCTCTGCTGGCCACAGTATTCCTGATACTGGCCAGGATGCCATTGGCCTTCTTGGCCAGCCTGGGCACACTGCAGGCTCATGTTCAGCCTACTGTCAACTAGCACCCCCAGGTCCCTTTCTGCTTGGCCACTCTCCAGCCACTCTGACCCCAGCCTGTAGCACTGCAGGGGTTGTCATGTCCAACATGGAAAAGACCTTGGCATTTAGATGTGTTAATCTCATGCCCTTGGACTCTGTCCATCTGTCCAGCCTGTTAAGGTCCCTGCAGAGCTCTCCTACGCTCTAACAAATCAACACCAGCCCCAGCTTGGTGTCATCTGCAAACTTACTGATGATGGACTCAATGCCCTCATCCAGATCATCAACACAAAGCATTGAACAGGATGGGGCCCAGCACTGATCCCTGGGGACACCACTAGTGACTGGCTGCCAGCTGGCAGTGGCACCATTCACACCATCACTTTCTGGGCTGGTAAATGCTATTACCAGTGTTTTAATCAAAGACGCTTTTCATGGCTGAGTTGCATTAGGATATGGGGTAGTGAAAAATTAAGAGCTATGAAGTGGAAAATTAATCCTAAATCCTCATGTCTCTCCTACTTCTAAAATTAAGTATTACTCCCAATCTTTTCTTCCAGTTGTCAATGAGCTTCTTCAAAGTAACCAAACATTAGTTACCATACACTACTAATTATTATTGAATATAAAAAATCCCATCCTCTGCTATCTTTATGGTATATAAAAATGTCTCATTCTCCTATAGTGTGAAGTATACTATAAAGTAATTAAACACTTGCTTTAAAGATAAACTTCAGATTTTCTTTTAAAATAGATATAAATCCACATTTATTTATAATTGAAGTCCAATACCATTTTGTAAGATTTATGTGTCACCTAAAAATTATGTACTGTTCCATGCTTTTATTCTCACTAGGGCTTGGGTGATAATTAGTTTCTCAGGGGTGACCTTATTGCCTCTCTACAAGTACCTGAAGGGAGGTTGTAGACAGGCAGAGGTTGGCTCTTCTCCCAGGCAGCCATACCCAGAACAGAGGACAACAGTCTCAGGCTGTGCCAGGGGAGGTTTAGGCGGATGTTAGGAAGAACTTCTATACAGAGAGAGTGATTGCCTTGGAATGGGCTGGCTTTGTGGGGTGGTGGAGTCACCATCATTGGAGTTTCAGGAGTAGACTTGATGGGGTGCTTGGTGCCATGGTTTAGTTGCTTAGGTGGGTTGGGGGTTGATGGTGTGATGGGTTGATGGGATGATCTTGAAGGTCTCTTTCAACCTGCTGTATTGTATTGTATTGTATTTTTGTCAATTTGCATAGCCCATCTCTAGGACCTTCTTATTTCTTACAAATTTTCAATCAGGTGGAGTACTTTTGTGTATAATTTCCTTTCATAAGTGGTAACTCACCTTCTTTCCTCTTGTGGTATATGTTTTTTAATAATGTGTCTTTATTCTTTGGATGAAAGATTACTCTTCAGTTATCTCCCTACATCCTGAGTATCTGGTTGTGTCAGATATGTTTTTGCTCTATATTTTACTACTTTGCTCATAAAAACTGCATCATGGAAAGTTTAGGTAATACGTTAGTGAACATATAATCTCCTGCCCTACACTATCACTTGAATCATCGCTGGAAATAATGGACCAGCACTGATAGAAAATGACAATGAAAGCAATTTAGCTTATGCATATTACAATGTTATGTCCCATGAATCTACAGAATGAAAGTGGGAAAGATCATCTAGATATGATCCATCTAAGTACAACAGTTTCAAGAGCTGCAGTCCTTGTAGCCACCGGCCGTTCATTGCCAGGGAGGTTTATTAGAATGCTCTTACTTCTGCTGCAAGAAGGAAATGTCACAACTGAGACCAACGGGGATTAAATTTCATGTTGATTCTCACAGTGTTCCCCCTTTCTGTTCCTGCCCATTGGCTGCAAAGGTTGTGAAAATGGCATGCTCTAATTTGTCTTTTTGACAAAGTGTAAATCCTTGCAAACACAAAACAAAACAAGGGTCTGCAATAAAGCAGATGCTTTTTTAAATTAAAAGAATTTGTCTCTTGCTCTTTCATAAATATTAGAAACAATATTGTTCAAAATCTTAATTATGACATAGATGGCTTTTATGTTTGTGGGTTTTTTCTTGAATAGAAAATTAATTAGTAGCTAATACACAGTTGCACAACATTTTGCATATAAGTGAACAGACAATAAACACTGAGGTTCATTAAAGTGATCAAAGAGAACTGCTACTCTCTCTCCACTGCTTTTAATAACTGTTCTACAGAGAGCTAGAAGGTTTTAAAAAGCCTGAGCAGTCTATGCCATTAATGTACTAAGTGAGTATAATACCTAAATCAAGAGAACACAACTTATCTGCAATGAACATTCCAAATTAAAATCAGCATTTGACTACTAACACAAATGAGATTCTGCTTATGAAAGGATGATTATAGTTAAGCAAAACCCCCTATAACTTTAAACTACCATGAACTCTTAGGACAACAGAGAAACTCTGATTATCTGGTTTTCAGTTTAGATAGATGTTACCTGGGAGGTCATTTGCCCCTGTACTCAGCACTGGTTAGGCCACACCTTGAGTCCCATGTCCAGTTCTGGGCCCCTCACTTAGGAAAGATGTTGAGTTCTGGAAGGTGTCCAGAGAAGGGCAACAAAGCAGGGGAGGGGTTTGGAGCACAAGCCCTATGAAGAGAGGCTGAGGGAGCTGGGGTTGCTTAGCTTGGAGAAGAGGAGGCTCAGGGGAGACCTTCTTGTCTCTACAACTACCTGAAAGGGAGGTTGTAGCCAGGTGGAGTTGGTCTCTTCTCCCAGGCAACCAGCACCAGAACAAGAGGACACAGTCTCAAGCTGCACCAGGGGGTTTAGGCTGGATGTTAGGAAGAAATTCTTCACAGAGAGAGTGATTGCCCTTGAATGTGCGCCCAGGGAGGTGGTGGAGTCACCATCATTGGAGATGTTTGGGAGACTTGATAGGGTGCTTGTGCCATGGTTTAGTTTTTTAGATGGTGTTGGAGATGGGTTGAACGCGATGATCTTGAGGTCTCTTCCAACCTGGTCTATTCTATTCTTTCTATTCTATTCTATCTATTCTATTCTATTCTATTCTACTCTATTCTATCCAATAGTATGGATCTAAATCCCCATAATATTAACTTTAAAATTATTGGTGCAAAGCCACTCAAAAATCTTTACAATTTGCTATTGAACTGAGTAAAAAAAAAAAAAAAGTGAATCACTTTTTTAATTGCAGATAAAAGTGGCTGGAAACCATCTTGTCCTGAGATAAATAAAGCAAAAAGGCAAGATGTGACAATCATAAAAAATCCTTTGAGATCCTGTGTAGATCTTAAAAGCAAAGGGCAGAATCACAGAAATAGAAACTAACACTTTGGCATTTTTTTTCTCTAGGTTTCTTAGTGTACAATCCTGGTTGGATTTAAAAGATAAAAGCAAATAGATACACTCCCATATGTATTTAGTTGAGTAGGAACAGTTTAAGGCCATGCTTAACTACTTGTTAAATCCAGATGAATTTGTAACAGGTGAAACCCTGAGAGAAGATCAGCTCTTAATTTGAGAATTTGGCTTCTAATGGTTTAATAAAGTAAAGCACTGAGGGAAAACGTGTGTGTGGGGGAATGCAGCAGTTCTAAAGGGTGAAGCTGAATAGTTTTCAGTCTTCAAATATCAATTGTGTAATAAATACAATAGGAAATCTGTTAAAAAGCTAGCACGATGAAACAAAAAGCAATCAGCATGAAATTGATGGCTAAACCAAGCCTCCAGATTGCTATATTAAAGGCCTGTTAGAAAGCCTATTTCCAGTTTTGTTTCTAAAGGAAAAAGTTGTCGCTCTCTTTGCTTGGATTATTTAAGAACACATAAGAACAATGCTAGACATTTCACAGAATCACAGAATTTCAGGGCTGGAAGGGACCTTGAAAAGATCATCTAGTCCAACCCCCCCGGCCAGAGCAGGATCGCCTACACCAGATCACACGGGAATGCATCTAGGCAAGTTTTGAATATCTCCAGAGAGGGAGACTCCACAACTCCCTGGGCAGCCTGTGTCCAGTGCTCTATTACCCTCACAGTGAAAATTTTTTTCTCATATTTACATGAAACTTCCTGTGCCTCACTTCCACCCTTGCCCCTTGTGCTGCCATTGGGCACAGAGAAGAGCCTGGCTCCATCCTCTTGGGACTCACTCTTTACATATTTATAAACATTGATGAGGTCACCTCTCAGTCTCCTCTTCTCTAAGCTAAAGAGCCCCAGCTCCCTCAGTCTCTCAGATTTTAAAATCTAGCTAAAATATAGTAGGAATTAACTTAGAAACCAGGTCTGTTAAAGTTTGTAACTCACAGATTAACAAGTCTCTCTTAGAAGAGAATCAGGTTTAAGTGATGGACTTTGGGGGTGGACCTGATCATTAGCAAGTAGGTCTTTGGTGTTCATATTAAATGTGATTCAATGAGACAACAATGTCAGATAGTCTTACTTTTTACATACTGATCATGACCTGGTACATTGGAATATTGTAGAAACAAACAAACAAAACTAGTTTGTTCCTACCACGGACTGCATGATGTACTTTAACATGAACATAAGCTTTCAGCTTTTCTTACAATGAAGCTCTGCTTGGATGCTTATGGTATATTTTTGTCCTGGGGAACTTTTAACTATGCAAGTACTTATATCTACAATTTGATTGAAAGTTTTTCCATTTGTTTTGATGTTACTTCCAATTTGTTCACATTACAAATTTACTTAAGAGGTACCTACATGTTTCCTTTCCCCTCCCCTCCACCCCTAGTCAGCTTCCTGTGTGAGTTCCATGTGATAATTTCCATCTGGTTTATCAGAAAGGTCCTGAGCTGATGAACTTTGCTGTAGTAGAATATATAGCTGGTCTCAAGTAGCTTATAAGCATGTAACATAGCATTTTGGAAAACATGGCTAATTGCTTTTAAACATTTTTGTCTTGCTTGTTAGCCGGAGAAGAGGAGGCTCAGGGGAGACCTCATTGCTGTCTACAACTACCTGAAGGAGGTTGTAGCCAGGAGGGGGTTGGTCTCTTCTCCCAGGTAACCAGCACCAAACAAGAGGACACAGTCTCAACTGCTCCGGGAAGGTTTAGGCTGGAGGTGAGGAGAAAGTTCTTCACTGAGAGAGCTGTTATAGCATTGGAATGCGCTGCCCAGGGAGGTGGTGGAGTCACCATCCCGGAGGTTTCAAGAGGGGATTGGACGTGGCACTTGGTGCCATGGTTTAGTTAGTCATGAGGTTTGGGTGACAGGTTGAACTTGATGATCTTTAAGTCTTTTCCAACCTTATTGATTCTATGATTCTATGACTCAATTGCATTTTAACATTAAAGTACTGGACATTTTCTATTACAGTGCAAATTTGCACAAATAATTCAGGGACTAAAATTATTCATTCAGGATCTTTGTAGGATCAGCTCTGAGTCACTTTTGCTGGTTCTTTGCATGGCTGCGTCTTCAAGTAATACATGTTAAAATACTTATAAAAGCATTGTTGCAAAATCATAAATGGTTCCAGAAAGGCTTAAATAACCTGTTATTATGCGTATCTGTCCATATCTACATAGACATTTATGCTTTGTACATAGTTGATTGCATCTGCAAGGTCCTCCAACACCCAATGTTATGATATAGTCTTGGTAGCTTTGCACGAGTACCAACAGCTAACCAGGATTTCAGCATGGTCTAGCAGCTCAAGGTTTTATCTGGCTTCCCAGCAGTCCCTCACTCTCACTGGCCTGGTGAGAACCTGTGCCAGTTTTTTCATCTCAACTGCTTGAATCACTCAGTTGAGATGTAATGCTGTTCGAGGACAAATCCTGCCTAACAGCTGCTTCCAAAGCAGTGACGCAAGCTTTTTTTTTAACACCTACACGTGAACTTAAAAAAGATTCAGCAAGATAGAAACTATTGTGCTTCTGTCATCAATGGAGCAACAGAAATGATATGCTGCTGTTCTTTGCTCTTATTTTGCAGTGATTAGAGTTACAGTAAAAGCTAAACCAACACCCAAGCTTTCATCAGATTAATAGCACTCCGTGGAATAATGTCAACAATTTCTCTCCCATTATTCATAATCTAAACATGCATGCTAATATTTTCCCAATCTTTATAACATTTATTAATTTCATGTGGTCTTGAGGATGCATAATGCCTGGAAACTGTTTCACTAAATTGCATACCATGATGATGACTACTCTTGGATAGTCTCAGGACAAAGGCCATGAAATATAATTAAAAGCAACTAAATAATTAACTCCCATAAAATGTAACATGAAGAAAAGGATTGATAAATTTAGGTATATACTATAAGCAGCTTTAATACTTTTCCCCTGGTGAGCCACAGTAGCTATAGCTCTCTGGTGATTACCACTGTATGTAAATATACTAAGATAAAACCTGCAGCATTACCTTAGTACATCAAAACAATAGATTCTCTTAATGAGCACATGCTATTTTGCATTTGGTACTACGTGCTGGATATGCTGGACATGCTGGAATGTGTCCAGAGAAGGGCCACAAGGGTGAGCAGAGGGCTGCAGCACTCTCCTGTGAGGACAGACTAAAGGAGTTGGGGCTGTTGAGCCTGGAGAAGAGAAGCTCCCAGGTGACCTCATTGTGGCCTTCCAGTATCTGAAGGGGGCCTACAAGAAGGCTGGTGAAGGTCTTTTTAGGGTGTCAGGTAATGATAGGACTAGGGGGAGGGACAAAAAACCTTGAAATGGATAGATTAAGATTGGATATTATGAAGTTCTTCACCATGAGGGTGGTGAGACACTGGAAGAGGTTGCCCAGGAAGGTGGTGGAAGCCTCATCCCTGGAGGTTTTAAGGCCAGGCTGGATGCATCTCTGAGCAACTGATGCTAGTGTGAGGTGTCCCTGCTCTTGTCAGGGGGGTTGGAACTGGATGATCCTTGAGGTCCCTTCTACCCTAACAATTCTATGACTCTATACAGCCTATTGTCAGATTGGCAGCAGTGCATGTTATACAAAGAAGTTTTCAAAGGCTAGGACAAAGAAGGACGAACCACGGAACAGCTGAGATTGCTCAGGACCATTGTAGGTTGCCTGGTGCAACTCACTACTCGCACAAAGCAACTACAGTCAGCTGTCCAGAACTACGTCCAGAGAGATTTTTTTGTATCTCCAAGGATGGAGACTCCATGACCACTCTGAGCAACAGTTCTATTGCTCAAAAAAATATAGAAAAGTTGACTATAGTGGAAGTAAAAAAATTCATAATGATGCAACATAAAAGGAGGAAGATTGATCCATTAAAAAATACTCCAATGAATTTCTCATGAAGTAGATACACTCTGTCAAGCTGTGATAATTCTATTCATACTATATTGCTCTCACCTTATGTACTGTTACTACACATAAATATATATTTAGCAAGGGTTTGTGTATATGTCTTCAGTTCCTATACACAGCAGCAGGCTAAGAGCTGCTTTCCACTCACCTAAGTAAATTAAGAGTAATTTTACTGATTATCCCTTTAATGGAGTTATGTGGTGTGGTGAAACTGAGAAATGCCAGGTCTGCTTGTTATGTAAATACCACCTTAATACCCATCAATTTTAACGACTATAAATGACTAAGTACTAGGATATCACTTACTAAGGTTACTCATTAGTGGTATGAACATGACCTGGTAAATAATGCAACAGAAAATTCCAGTTTGTGTTACAACATTTGACAAATAGGTGATCAGTGAAAGAGAAATTATTTCTTAATATAATTTCTTAATATTTCTTATTTATGAATATGCTTCATAGCTAAGGATATTTTTATAAGCAGTTATTTATAATAATCATCATCTCAATTGTGAAACTGAAGCTTAACAGCTTTTGAAGTATGTGAAAGGCATCTTCCTAACCTTTTATTGTGTGGGGTCTACAAGTCTTTTTGGAGGCATGATATGTTTGTGTCTGTGAAACAAGACAAATGTGAGGCAAGTAATTAAAGATATTGCAAAAGATCTACAAGCTCTGATTCCATACATAAACTGTTGTCCTCATGATACACACTTAATCTTTCCTTCACATCTGCCACTACCTTAAAGGACCTGCCATATAAATACTTGCAATGATCAGTAAATTCTGCCAGTGTTGTCATCAATCACTACAGGACAAGCACTCCTA
>JAAWVA010000214.1:0-22990 GCA_015227895.2 Colaptes auratus
CACCAGCACAGGGGGCAGTGGTTTGAAACTGGAGGAGGGTGGATTTAGATTGGACATTGGGAAGAAGCTTTTTACTGTGAAGGTGCTGGAACACTGCAGCAGGGTGCCCAGAGATGTGGTGGAGACCCCATCCCTGGAGACATTCAAGGTCAGGCTTGATGGGGCTCTGAGCAACCTGATCCAGTTGGGGCTGGCCCTGCTGCCTGCAGGGGGTTGGACTGGGTGAGCTCTGGAGGTCCCTTCCAACCCAGTGCATCGATCCTGTGATGCTGTGGAAGTGGGGCAGGGGCTGGACTGGGGAGGGAAGTTCAACCCCAATATGGGGGCTGCAGAAGACACAAACCTCCCCAGGCTCAAGGAAGGCCTTGGGAGGGTGGAGGGGGTGGGGAGGGGGATGAGCAGAGATGTCCCTGATGGAGACAGGCAGGGACAGGGTCTGTGTCCTGCTCCCAGTGTCCCCTGGCACCCATCAGAGCTGGATGGCAGCTGTGGACCTGCTGGTGCAGATCTGAAGGGCTGCTGGGAGGTGGGAGATGATCCATGGGGGCCTGTGTCTCAGGGCTGGTTATCAGCTTCATCTGGGCACATGGCACAGCAGGAGAGGTGGATGGCAGAGCAAGAGCCCTGCTGAGGCAGCTGCTTCCCAGAACCCTGAGGCTGCCCATGTGCCCTCCAGGATCTCCCTGGAGCCGGCTGCACCAGAGGCACAGAAGCTCCACTTCGCATGGAGTCGTCCCCCTGCCTGGGGTGGCATTTGGAGCAGGGTCTCAAGGTGGAGGTGGCATGGCTCTGTGTCTGCCTGGGGGCTGTGCTGGCATCCTTGGCTCAGGGTGGCAGTGTGCCACCGGGTGCCCTGCGTGTGTGTGTCGAGCTGCCGGTGGCATCAGCCCTGGCACCTCCGTGCCCAGGGCGGTGGGGACAGCTCTGCCTCTGCCCACGGCTGCCTGCCTGCACAGCTTCTTCCTCTGCCCGGCCCTGGGAACCCTCCCCACGCCTGCCCGAGGGTCGGAGCCACCCCGTCCCGGTGCCGGCCAGGTCCGCGCTGCCAGCCCTGCAGATGGCTGTGCCGCGCCGGGCCGCAGCCCCCAGCCTCCCGTGCGGCTGCTTTTTGTGTCCCGATCCCGGGCGCTACCCCTTCCCTCCTGCCCCTCCGCCGCCCCCCGGCGCAGCCCCCACCGGAGCCAGCCACACACAAGTGAACTTTTCTGCGTTTTCCAGCAATTAAAAAGATTAAAGCAACAGTTGTCTCCAGGCAGGGCATGGATCCTGGTGACCCTGATTTTCTGTGTGGCTGGGCAGGGTGAATGGGGCTATTGAGACCCCGATGACTGGCATCTCCACTCCAGGATTGTCTCCCCTTCCAAGTCCCCCTCCCCGAGCTCTCCTCCTCCCTACCCTCCTCCTCGCTTTTAATTTCCTTCCTGCAGAGAGCTGCTCATCCCCTTCCCATTGGCCAAAGGCCTGAAAGGGAATGGAGGAGACAAGGGAAGGATTAAAGACGCTCTGCTTAGGAGCAGGCAGCCTGAATACAAGATGCACCGGCTGGGAAAGAATGGGGGCTTAGTGGGGCACCAGATCAGACCCGCCCCCGCCGCATTCAGCCCGACCTGCATTCCTGCATCGCTAAGCAGGGACCGCTCTCCCGGGCTGGCCCATCGGAGGGACTCCACGGACCCCTGTCCCACCTGCCGCTGCAGGTAGACCTGCCCAGGACGCTCCCGCCGTGCTCCAGCCCTCTGGCTGCAGCCGTGAGGAAGGACAGCGGTGCTGTGGGGCTTGCCAGTCCAGCCTGGGACGCCGTGTCTGCAGCTGGGACCACGAGGATGAGGAGGCAGCTGGGGCATCCCTTGCACCAGCCCAGGGGCAATGAGGACTTCCCAGGAAGTTCCCAGCCCTCTTCCCAGCAGAGCTGGGGCCTTATCCTGCAGGGCTGGGTGCCAGGGCAGGCACTGCTGCTTGGAGCTCAGAAGAGGGATGGAGCCTCTGCATGCATGCCTGGAGAAGGGCTGGGACAGTTCCAGCCACAGCCTTGGTGTCAGGGATGGTGGTGGACCCCTGCTTGTGGACCTTGTCCTCTCACAGAGCTCCCCCAAATCCCTGGTGTCCACTGCCCTTCTCGGGACCTGCTGCAGCCATGCAGTTTGGGGTGCAGATGGGGCACAGTGGCTTGCACTGCCCCCTCTCACTGAACCCATTTGCCCCATGCCACCCAGGTGTGTGAAGGGCTTGTCACACCCTGGCCTTTGGGCTGCTCAAAGCACAGGTCTAAGGCAGAGTGGATTCTGCTGCTAGGGTTGGTCCTTGGGAAGGGCTGGAGCACGATGGTGGAGCACAGGCTTGGGGTTACACTGGGAGTGAGGGTCCCCAAAAGGCCACCTACCACTGGGCAAACCCATGCAGAGGCCTGCAGGATGTCACCCAGCAGCAGGACTGTGGTGTTGGCAGCATCCTGACCTTTCCATGCTTCTTGCACCTTCCACACCAGGTCAGGCCTCCATGTCTTGTCCCAGGTGAGGAGCAGGCAGGAGGCAGTCAGCTGGCCAGGGTGCTGCAGATCGGTGCCTGCTGCCTCTGCCCAAGGCCACCTCCCCTGCCAGGCCAAGGCCAGCCCGGAGCTGGAGCAGCACAGCTCCCTCCACGTATGCTGGGTCAGGCCCTAGTGCCTGCACAGCCATCTCCCCGTGGCGGGGAGGGAGATGATCTCTTCCTGTGGGAGCTGGGAGTCTGAGCTGAGCCTCCTGGCTGCAGCTGGGCTCCTTCACAGGAGAGCTGCAGGCTTTCCTGGAAACCCCTCTGGGGCCCTGCTGACATTGGCTCAAAAGCTCTGCTTCCTCCATCATCTTGCTGGTGCCCAGCAAGGCCCTGAAGTGATCAGGGCTGAGAAGCTGGGGTTCAAGGATGGAGTGGGACAGCAAAGTCCTACAGCCCTGAAGCATCAGCTGTGAAGGCACCCAGTGATCCCACACCACTCCCAATGATCCTGGGCAGCCCAGGTTCCCGTGCAGGGACACAGCTCAGGGCACTGAACACACAGCTTTGGGGCTCTGCACTGCAGGGACAGGGGTCTGAGCTCCGTGTCCCACATCCCATGTAGTGGGAAATGGCATTCCAGGTTTCCTGGGGGGGTTGTCCCAGCACTCCCCATCTTCTGATAGAGGTGCCATGCTGGCCTCTGCACCCCAAAGCTATGCAGCATCTGCAGTGGTCAGGATGGAGCCCTGGTGGCCATGTGAGCATGGCTGCAGGAGCCCAGGGTGGGAGGTGGCTGAGCACATGGAGGTGGCCTCTCAGAGCAGCCTCCATCCCCTCCCAGGCTCTTGGTCCCATTGATGCAGAGCAGGATTCAGGCACTAAAAGGTAGCCACCATGTGCCAGCTGAGGTGCCACAGGGTGCCCAGGACATCTGTGCAAGGCTAGGAGATGGGATGGCCTCCAGACCCCGGGGCAGAGGTCAGACAGGACACGCCAGGACACCTCAAGCAGCAGAGCAGCTTAGGTGCTGCTCTTCCTCCTCTGCTTCTAGAGCCTCCAGAGGAGCCCAGACACCCTCTGGATGGACCCCCAGGGCCAGGGACACTCCACTGACCTGACCCTGCACAGGCAGGGTCCCAGTTACTGCTGCCTCCTGAGCTCTGCTGGTGGCCACCAGAGTCCCAAAGGTCCAGCTGGTATCCCTCAGGCAGCTTCGATGCTCACATCCATGAATTTGGCAGTTCTGTGCCTGGAAGGAGCTTGGCACCAGAGGAGAGCAGGAAACCCTTCCTGGGGGGCACCTCCATTTCCATCCCAGAATGCAGAAGGGAGTGTCCATCTAGTGCTCCTCCAGAGATGAGTTACATCACTTCAGGCATCTCAGAGCCAGCCTCTACACTTGTCATGGAGCCCACCTGCATGTCCACCCTCATCACTGCATCCTCTCACTCAGGTCTGAGGTCTCTGTTCCTGAGAGCTGCTCTGACTCCAGGGCAGAACGGGCAGGAAATCATCAGCTTTGCATTGGGACCTCCACTATCAGCATGAGGCACCTGCCCTGGTGAGTGAGCTCCAGCTGTGCTGAGGCAGAGCTGGACACATCACAGTGGCCCTTGGCTGTGCCTGCGCCTGCAGGAGACCTCTCCCTTCTCGCCCCTCACCAGGACAAGGAGCCCTGCTCTGGTTTGTCTGTGGGACATCTTTGCCACCTTAAGACTCAAGTGTTCCTGTTGCCCCCTCCCTGCCACCCCCCCCCCCCAGCACAGTCCATGGGCAGTAGGCCCTGGGCTGCACCTTCCTCCCTCATGGTTCCCATCCAGCCCCCAGCAGCTGCCTGCAGGCACCGGTAGCTCCATCCCAGTGGAGGAGTCCAAAGGTCCCAGGTGGGGAAGAAGCCTGGAGCACAGGTGAAAGGCACCTCCTTGCCCGCTGTGCTGGCCGGGGGGAGGCTTTTGTCCCCCTTCCACCAGGCAGAGGGGGCAGAGGCTGGCGGTTCCCAGCCCGCGGCGGGGATGGGGAACCCTTCCCTGCAGCCGGCCGGGCTGGAGAGGGACCGCGGAGCTCCCTCTTTAATGCAATGCTATGAATACTCGGGGGCTTTCTGCTCACTGTTTAATGGATTTGAATGTGAAAAGGTGGTGGAATTGGGAAGAGGGGAAGAGAGGGGGGAGGCCAGGCCTCTTTGTTCGGGGATGCTGCTCCAGCCTTGGATTTATTTAGCATTTGGAGGGCTCTGGGGTCTTTCTCTCCTCCCCAGCCTGCAAAGGCTCGCTCCCTTTTCTGCCTCATGCTTATTAGCATAGCAGCTGCTCGGGAGAGGGGCAGGCAGGAGAAAAGGACAGAGGCGGCCGGGAAATGAATAGGAGGGGAGAAAAATAGCTTAAAAGGACACGGGCTTTGAATGAGGGGGAGTCGTGAGTGGAAAAAGGGGACAGGGGGCAGCTCAGAGTTGTCACCGTAGCTGTGAATGTGAGCAGGGGAAATGTGAGGACCTGCTGGGGATGCTTGTCCCGGCTGGGCACTGTGCCGGGGGATGAGGGCCTGATCCTGGCACTGCAGAGCGAGGCCAGGGCTGCCCCACACTGCTCTGCTCACAGCGGGTGCTGAGCCGGCACCCCCCTGCACCCACAGCTCTGCTGCCTCAGGCCACCCTGCACCCCTTTGTCTGCAGGGATTTGGGGTCCTCCAAACTGAAGCATGCAGGGGAAGATCCCAGCAAGTGTAGCAGCAAGTGGCAGTTCCTGAAGGTGTCTGGCTGCTGCAGGACCTGACTCAGCTCTGTGGGGCAGGCTGGGCTCGGGATGGGGCAGCAGGGAAAGCCCTTGGGGCATGCAGCGGCCACGGCCGTGCAGAGCCCTCCAGACACCGAAGGTTGAGTAGAAAATCAGTAGTGGAAGGTGTCTAGAGAGCTGCCACTGCTCCTGCTCTAGCTGGCAGAGGGATGGCCACACTGCAACACCCCAGCCAGAGCTTCCCAAGCAAACAGGGCTGTGAGGGCAGAGGGCTGGTCCCGGGCAGAGAGCCTGGGAGAGGGCTGGGCCCATCGAGAGTCCATCCATGCAACTGCATCTCCCATAACAACATTGCTGCTGAGGGGGGAAGTGGTTTTTCAGCTGGAGAAAACAGAACTGGGGGTACAGTGCCCCCCCAGGCTGAGAGGTGGCCACAGAGATGCTTTCTGGGCCGAGGCTCTCCTGGGTTGTTTAATTCACGTGGAGCCAGCAGTCTGCCCGTTCAGCCTTCACCTTCCAGGGCACAAACCATCTTCCAGGGTGCTGCTCAGCCTTGCATTGCCTCACCAACGTGTCACAGAAGCTTTGCAGAGCCGCCAGCCCTTGCCTGGCTGATGTCCCCTCTGGTAATGTCCTCTTCTGCCAGGGGCTCATGTGGTCAGCCCTGCCTCTGCTCTGTGCTGCACAGGAGCAGCTGCCTGCACCCCAGTGCCAGCCCACCTGGGTTCTCCACATCTGTGGCAGGGCTGGAACCAAACTGGGGGTCAGCAGAAGCAGCCACACTGCTGGCATGTCCCTCCTGCCCCAGATGGACAGGGAGCTGCTTGGTGCTGGGCTGGATGGACAGTGGGGGATGGATTTGTCCGTGAGTAAGTGCTGGCTGGGACTGAGGACAGCTCACCCTGCACTGCCCCACCAGCAGGGTGCTGTGAGCACCTGATGCTCCCAGGGGGGTTCTGTGCCCCTCTGCATTCTTGCAGGCTGCCAGAGCTGCTGCCCACATCACTAGAGGAAAGGGGAAGGAGCTTCTGGGCAACAGAGGACATTTTCAGCTCAGCTGGGCTAAGTTCTGTCACCTTGTGAGGATGCTGCCTGAGGTGCTGCTTTCCTTGTCCTGCCCTCAGAGGACAGAACACTGTTGGGATTCCGGCTGAGCAAGGAGCTTCCAGTTAAAAATGCTGTCCCAGCCACCCCCCAGCCTGTTGTTCTCCCTGGAGTCCATCTTTGCCTCTGAGCATTCTTCTACCCATCCCTCTCTCCATCCCCAGCCATCTCTTCATCCATTCCTCCCCAGGCACCTCCCCACCCCTCACTCCTCCATCTGCCCATGTCCCCAGAAATCCCTCCCTCCCTCAACATCTCCATCCAAGCAGCCTTCCAGCCCTCCAGACCCGAGCCCTCTCCACTGTCTTACCCCAAACATGCTACTCCAGGAGGTTGCCCTGCTTGGCCGTTCCTTTAGGATCAGGAAGAGAACCCTGCTGACATGGAGAAGCCAAACCCACATTCCACCCACAGGTCTGTGTCCTGCCTGGTATGGGACACAGAGGTCACCTCTCCCTGGGCACCCCTGGAG
The DNA here is from genome assembly GCA_015227895.2 of Colaptes auratus. NCBI lineage: Eukaryota > Metazoa > Chordata > Aves > Piciformes > Picidae > Colaptes > Colaptes auratus. The sequence continues at coordinate 6,781 of JAAWVA010000214.1, forward strand.
ATGAGTGGTGGCAGTGGGATAGGGTAACTGAAAGGTTCCTGGTAGGACAAGACAGATGTTCCTCCTGCACACCCATCGGAGCAGTGCCATGCCCTGGGACAGCAGCTGCCATCAGGCAGAACCAGGAGCTGCCTGTGGTCCCTTGTGCTGGTTTTGGTTCCATACTGTGCTCCTCACCTTTCTTCTCTGATACAGTATTCTTCACCTTTATTTAGAATCAGTCAGGGCTGGAAGGGACCACAAGGATCACCTAGTTCCAACCCCCCTGCCGCTGGATCAGGCTGGCCAGATCCTCATCCAGCCCGGATGCTGCAGGAACAGGTTGGGCAGCCCTGGCCTTGGAGGGGTCTGGGGGGCCTGGGGCCTTTGCACTGAGCCCCAGCACCAGGTACCAAACACCACGGCAGCAAAGCAGGTCGAAACCATGAGCCATCCTGTCCTGCAGGCCGTGCTGTGGGCGCTCAGTGCAGCCCACCGCAGCCGGCCCCGGCCGCTGCCCCGGGAGCTCACCCTGCCGGCAGGGAGGGAGCCCAGAAAGCCTGGAGAAGGAGGCTGGAGAGGAGGCCAGTCTGGCCAGGCAGCCTGAGCCACCAGCTCCTCCCTGGCACCCGAGAGAAGTCGATTGTGATGATTTCTTGTTTGAAGAGGGTAGCTCCTGCTCGGCTCCGCGGGCAGCACCCAACAAAGCAGCTATTTAAAACGGCTGAATTTTGATGGCAGCCCGGCCCCTCTCCTCGCCCGCTCGCCGCCTTTCTTTCCCATTCATTACTGACTGTGTTAAGCTCCCTGAAATTCAAATCAAGTCCCACCTTCCCCCCACCCCCCCCGGGATGCGTTGGCCAATTCAGCGCCGCTGCCTGGGCTTGACGGATGAAGGGCAATAGAAGAGAAGACAAAGCTGTCAAACCTCGCCGGGCTCCGCTGACTTCCCATCGCCCCCGCGGCCGGAGGGGAGCCCGATCCATCTGGTTTGGAGTCAGCAGCGCAAACAAAAGCAAAAGACAATGGCAGGAAGCACTTGAAAGTTCAAATTCTTGCTTTGGTTTCTCTTGGAACAACAGCGGCGACGTAATGCGGCCGGGGGACAATGACCCGCAGCCCGGGACATGCAAAAGTGCCAGAAGAATGTGCTTATGCCACCACATCATCCACTGCTCGCCTCTGATCGGAGCAAAAATAGAAAAGGGAGCTAAAGAAAAAGTGGGAGAAGAAAGGAAGCAGCCAAAACAAAAGCCAGCCAGCCTTCGGCGTTCCTGGATCTCTCGGCTGCGGTTTCTGTGGCAAGCAGAGTGGCAAAGCAGGGTGGCACCGGGGCAGCTGCTGCCCAGCGGGCTCAGCTCGGGGGGGCTGGGGTTCAGCTGCACCCTCAGCACACCCCTGCTGCTGGGGCTGTCACGCGTGGGAGCCCGGGGACGCAGGATGGCTCCGCGGGGGCTGGGCTCGGTGCCAGGGAGGTGTGATTTGTATTCAGTGCCCAGCCCAAACGCCCTGCAAAGGGGCTGCCGGGGGGCCCAGCCTGCTCTGTGTGCTGCGGGGAGGGAGGAGCTGGGTGCAGGAGTGCTGTGGTTGCTCGGGAAAAGCCGACCCGAGGTTGTGGCTGGCCCTGCCCTGCCAGGCTGATGGAAGCCCTGGGGCAAGGTGAGTGGTGAGAAGCCCCGGGGCTGAGCTGAGCCAGGCTGAGCCCAGCGCTGTGGCAGCCCGAAGCAGGCACCGGGATGAGTCTTCTGTGGCATCCCAGGCCTGGGGAGGCAGGCGGGGGTGAGCTGCAGCCACTGCTGTCACCCTGCAGCACCGCAGCCCTGGTGGGAGGTTTGGTGGCACCTGCCGGGTGGGTTGGTGTCACGCGGTGCCCAAATGGGACAGAAGTGTGCCGGAGCAGGAGGAGGGAGTGGTGCTGATCCCGCAGAACCCCCGGATGTGGCCAGTCAGGGGCTGCTGTGAGACCCTGGTGAGAAGCCTGCAGGGCACCAGCTGCTGCTTTGGCACCATCACTTTTTCCGTGCTCAACCTCAGCCAGGTCACTCTGTGCCCATCTTTTCCACCCTGGGCTGCCACCTGGGCAGGCTGAGTGTCGCCAGGGCACCCTGGGGCAGCAGGTTGTGTCCCTCCCAGCACCATCCCACACTGGCACTGCACAGGACTTGGCACATTGTAGCAGAGGTTGGCACATCAGAGCTGGAAAGGTCTCACAATCTTTTCTCCAGGTTTCCTTGCCATGGCCACTTGCAGTCCCTGATGGCCCCAGGACCCCACAGCCCAGACCCAGACGGCACAAATCTCCTGGGGATTTGGGCATTTTCAGAGCTGGCAAAATGATCACTATAGGAAAAGCCTCCTCCCAAACCCCACAGTGCTGCCAGGGCAGGAGGCCTCCCTGCACCCTGCTCCCAGAGCCTGGCTGCAGGCAGGGCCCAGCCAGGGCAGGCACTGGGCTGCCTCTGCTCTTCCCACTTCCTGGAGCAGCCAGATCCTGCCTGGAAAGCATCCAAAGGTGCAGGGCTCAGCCTGCTGTTGAGCATCAGCCCTCTCTGAGCCATGCAGGAGGACATAGATGCTTTTGGGGCTAGAGACTCCATGTCAGCCCCCACCCCAAGACCCTTTCAAAGAGGCAGCTAAAGCCACCCCCAGTTTGACAGCAGCCTCTAAGCTAGAGGTGACCTCATTCCCACAGCCCATGGGCTCGATGAGAACCAAGCTGCCTCAAACCCTTGCTGGGGCCCAGGTGAAGTGTGAATGCCTGGGCAGGTTTGCAGGAGCCTTGGGGTGCTCAGCCTGAGCTGGGGCTGCACCCCACACCCCCCACTGCCACGGGCACCGCAGCCATCCCGGCACTGGCTGCAGAAACACCTCAAAGCCCAAGTGCCTGGTCCAGCAGCAGGGCTTGGGCTGAGCCATCACCCACCTCTAGCTTATGAATGCTGGGACAGGGCCAACCAGGACATCCCCAGACCGCCAGGGAGATCCCTGCAGCCTGGCAGGGCCTGCACAGAGCAGCCCCTCCCCAGCCCTCCCCCTCGGGGGGATGCATTTGAGCCCAGAGGAGCTGCACAACACCCGAAGAGGGAGCTGGAAGCCTCACCAGCCGCCCCCCACCAGAGGCACCACCCCCTGCCACCCCGAAGCAGGCAGGCAAGAACCAACCCAAAAGATGATAATAAAAAAAAGGTATTCTCCTCTCTCTTTTTTTTATATAAAAAGATCAATGAAAAATTTATTCATAAATTGGGCACTCTGGGGCTACAACTTCTCTATCATACACTCAGGAATATGCTGTACTGTACAGACTTTATCCAGTTAGAAATGATCATATAGTGACCCACATACAGCTTCAATATAAGCCTAGGTAAAAACAAAAATATCCCTTAGCATTAATTAACATAATTAAAAAAAGGCATTTTGCACCTAAGGAAAAACCAACAAACAAACAAAAAAAAAACCCAAACCCCAACCCAAAACTCTACAGAAAAACTCCTTCCTGGAGCAATCTGTGCATCAGCTTCAATGTCTGCTTATTCCACTGACATTATCAATATATTCTTCTTACAAAAATAATAATAATAATTAAAAGATGACTGCCAGGAGGCCGCCAGGCACGCACGGAGGAGCCTCCCCCTCCCTCCCTCCCTCCCCCCCCGCCCCCCCAGCCTCCGGGCGGCTTCAGGTTTTGTCGCACTCCCCTGGTTTGGCATGGGAGGGTCAGCAGCACGATGAGCCAACGAAGGGGGGGGGAACGGGGGGCGGGGGGGGTGGGGAAACCCTCATTTCAATCGGAATCAATCTGCATCCCTTTTACTTCTCAGGATCAAGAGAGACTGGGGGGGGCGCGGGGGTTGCATAGAAACTCGAGGGACTGGGAAGGGCAGCAGCTTCTTTTTTCTGTCTTTTTTTTTTTCCCCTCAGTAAAATACAACGGGATGTAAAAAAAAAAATACATCAACAGCGATTTGAGAGCAACCCCTCCCCCCCCCCCCCTCCCCGACGGGCACACAAACCCATCGGCATCGGCAAAACGCCGCCAAGCCCTCCGCGCGCCCGGCGCCCCGGGAGGCTGGCCGGGAGCGACACTTCTGGAGCCACTCAGCCCGGCGGAACTCCCCCCGGGAGATTCACAGTCTTAGCAGGTATCTTATAAAAATATAAATACGGGTTCCATCAGCACGTTGTCTTTACAACACTGGACACAGCTCCCTTCAGGCTGGGTTTAGAACCAAGAGTTCTGGGTTTGTTTTTTTTTCTCTTTTTTCTCGCTTTGTTTTAAGCTCCCTCTAGAACTTGGCTTTACAATACTTTCGCTTTTTTTCCTCCTCTTTTTTTTTTTAATCTTTTTTTTTTAATATTTTTTTTTCTTAATACCATGTCATAAATGTTATGACATTTCAGCGTGGCAAATCCATTTAACTCAAACGACGACGACGACGCGACGACGACAACAAACAAAAAGAAGACAAATGTGCAACCATCTGGTAACGACAATAAAACCTCTCCAGCAAGGATCTTGTTCCCACCCCGAAACCGTCGCACAGAAGTGCCGGGGGAAGTGCTGGGCACCCCCCCCCCGCTTCCGTGCTCATAGAGAGCCTCCGGCCAAGCAGTTCCTCGCAAATTCCAGCACTGACAGCAGATGCTTTCGACAGGGCTTTGTTTGTTTGTTTTCCTTCTTCCCAATTGTCTTCGAATCTGCAGCTTTTTTATTTTAATCATCACGAATCGCTGAAGTGAATGGGGGGGGGGGGGAACCCAAACCCAACCCGACAGCGACCTGCACGTGAAACCATCAGAGAAAAGCAGAACATTCAGTGCAACAGGACACGACCCTGGCAGACTCGAGTTAGTTTTAAGACTAGACATTAGAACAAACAAACAAACACCAAAACAAAACCATATTTGCCCAAACTGCATTTCTGAAACACTCACCACCAGCTCCAGACAGCACCAGGCTCACAGTCTTCACCCACAAAATATATACAGACAGGATAAATAGTTAGGACACAACCCAAATCAACCAGCAGGTAACTTTCTCTCTCTCTCTCTCTTTTCTGTTTAATCGTAATGGTTTGGACGCGGGGAAGCGAAAGAGGGCAGGGAGACGGCAGTGACTCGGATGGTTTAGTGCAGACGAAGAGGGCTGAGACCACCAGCGGGAGACAAGGAGACTTCTGAAACCTTCCGCATTTCCCCAAGGGACGTTCTTGTGCCACAGCAATCAAACCCAAACACGAACCAAAAAGCAGCATTTGCGGTCGGAGGTGCAGTCACTTCACAATGCGACTCCGGGGGGGGGGGGGGGGGGGTGGGGGGCTTCCTCTTCTTCCTCCCTCTCTTTTATAAATATATATATATTCAGGCACGTTATACATATATATACTATAAAAGGCGGGTGCCTCTGCACGCGCGGGGGGGGGGGGGCGGTTCTGCAGTGGGGAGAGTTTGATCCAAGCTTCACCACGAGGAAAAAAAAAAACAACAAAACGACAAAACAAAAAAAAACACCCAAAACCAACAACAACAACAAAAATAAAGTTCCCAAACTCTTTTCAGTAGTTTTCCGGCATCTCTCTCGGCAGCAGAGAGCGCTCACGCCCCTCCTCTGTGCAAAAGCAAATCCTCTGCCTCGAGAGTTTATTTCGCCTTTTTTTTTTGTAAAAAGGAAAAAAAAAAAAGAAAGAAAGAAAAAGAAAAAAGAGTCCAGGATTTGCTAATCCCCCTTTTACACACAGGCCCAGAAGGAGTCAGTGCCTTTTCCTGGGGTCTCTCACACGTGCTAAACGGATTCAAGGAGCGGGGCAGGACGCAGACTTTCTTCAGACACCCAACAAAAATCATTAAAAAAACCGAAGCAGGAAACCCAACGCAAAACAAACCGAGAAAGGAGCCACGGGGGGTGCGAAAGCCGCGCCTGGCATATTCCAACGGGGTCACCTCGGAAAAACACCCAGCGATGGGCGAGCCCTGGGAGAAGCTGGCAGGAGGAGGAAGGCGGCCGGGGGCTCCCAGCCCGTCCCGGGGTGTCCCGCTCTTGGCTCCGGGCCCTCCCGGGGACACCAGCACCATTCGGTAACGGCAGGGGATGGGGGGATGGGAGCGTTGAAATGAATTAAGTTTCTGAGCCAGAATACTTTAAATGGGCGGGAGGGGAGTCAGTGGAGTGGGGAGGGGGATTAAATATCAGCCGGGAGGGACAGGGGAGCCTTTAAAGCATCTGCCCAGATGTCAAACTGGAACCGTGAATACTGTGAGTGCAGCCGAGGTAGATGGAGAAAAAAAAAAACATGTTACAGTAGGAGAACAACCCTTGGAAGGAAAACCAAACCAAAACAAACTGAGAGCAGGCGGCCGGTGCCGTGTCTGCGGGGGGCCCCAAATCCTCGCCGAACGAACCCCGCGGGGGCGGGAGCAGCTTCGGCGGCCAGGGGAGCGGGGTAGGGCCGGCGGCCCCAGCATCACCGGGCTCCGGCGGAGTATTTGGCCTTGGTGATCAGGTAGAGGACGATGTCCTGATGGCCCCCGAAGGCGGCGATGTGCAGCGCGCTCCAGCCGTCCCGGTTGGCCAGGCGGATATCGGCGCCGAACTTGACCAGGAGCTTGACCAGCTCCAGGTTGCCGTCGATGACGGACTGGTGCAGCGCCGTCTGCCCCTCGGGCCCGAAGGAGTTGACGTTGAACTCGCAGTTCGTCATGTTCTGCAGCAGCGACTGCAGCTCCTTGGTGTTGCCGCGCCGCACCGCCTCCTGGAAGACGCGCTGGCTGGGCGGCGGCGCCGCGCACGCCGACACCTCGCTCTGGCTCATGCCGCCCCTCACGCCCCGCCGCCCCGCATGGACGGCGACGCCTCCGCCCGCCCGGGCATGCGGTGGCGGACGGCTGCTGCCGGGCTCTGCCGCTGCTGCTGTTGCCGGTAGTGCCGCCGCCGGCTGCGCCGCGGGTCCCGGGTCCCCTCCGCCGCCTCCGCGCTGCTGCTGCTGCCGCCGCCACTCCCGCTCCGCAGCTGCGCCCGGACCTCTCTGGAGCGGAGCGGGCCCCGCGCCGCGCTTTTTACCCGCCCTTTTATTTGCATAACAATGGCACGGCGGGGACGTCACGGCCAGGGGCGGGGGCACGCAGCCGCGCGCCCATTGGAACGGGCGGGCGGGGAGCCCCGCCTCCGAGCCCCGCCCCAAGCCCGCGAGCCGCGTTGGGGGGAGTGTTGGGGGCCGGTGGGGGCGCTCCCGGCCCGGCTCGGTCCAGCCCTGGCTTCCATCGGCTGCGTTCCGCGGGTTTCGGGGTAGCCCGGCTCGGCTCGGCTCGGCTCCGCTCGGCTGTACTCCGTGCAGCTCCTGCTCGGCTCGGCTCCGTTCGGCGCTACTCGGCGCAGCCCGGCTCAGCTCGGCTCCGTTCGGCCCGGCTCAGCGGGGCGGCGGCAGGCAGGGGGCAGCACCGCCCGCGTCTCCTCGCAGCGCGCTGCCGGAACCCGGCTGTCCCCGTCCCCAGCGGCTCCTCCACGCCTCCGGGAGGGACACCGCCGACCCCCGCCTCACCCCCGCCTTAGACGGAGCTCGCCAAGAGTCACGGAACACCAGAACCACAGCCTGGGCGGACCTCAGGGACTGTCTGGTCCAACCTTTGCTCAAAGCCCGGTCTAGACAAGCTGGCCCAGCACCTTGTCCAACCAGACTGTAGCAGTGTCCGGTGCTGGGGACTCCAGCTGGGGATTCCAATGACCAATTGTCCTTGTTGTGAACAACTTCCCTCTTTGTGTCCAGACGGAATCTCTCAGGACCAACTTGCCCTCATCACCATTCCCTTTCCCATGGGAATCCTCGTGAAAAGGGAGTCTCCAGCTTGTCCATAGCCACCCTTTGGACACTGGGGTATGGTGAGAAGCTCTCCCCTGAGCCTTCTTCCCACTTCTCTCAGCCTTTCCTCACATGGCAGTTCCTAATCCTTGGATCATCTTTCTGGCCCTTCTCCATACCCTCTCCAGCCTGTCCACACCTTTCTTCTGCAGGAGGGACCAAATCTAGACCCAGAGTTTCAGATGTGATCTGGCCACCAAGGTGCTGCAGGGTGGTTTATAAGCAAACACTCTCCAGTTTGGGGGGGACACTGTTTTTGCCATGGGTTTGTGCCCTCAGGAGCAAACCGTGACAGGTCATGGAGAGGGATGGAGGGATTCAGCCCTGCAGGATCTGGTTCCCCTGGATGTGTGCAGTGGGAGCTGCACAAGGTTTTGGGCATCCACAGATGGGTGGATTTGGGGGAGGGAAAATGGAGCCCTCGTCTGGTGCCCATGCGGTGACTCAGTTGGGGTGCACAGGGCTTTATCCAGGGTCAGATCCACTGCCCAGCCAACCACCCGACTCCTGGAGAGGGCAGGGTGAGTGGGCAGGGAAACAGGCGACAGCCCACTGGAAATACCTCATCAGCCAAAACCGGTGCTGGAGGAGCTCTGCTGGTGCCCGTTTGGCCTGTGGGCAGCAAACGGCGGCGGCCGGCGGGAGGCGGTGTCCCCGGGCCGGCACTCGCGGCCTCTGCAGCACATTTGGTCGCTGGAGCGGAGCAGGAGGTGCGGGAAGAAAGGAAGGAGCGTGTCGTAAAACGAGGTGATGGTGGCCGTGCCAAGGGCAGCTGGCCAGCAAGCTGCTGTCACCCAGCCCTGCCCTGCTGTCCATTTGGGGATGGAAAGGGAGAAATCAGCCAACTGCTAAATGCAGCCCCAATCGATGAAACGCCATCCTGGAGCCGGCTGTCTCGCGGCTGGAGGACAGAGGCTGTGAGATCAGGGCACACCTTGCCCCGTGGCATTTTCCCGTGGCTGTTTCCTGTAGCTGTTAGAGAAGGCAGCAGCTGGAGAAGGCTGGGACTCTGCTCCTGCCCTTGCTGAGGCCTTCTGCTTTGTTGGAGGAGGTCAAACCAGCCTGATCTGGGCTGTAAGGAGCTGGCAAAGCTGCTTCTGTTTGTCCTCCCATCAGAGTCTGGTTTTCTAAGTCCACTTCTGAAGCCAGTGTTTCTTATCCCCATTCCCATCCCATTCCCATCCCACTCCCATCTCCACATCCATCCCCATCTTTATACCCATCTCCCCATCTCCATCCTTTTCCCATCTCCACCTGCATCCTATGCCCGAGCCCAGCTCCATCCCCATCTCCACCTCCAATCCCATCCACATCCAATCCTCATCCATTCTATTCCCATCTCCATTTCCATCCACATCCCCATCTCCTTCCCCAAGCCCATTCCATCCCAATCCCTATCTCATGTCATCTGATCTCCATCCCATCCCATCCCCATCCCATCCCATCCCATCCCATCCCATCCCATCCCATCCCATCCCATCCCATCCCATCCCTGTTCTTCCCTAGCTGGTCTCCATGTCTTCCCCCTTGGCTTCCCCGGGCCCAGGCTCCCCTGGATGCACCCCTGACACGGGTGTATCACAGCCTGTGGTTCTCCTGGAACAGCACAGCACCGCGGTGCAGCTTCTCCCAGGACATCTCTGTGCTGAGGAGTGAAGCTCCTGCAGTGCAGGCTTCATGAAGGTGGGCTGAGGGCTCAAGGTCTGCGTAGGAGTCAGCCCCTGCCTGTCTCATGCCCGTGAGGACCCTGTCCTGGATAGGAGTTGGTAGCTCTGCCCTCCATCACTCCAGCTGTGGTGGCAGAGGGGGACGTTGGCTGTCGCTGCCCTCCTTGCCCCCGTGTCACCTTGCCGGGGTGATCGATGGGCTGCGCCGTGACTCACGGTGACTCACGGGGAGTTACAGCTGTGCCCAGAGGCCCGGCACAGCCCGGCAGTGCAAACAGCCGCACCGCGGCGTGCAGGGAGCACGGAGCCGCCGCAGCCCGCGCCGTGCCCAGCACCCACCCCGGCAAACCCTCCGTGGTGAAGCCAGCGAAGGGACAGCAGTGGTGGTGCGGCGGTTGTGATGTGCTGGGGGCCTCCCACTCCTGCCCACTCTCCTCGTCCTTTCCACTCCCAAACATCACAGCACAGAGGACTCTGCGCCTTTATGGGCCGGATCCTGTGAGGCGTCGAGGCCTCTTCGGGAGCCGTGGGAGAGTGGGAACTGCTCACACCTCCCGGTCTGGGGCTTGGCCAGAGTTACATCCTCGCAGCAAATCTGCATTTGCCAGTGACACTGGTGAGAAAAGCAAAGAGCCCGGGCAGGGACCCAGCCATGCAAATGTTCAGGGCTGGCAGGTGGGGGCAGGATTCAGCCTGGGAATGGTGCCAGAGGGGGAGGGAAAAGAGCAGAAAGGTTTAAAAAAAAAAAAAAAAAAGAAAAGAAGGCGGCAGGTTTGGGACCCCTGCGGCTCAGCCTCCCTTCTTGCCCCAGCTCTGCCCGGAGAGGAGCCAGCTCAGCCTCCCCGCGCGGCTCGGGCTGGCTGCCGCCTGGCCAGCGTCTGCGGAGGGGCTGGCGGCAGGCACTGGAGGGGCTCTTTCCCCACTCCCGGCCCTGCAGAACCAGAAATCCCACCCAGGGGGTTTTCTGCTCCCTTCCGAGAGGAGGGAAGCGGCAGCTGCTCTGCAGACAGGAGGTGGGGAGCGGGACCCGGCACCGCGGTGCCTCAAGGAAACGCTCACACCGAGAGGCGTGGGGCAAATTTCCCCTCCTCAACAGACCTGGCGACCTGCTCGTGGGAGCCTGCGGGGCAGAGGAGAAGGGTTGGCTGCCGCTGGCATTGCAGCAAGGGCTCGGAGCCTCCCCGGCGCTGGGCACGTCGGGCCGGGCACGTTGCAGCGCTCACCAAAAGAAAAACAAACAAAAAGCCAAGCGGGCAGTGCCCGTCCTTCGGGCCGGCGGACAAGACACTGAGAGTCCAGCCACCTCTGGAGGCCTCCTCGAAGAGAGCCGGAGAGCCAGGGGGAAGGATCCGGGGCAGGCGGCGAGGGGGCGTGCCCCCACTTAATTCATTAAAATGTGTCGGGGAGCGTGGGAAAGCCGAGAGCTTTTCTTCCCAGCGCCGAGCGCCGCGCAGCCCGAGCGAGCGGCAGCGACCTGCCCGCTCGGCCCCTGCGAGCCGGGAGGAAGCGCCAAGGTTTCCTCCGCCGCTGGCCCTGCGCTGCTTTGCCTCCCAGCTCTTTGGCAACCAGAAAAGCCAGAGCCGTGGTGCAGAAACGCGGGGCTTGGCCAACCCTGCCTGCGTGGTCACGGCGATATTACGGGGCTGTGGGCAGGGAGAGGAGCCCACGTGGGGTTAGGGGCTGTGGGTGCTGGGTCTGCCTTGTGGAGAGTACCTTCGGGTGGGAGAGCTCTGCCACAGGGAGTTGATTTCGGCAAGGGAGCAGTGAGGAAGGGGCTGCAGGGGGGGGGTGGGGTGGTGCTTCTCAGGGGAAAAGCTTCCCCTGTGCTGCCTGAGAACTGGCCTGCCTGTGGTGGGGCATGGCCGTGGGGCCAGCCTTGTGCTCGGACACATCACACCCCAAGAGCCTCCAGCAACAGCCAGAGCCCTGTGGCAGGGCTGGGCCCCTGCCAGGCCTGCAGGTTGAGAGCTCCTGGGGCCAGAAGCTGGTTTCCAAGAGAAACCTCACACTCATCCTCTGCAACACACCATGAGCAAAGCTCTCATGAGCCATTTGGGGCAACCCAGAGGGTAAGGAGAAGTTCCAGGCAGCCCCCATCCGTGGGAGACACTCACAGAGGCCATCCCAGGAACTTGGGAGTGCTCCTTCTGTGGATGCCACCTTCGATGCTGCTCTGCAGGTTTCCTCCGTGCCAGCCTGTGACAAACAGCATTTAACCCCTGAGGGAGACTCAAGCACGGCCATAACCCTGCGTGTGGCTGCTGTCCTTGGAGGCACCACAGGTGAGGGCATCCCTGCATGCCCAGCCCTGGCACTGGTGGTCTCTGGCTGCTTGCAGGGGCTGCAGGGACATGCTGTGCAGGTTGAGTTGCCGCACTGCAGCTTGACCTTTCATCGTTCCACTGCCTCATCTCATCAGGCCTTGTCTTGCTGGAAATGCTGCAGCTCTTCTGATGTAGCCTACAGCCTCCTCATCTGCCAGCAGGAAAAAAGCCACCAGCTGGGACACCCTCAGAGCTGGAGAGCTCCTGCCCAGTGCTGCAGGCAAGGCTCTCCACCTCCCCCAGCGCTGCAGCGCTGCTAGGCCACCCTGTGCTGCTGTCCCTGTCACAGCTGGGCACACAGGGACTGAGCTGCCTCAGCTCAAGCCCAGGTCCTGCTGCAGTGGCAGCCTTGCACGTGCCTGGCCTGCTGTGCTGGACATTGCTTGCAGGGCTTCTGGTGCTGCAAAACTTGTAGCTGGAGGGACCAAGTGTCCACGCCGGGGATGGTGATGCACTCAGGTGGAGACACAGACCTGCATTTTACACGCCCTAGGCCAACCTGCCCACCTTTGGGCCATAATGAACTCACCCGGGGCCATCAAGACAGGCTTTGGTATTGAATCCCATGCCAGTGCAGGGCTCTGCCATGGGGAAACTACCATCTCTTGGGACGCAGAGTCCCCAGGGTCCCTTGTCTGAGTGCACTGCGTGGTCACTGTGGTGCCTGTGGGGGTGAGGGCACAGCTGCCTCACTGCTCCCTCTGTCTGGGTGCCCTGGAGGACACACTACAGCCGTTGGCACTGGCATGACTGCTCTGTAGGGACATCCCTGGGGCCAAGGCAGTTTGGGGGGTGACACAGCCATCCCCCTCCCCAGGACACACAGCAAGGCATGCCTGGTGAGCAGGCAGGAGCTCGTTTGCCCGAGGGGTCATGCCCACACCGTGCAGGCTGATGGGACGGGTCAAGTCCCAGGGAGCAAGCATCCTCCTGATGCAAATCTCATGTGGCACAGACTCTCCTCTCCTTGGGAGAGAGTGACCTTGGGAGCCAGGTTTCCGTGGTGTGGGTCAGCAGAGGGGGCTGAGCTGGCAGCCAGGCTCAGGCTCGTCAGCCCTGGGCCCGTGCCCAGAAATCGGCGGCTTGTTTGGAAATGGCAGCCCGGCAACTGGGAGCCCGCCCGGAGCATCCGGCCGGGAGCTCGGCTCCGTGTGAGGATGGGCAGCCCTCGCCCTCCTCCCCTGCCTCGCTGCCTGCCGTGGGGACCCACCAGCCCTCGGTCAAGGCACAAAGTCACGCCAGGGAAAACCGAGCTGGGTTCTCTGAGCCGGTCAAGTATGCGGCGAGGTTTCCGCTCCAGATTACAGGAGGAAGGAAGTTTGCTCGGAAGGGGATGGGGATAAGCCGGGGAGAAGGGAGGGAAGCACATTCCTGCCTGGTGAGGAACAATGTTGATATATTCATCTGTAAACCAAAGCTGGCCTGAGCACCAAACACCTTGTCCCCATCGGGCCGCGAAGGATATGCGAGGAGTACACAAGGCGAGGAGAGGAACCGGCCCCACATCCGACGCCTGGTTCCTCAGGGTCGAGCCCTGCTGCTCATCGGGGCTCCTTCAGGCTGCCGTGACAAAGCAGAGGGTCAGCTCTTCCCCCGGGACCTTTCATCCCAGGTCCCCTCGTGATGGCATCTTGCAGTGCAGGAGCAGGAGCTGAGGGCGGGTGAAGCCACCTGGGGATCAAAAGGCTCTTGGCATGGGCAGCCCGGCCCGAGCCCCACACCTATGGAACTGATCCAACGACTCCATAAAGCCACTCAGGGCTCTCGGTGGCCCAGGTAGCCAGCAGTGGGGCACAGGCAATGGGGTGGTCTAAGCAGGCTGCTTTGAGGGAGCCAGACAGGGCAATAGTGTCGTAGGGTGATTGAGAAGCTGGGATCACTCCCTTTGATCTGCATCCACCATTCAAAACTGGACAATTTATTACTTCCTGGATGCTGCTCCAGCTGCTCTGAGGTGGGGTTTGATGTTAACTGTGTCTATGACTGGAGGTGACCTGGCTGCACCTACCTTGCCACCACCTCCTGCAGGCAGCAGAAGAGAGAGGTGCTGGGCTGGGTCTTAGCTGCTTTCCCCCTCCCCAGGAGCTGGATGAGACCCTTCAGGACCTCTTTTGTGCCATGTCCACATGTTCTCCTGGGTTGGGCTCCTCCTAAAGCATGGTGGTGAGCCTACCCCAGCACAGCTGACTGCCAGCAGCCCAGGCTGTAAGGACAAGCACCCTGAAATGAGAGAGGGCAGGGAGATAAAATCCTAGAGGTGGCCAGGACATGACCCTACAGTCCCCAGAGATCAGAGGGAAGAGCCCCTGGCAGGCAGCTGTGTGGCCAGGAGCCACCCCCAGGGTGAGGGACGGGGTCAGCATGTCCCACTGTCCCCCAACAGCTCCCTTCCACAGGGAAAGCAGTGGCAGAGCACATCAAGCCACAGCTCTGGAAACCCAGTGGGCAAAGCCCAGAAGTGCCCAGGGGTTGCTTGGGGGTGCAGCTCTGACCACCCTGCTGCTGGCTGGGGCCAGGATGACTCAGATCTTGGTGTGACTCAGAAGCTTTCCTCAGAAGAGGTCTGCAGGGGTTGGTCTCACTTCATGACGAAGCATCACCCACTGTGTGCCCACAACAGGATCCTGCTTTGTTTCCCCTCTGCTTCTGCCCTGCCAGAGCAAGCCCTGCAGTGGCAGGATGCTGACACATGGCTGAGTCCATGCCGAGCCCGGGGTGCTCAGGCTGCTCAGCCTCTGGCACTGGCTGCCCCATGCTGGGGTGGTCCCACCAGTGGCTGCTGGCACAGCATGAGCCTCATCCTGCTGCTTGAAGGCCAAGGCCAAGGTTCTACATAGCCTGAAACTACCACAAGGGGTGACTGTTTGAGCTAAAAGAGGGTGGCCCAGGCTGCCCCGAGGGGTGGGAGATGCCCCATGCCTGGAACCACTGCAGGTGAGGTTGGCTGGGGCTCTGAGCAACCTGCTCTGGTTGCAGCTGCCCCTGCTGGCTGCAGGGGGTTGGACTGGATGAGCTTGAAAGGTCCCTTCCAGCTCAAACCATTCCATGACTCTGTGACAGGCTTTAGCCCACATGCTGCTCCAGGGGAGCTGGTGGTCTGATTGCCCACAAGGGATGGCACAAACCAGGAGGCTGCTCATGCCCCAGAGGAGCCAATGGCTGTTTTGCAGAGCATCAAGGGTGCTGGCACCAGAGATGAGTGAATGTAGGGACATGCATTGAACAGGTACTGAGCAGGCATTGAACAGCTCACCTGGACACGTGGGCAAGAGGAAACCCTCCGAGCCAAAGCATCAGAGAGTGGCAGGATGTCCCCAGGGGCCCAGACACGGCTGTGGGCAGTGGGTGCTCCAAGTGGGTGCTGAGGGTCCCCCAGCAGGGATCCCACGAGCCCCTTTTCACAGTTCTTCTACCACCCCTCTCAGACATTTGAGGGCTCTGGGGAGGGCCTCATGGAGAAAACTGTTCTGGCAGCCTCAGGAAGCCTTCCTGTCCCTGAGCAGGGATGGGGAAGCACTGAGGGATGGAGGGATGGGGAGAGGGAGACCTTCACAACTGGTGACACTGATGGCAGAGATGCCAGAGTGCTCAGATGGCCAGTGGCACACTGGAAGCGTCTCCATCCAGGCTGGTCCACATCCATGTGAGGCCACTGTCCTGTCACAGCACCAGAGGTGACTCAGGCCAGAGGCACTTCTGCCACGGGGAAGAGGGGACAATGTTTACACATCTGTCCATGACACAGGGGAAGAAGATCTGTCACCAAGAGTGCCTTGTCCTAGTGCCAGGGCCCTGGCACGGGATGCAATAGCAAACTTGTCCTGATGGCCCAGGACGAGTTCATCATGGCCCAAAGATGGGGAGGCTGGCCCAGGGCACGTTGAGTAGGGTCTGTGTCTCCACCTGACTGCAGCATCGCCCCCAGCGTGGACATTTGGTCCCTCCAGCTCCCGGGTTTGCAGCACCAGAAGCCCTGCAAGCAATGTCCAGCACAGCAGCTGCACATCTCGGTGCCAGCTCAGCAGAACACAGCTCAGCCTCTGCTGTCACTCCTGGCACCAACCTGCTGCACCACAAACGTGACAAACCCCCCCTGGGAGTACAGGCCAGGAGGAAATTCCCGTTTTAGACACAGAGGAAGTTGAGACCAACACAAGGAGGCTTGGGGGGCAGGGCTGGGAAAGCAGCACGCAGCACGGGATTCCTCCAGGTTCTGGGCAAAAAAGGGAGCTGAGGAGGGAGATGGAGAGGATCAGTGGCAGAATGGAGGCCACCAAGGGCGAGCTCAGCAGGAGGCATTTTAATCTCTTTAGCAGAAATAATCCCCAGGGCCGGAGGTGTGGGCACGCGCGGGAAGCTGCGCCAGGGCCCGCGGGCCGGGGGCAAC
>JAAWVA010000215.1:0-25000 GCA_015227895.2 Colaptes auratus
TGAACAGCTTCCAGCTCTCTCCAACCCTCCTTATAGCAGTGATACGCTATTCCCCTAATCACCTTCTTTGGATTCTCCAACATGTCCACAGCCCGCTGGACATGGTACTGCAGGTGTGGCCTCACTGGTGCTGAGAAGAGAAGGATCACTTGCCTCAACCTGCTGGCAATACTTTCCCATGAGAGACACCATGAACCTTTTCTGTTGCAAGGACACAGCTGGGGTGGGCTTCTTGCCACAGTCTCCCCCAGGTGTGGGGACAGGGGCTCTGCACAGAGGGGACAAGCACTCAGGAAACTCCTGCTTGCCCTGGAGGTGTTCAAGAGGGGATTGGACGTGGCACTTGGAGCCATGGTTTAGTAGTCAGGAGGTGTTGGGTGGCAGGTTGGACTTGATGATCTCTGAGGTCTCTTCCAACCTTATTGATTCTGTGATTCTCTGTGACACATTGCCGACTAAGGTTCAGCTAGGTTTGTAAGAGGCCTCCAGGTCCTTTTCTGAAAACTTTCTCTTAGGGCACTCATTTTATAGTGTGTGACTTCATCATCCACCCCTCAGATGGCTCAGACTGGACATACGTTTGCCCCAGTTAGTTGCAAAGACAGTATACACTGTAATAGCAATGACAGAATGAAGGATGACAATAAATATGCTTGAAAAATAGCTCAAATTATGTGGGTACTGAAGGTTTTGAATACTCTCTAATTCCCTACAGGTATGTATATTTGCATACATTATATAGTTACAAAGTTGCTAAAAGTACATTTACATAAGAACATGGCATTTAGATTGTGCTGTAAATAAAGATTCTTCTTGTAGCCTTTGTGGTTTTTTGCTACGGAATTATTTTTTAGGTAAGTGCTATGCTTTCCTGGTTTTCTAAGACTAAGTTTGAAATTTGTTTTAGGTCATCCACTCAAGGAGCATACCTATGAGTTCCTTTCAGCCAAACCTAGAGCAAGGGAACCAGGAGACCCTGATCCCTTAGTAAGAGTAGCTATACAAAATAAAAGAAACAGACAGAAAACCCCCAAACCACTATAAACCGACCGTTACGTAGATTTGTATACTAGTCTTCTTAAAAACCCAGGGCTCTCATGTTCAACGTCTTCCCAAATCAGAGAAGGTGCTCCTGTCAAGGCCCATCATCTGCTACTGAGATTGGCTTGTTTATTATAATGATTTTTTAAAATGTCAGTTTGTAACATTTGAAAGGAAACAGACCTGTTCTGGGGATGCAGCTGGGTGTGTCTCCAGACCAGGCCCCCGGCACTTGGCAAACTCTTTCTTTTGACCCAATGAGGTCATAGCCCTGACTGCAGGTGAAGCCAATAGTTGAGCCCAGCAGGTAGTTAGTTCCATTCTTTCTTCCATTGGCTGGATGATCCAGCCAGCCACAAGAGATCACTAATAAAAGAGAATAGCTGGTTAAAGTATTTTGGATTAGCAAATCTCCATCACAATGGTTCGAGTGTCGTTTTAGTGGCAACGTGCGGAAAGACAAAGACTTTTAAGCTAACCGAAAGACAATAATACCTTTTGATTTTTTTTTTTTAATTTTTGATTTTTGAATCTGAGGGACAGGTGAACGGCATGGAAAAGTGAAGATATAGGTTCCATGAAAGACATGGAAAATGAAGATATAGGTTCTACACAGTAGTGTACTAGTGGAAGAAATGGAAATTATTATGTATTTGCCTGAGTATGGTACCAATTTTCCCGGTGAAGTTCCTCCCCGTAAGAGTGATTACAAGTGGATACACCTACAGCTGAGCAAAAGGCCTCCTTGAACCATGTTAACTATTTACATGCCCTGTAGAAAGAACTATAGTGATGGATTATCTGTGGAATGTTTTATCACCTGGCTCTAGATTTTCTACCAGCTGTTTGTGATTCTGATGAGATGCTTTTGTGGAACTTCCCACTTGGAGGCTTCTTGTTGTTAGAACATCAAATCTGCAGAATGGGTCAGAGCCACAGAGCAAGACCATCTCCTTCACCAGGTAATCATCAGGGTCTTCATAAGGAAAGAAGGTGGGCAAAAAGGAAGCATTGTGCTTTTCTCCATAAAAGAAATTGTTTAGTAAGTACTCTGTGTCATAAGTAAAGAGAGAACTTCCATTTTCGACAGCCCCTTGGGAGAGGGAGAAATAAAGAGAGATTAATGTGCAACATTGCCTGCAGACCTGTCCCACCTTCTGCTATTAATCCAAGTGCTTTGTTACATAAATGTAGCTGGAATTAGAAGAGGTCTGTGGAGTCCACAGCTTCTTTCCAGTGCAAGATTATTTTCCTTTTCATAGGCAGTATCTTAACTTAGCACAACAATTAGTATTTGGTTAACTTGGTGTTTGATTGATTACTTAAAATTAGATCCAAATAATTGTGTAGCTATAATTTTACATAGAGATGGTTTTACATGCCTGCTGGCAAAATGATGGTAAAGAAGTAGCTCAGAGAGACCTAGCTAAACCAAACATGACAAGTAACAGAAATCCTGATCCTGCATGGCCCTAAATTTATCATGTCTGCTGTGGCCCTACTTTTTGTTTTCACTCTGCTAAACCAGAAACTGCCTGAAGTAGGAGCAGTGAGACTCTTAAGTATGATCTGGAGTATCGCTACATTGCTTGATACAGACACCAACTGCCAGCTAGAGAAAGTTTTGCATCGTGTTTCTGGCCCATCTTCCTAATCTGATGTCTGGGGGAATGTTGACCAGTCTAATGCTGCAGCCTTGGCTATAGCAGCCGCATCACTTTCCTTAAATGAAAGTGGACGTTCTTTTACACAGATATACCTCCCTTCTTTCATAAAGGGACAATTACTAAGTTGTGATTTAATAAGTGATGGTTTGAAATGTTAGCGTAGTACTTGATGGAAACATTGCTAGTCTTCTGGAAAAAGATGCCTGACTGTGGCTGTTGCTGTGTTCCTGCGATGCTTCGGCCTGGTGATGTTGTGTTCAGCTGATCACAGTAGATGGAAGTCTGAAAGCATTGGCTGTGAAATATGAGCTCTGGCTCTTGGTGGAACAGAGCGCAGGATGCTCCATCTTGGTTCTGTCTTCAATCATTCAGCTAGGTGTGTTTCCCACTTGGGTACAGGAAGGTGTACCTCTCTTACTGTCATCTCTTCCCTCAGTATACCACAGCCTCCATTAGCTAGCTAGTCTGTAAAGAACATGCTGGTTTGAATTGTGAAGAAAATGTAGACCAGAGAAATTACTTACAGTTAGCTCCAAACTCAAACAGCTGCTGGGGACTCACATGAACTGGCATGGTGGTTTTATTCTTAAAGGTATAATCATCCTCTGTATTGCCATTCATTACCCCAAAGAGACCCTGTGTGTGATTCATAAACTTCGGTGGAAGCAGAACTGTCAGGGTCAGAAATCCTCTGCTTCCCCTTATTTCCACTCCGGACCCAGAAGAAAACATCACTGTAATGTTATCAGCTGTGGAGTGGAGAAAGAGTCCTATAACAATGAGAGGAAGAGAATAAAACAGCTAATCATCCATAGAGAACAGATTGTTGCAGCATCAGTTTTATATGTTTTTCATAAACCTTTTCCTCTCCTACTTTGGATTACATTCTGAGAAGCTTTTAAAGGGAGGCCACACCTTCAGACCTACAACTGCTGTAAGACAGTTACTGTAGAGTATTAGCACAAAAAGGTAGGCAGTTGATATAAACTCTACTGTCTTTTATCAGTGCCCCAGAGCGGAACATTTAAGACATGAGATGATTGCATGAGAGAGTGGCTGTGACCTGGAAGCACTGCTCTCAGTGGTCACAGGTTTCCTCTGCTTCTTGCTTGTCAAGACCTCCCTAATATGGCTTCTTAACCAAGGCCCATCACTGGCTCTTAAATTTATTTTTCCCTCCCTGCATCTCTCTGCTTCTTCAGCACCTTGTCACTGTAGCCTTCCCTATATTCTTCATTATATTTTCCAGTCATTTGAGGAATACTAATTGCTAGGAAAAAAATCCCTTCCCCTGCTGAATAGGAGACTTACTGTTAAGATGCTGGTAATCACAGAATTACAGATTCATAGAATGGTAGGGGTTGGAAGGGACCTCCCGAGATCACCCACTCCAACCCCTCTCCCAAAGCAGGATCACCTGGGGCAGGTCACAGGAACAGATCCAGGCTGGCTTTGAAAGTCTCCAGAAAAGGAGACTCCACAACCTCATCTGGTAGTGTTCAGAGTATTTTTCAAATGATTATTAAAGACTAAACAAGCGATCACACCTCTGAAGAAAAAATGAGGTCAACTTTTCATCGTCTTTTCAGCAGAACGGCGGACACTCTGAGAGAGAAGAATGAGTCACAGTCCAGCCTGCTGGTAAAACGGAAGACTATGCCTCTTGCTGGGCTTCCAGTGACAGCTGTGCTAGCTGCCAGCCGTGCTGATGAGAAGCAGGGAGGTGGCCTGTTCTGGTATACTCCCCTGAACTGACTCCCTGCTACACCTCTCCATTGGAGCACAGCTACTGCGTGTACTCTGTAATTCTGCTGCTTATATTCCTGTCCATATTATGGCTGTCATCAGTTTCAAAGGGAAGAGAAATTTATGTACTGGGCCAGTTTAAAGACAGAGCCAGGTAGGCAAGTTGGATGCTTTCAGTTTTTTTTTTTTTTTTTTTTTTTTTTTTTTTTTTTACCATGGTCCTTGCCAAATCTGGTTCTGTCTGGCAGCAATTGAACTGAAGAAAGTAATGTAACATTAAAATAAATTCTAATGAGCTGGGACATTGCTTCTCCTTTCTTTCACTCCTTTCTTTCCTCCTTGAAGGGAGGTTGTAGCCAGGCAGAGGTTGGTCTCTTCTCCCAGGCAGCCAGTACCAGAACAAGAGGACACAGTCTCAGGCTGCGCCAGGGCAGGTTTAGACTGGATCTTAGGAAGAAGTTCTATACCGAGAGAGTGATTGCCCACTGAAATCGGCTGCCCGTGGAAGTGGTTGAGTCACCTTCATTGGAGGTGTTCAAGAAGAGGCTTGATGGGGTGCTTGGTGCCATGGTTTAGTTTTTTAGTTGTTTAGGTGGGCTGTATTGTATGTATTGTATTGTATTGTATTGTATTTAGGTGGGTTGGATTGGTTGATAGGTTGGACGCGATGATCTTGAAGGTCTCTTCCAACCTGGTGCATTGTATTGTATTGTATAATTATTTTGGAGTGATCTACAGCCCATTTCACAAGAGGACACTAAAAAGAGAATAAAAAAGCATGCACCTAGAGATATTTCTAAGTACATGTGAATTCCATCAGAACATGATAGCTTGCAAGGCTGATATTTGTAACTAACCTTTCAGGTCCATCCAACTTTGCTCAGAGAAGTTGACAACCTTCTGGTTCAATAGGACCTCCAGATTCAAATCCTCTGAGTAGCGTACTTCGATCACATCAGAGCTGTTCTCCTTCATGGCCACTGCAGACAAGCCTGTCACCTGCGCCCCAGTTCCTTACAAATGAAGAAACACACACCCCCCCAAGATACCCAGCGTGATAGAAAGCAATTATGTACAGCAAGAATAAACGCTCAACACTTCCTAAAAATAGTTCAATTATATTATTTATATTTGAGGGAATTGCTAAGCACATAAGCCACAGAAAACTCCACACTGTAAGTTTCCTGCAAGTATTTGGATGAAGAATTGAAAGCGGAACACTTAATGCTAAAAAAAGTCTGGAAATTTTAAAGTCCTCATCCAAATGGCAGGGGTTGAGCTATGCAAGAAGACTGGTTGATCTCCTTTTTGAGAGTTCAGTACTGGGAGTAAGGCCTGGGGAAATGAAGGATAATTTCAGGGGTAGCATGGCAGGAAAAAAAGAAAGAGAGTGAACAAAAATGTATATGAAAGTGATCTTCAGAATGAGCTGCTCAGTGGCTCATGCTACAGCTACCACAAACACAGTAAAATCTACCATGGACAAAATATTTTCTTAACAATCTTCATCCTATCCAATGTCGTATTTAGCATAAGCATTCCTTCATCTCTACGTGACACTTTTGGGTCAATTTGTGTGGTAATACTGGGAGTATCAGATCTTAGATGTGCATCTGTGAAGCCAGATGCAATATTCTTTCCTGAGGCAGGCCTGCTGTTTTATGCACCATAAAATAGCACTAGGTACAGGAAGAGCATTAACAAAAGTATCTGACATAAGGCTTTTCAGGTTGCCATGAGAAGCGTGAGTCTGTTCTGTTGTGTCATGCTCTATTTCCCCCCTCATTTTGAAATTCAGGCACATGACCATCTTCTGACAGGCTGGTGTGCAATCTGCCCATTCAAATCATGAAGACCGCAGGTGCCTCCAGAAAGCTTCTTCTGCCCTAGGTTTCATTTTACAAGAAGTCAAAAGACATGGACAAGAAAGCCCTTTGAATTAAAACAAAACAAAACAAAAAACCCACACTCCTTAACCAACTTCTCACCAGACATTCAGTACTTTTCTGCTAGCTTGAGGTACTCAGAAAGAATTTTTTCCCATCCAAAATATGTCTTCTCAGCATCTTCTAGGATATTTTTGCATGCATATATGCCTAACAATATAAAGACTATAAAGCAGGTCATGCACTACCAAAATGCACCAGCTGATTCCTAGAACTGATCTTTTGTTTCTCTTGAGATGGGAATGAGTTTAGAGAGAAATTAGGATTTTTTTTTAAACTGAGTTCTTAAACACAACAACAAATGTCACACTTCCATTACTCATACACAATAAAAATAGTAAGTAATCATTGATTAGGAAGTTAATTTTTTCCTGAACAATTTGTCTGCCTTCCCATTATCTTCAAAAACACTGACCTCTCACAAATGGCCAAAAAAGGGAGAAACTAGAGAAGACAGGAGGAATTCTGTAAAGTCTAAACCAGGCAACCTCAGAAGCTACTATTTGCCACCGCTACTTTGTCTCTTACCAACTTACCATTGGGGAAATGTGCCTGCTGTGTCCTCCCTTGCACCCTTAGGGATGTGAGCTCAGACTCTATCAATGTGTATTCTCCTTGGCCCTTGAAGGTGAAATTCAGACCATCAAATGTAAGGAAGTGGGGGTCCCCAAAAGCAGATGCTGTTTTTAAAAGAGGAAAGAGAAAGAAGAACAAGCAAAACCCACAACACATTACTCCTCTTCTTAGGTTCATGAGGGGAAAAAAATAATCATCTAGTGGTGCTCCAAAGACTAGCATTTAAACAAAGGGGAAAAAATGCTGGCAGGAAGTCATGGACATCAACTATTGGCTATTTAGGTTCCAGGGGTTAATGAGATAACAGCAGAAAGTCTTGCAAGACAATTAAAAGCCACATACAGATTTTGCCACTGCTAGATGAGTAGAAAGATTCCATGGAAATTTTCCACAGGACAGGGCACCGTCTCTGTTGTCAACTGGCACACACAGAGAGATACTCTAAAAGCCAGCAGGGTATCAGAAAGCTACACACCACAACAGAATTCTGAGGCACTCACCAGCTCGTGGCGGGCTGTAGGTCCTGCAGTCACTGGAGGGCCTCCTTTTCATGTACAAGCGGCAATTATCAGACCACAAGCAGCAGTAATAGAAGCTGATGACATCGTAAAGCCAGTGAGAAAAGCCAGGTATCCGGGGAGGCTTCATGAAAGGGGGTGAACCCCAGTCATGGCCTCGGTCAGGTGTGCTGCCTCCTGTGGAGTCCTGTGTGAGGACTTGGGTCCCTGTGGAGTCATAGCAGCACTGCTGTCCTGCTGCGTACTGGGGGCTGGTGAGGAAAGAAAGTCATGATTCAACTCTGTGAAGTCCACTCTTGTTTAGAAGTTAGCTATTGTCTTTTTACAGCTATAGCTCAATGCTTAGATTGCCAAGGTTTGTAAGATGGCCAGAGATGACACCTCCCAGTTAGACTTTCTTTCCCACCCCTCCTCTGCTCTTATGAATTAGACCAGGTTAGGGACAGGGGGAGAGTGGTTTGTAACTGAGGTAGTAAAAAAGTCCTGTGAGCCTTAGAGTGACATAAACATAGCACTCTTTAATATTGCTCCAATAGAAAAAGTGCAAAGAACCAACTTGTTGACCTCAAGTAGACCAATACAGGAAAGGCTTAATTAGGCATAGTAGTATCATAGTTTCAGTCAGGGTTGGAAGGGACCACAAGGATCATCTAGTTCCAACCCCCCTGCCATGGGCAGGGACACCCTGCACTAGATCAGGCTGGCCAGAGCCTCATCCAGCCTGGTCTTAAACACTTCCAGGGATGGGGCCTCAACCACCTCCCTGGATAACCCATTCCAGGCCTTCACCACTCTCATGGTGAAGAACTTCCTCCTCACATCCAGCCTGAATCTCCCTACCTCCAGCTTCATTCCATTCCCCCTAGTCCTATCACTCCCTGATAGCCTGAGAAGTCCCTCCCCAGCCTTCCTGTAGGCCCCCTTCAGATACTGGAAGGCCATAATCAAAGCTCTTTTAGACATTAGCCCTTGTTTAGGTATCCTAGGGTTTAGCACAGTGCAATTAATTGTTTACTAAATCTAACATCTTCAGCAATGAGGGCAAATACATGAATAAGAGGGAAGTGGTGGTTGCTATGGATATGAGAATTGGGAGTCCAGAGACCTTTGTGACTTCTGTGATGCTGTGCTGAGGTGGAACAAGTAATAAAACAAACAAACAAACAAACAAATTCTTTACCTGGCTTGAATGGCTCTTACACAATGCACAGCACCGGGGTGATAAGTACACACGCTCCCCTTTTCAATGTCACAGCCATAATCTGCCTGAAAGAGGTCAATGATCATGCTCAGTGGAATTCTTCTGCCATTGTCCTTTCTATTTTCATTTCCTCTCCCCACCCTTTGTCTGTGACAATGTATGTGCAAAGTCTAAAGGAGGAACTGGTCATGGCTGCATGTTGGGAAGCATAGAATGGTAGGAAAGCCTGTGAAATTAATACTCAGGCGATTAAAGTAACATGTTAGTCTATCCTGAGCATTTGGCAATCTGCTACA
Source organism: Colaptes auratus (assembly GCA_015227895.2). Taxonomy (NCBI): domain Eukaryota; kingdom Metazoa; phylum Chordata; class Aves; order Piciformes; family Picidae; genus Colaptes; species Colaptes auratus. Next base: position 8,992 of record JAAWVA010000215.1, read on the forward strand.
ACAAACCTTAAAGAACAGATGCAGCTAGATGAGGAATTTGCCTGTGAGTGCAAACCGAACACAGATTATGCTGGACTGATTTTGACTTTTGTCCTGTGTTCTTAGTCAGAGACAGTGTAGTAGTTCTAATTTTTTCCTCACATGCTTTTACCTGTGTCATTTACAATACGCATCAAGTTTGGAGCTTCGTAACTGGCAAAGAATGGGAACAAAAATTACCTTTCAAATTTTTAAAAAAATATAAATAAATGCATAAACTGCCAGACTTTAGTATCATAACAAGGACAGGGAGTTACCCTATCTGGCCCTCAGATCAGTGCTTTAAGAGAAAGCATAGACTAAATACAGATTACTTTCTTAGCTTTTGTCAGTTCCATACTAACTGTGAATCTGGGAAGGGGAAAGGAAGCAGGAGACAGGAAGTAATGGGTTATGGCTGTGGATTTGAACTCTGAAGTAGAAGGCAGAAGCATTTGCAGCAAATTATAATGTATTAGGCAAAGATGCAGCCTGCTTCTTCCTGCATGGGATATGACCTACAAACACAGACTGACACCTTGTAGGATCAAGAAGTCATCCCTGCTCCCAGCTCCACAGAACTCACTGCCCTGCCTAGGTGTTTTCTGTACGCCACAGGAACTACTGATTTCTTTCCCTGCTTAAAGCTGATTTCCATTTCTTGTCCTACAGGCACTTGTTTTATTCATAGTACCTGGAGAAGATGCATCTGTCTCTGTCACTTGACATGCTACTTATGCAAATTTAATTTAATTTTTTAATTTAATTTAATTTAATTTAATCTAATTTAATTTCTCTGTAATGACTTTCAGAGAGGAAATGGGGCTGTATGGGGAGTACAGTATTCCCTAAGCGTCTACTTGGAATCATAAAAATCCAGGGGCATCAAGCAATAGCTTACATGGAACCTGCCAGTGTCAGCTCTTGCCTGTGCCAAAGTGCAAGGGCAATCTATAATTTCTTCTATGAAATTTGGAAGCTTCTCCTCCTTTCTGTCCCATTCTACACATTTTGCAGTCGCCCATGCATTTGGGTTACTTCTGAAGTCTTCCCCAAGGTGCCAAGCCAGTGCGTGCTCTGAGCTCCAGATTGATGGAATATTGCTGGAAAGGAAAAAAAAGCAGCCAACCATGAGACCTGAAAGCTGAACAACCACTGTTTTGACAGTAAGAGTGTGTCTTAGTCACTAACTGCAGTTCCAAAGAACTGTTCAACTGGTGAGTTGTTATTTCATTAGAGGCCACTGCTTTCTTTTTCCTGCAGAAAGTTACACAAAATCAGATTTTCTTTTTTTCTGATTTATAAGGTGACATGACAGCATACAGCAAGTATGCAATGATCAGAACACATTATAACATTTGTGATTCTGGCCTATGTGGATCTTCTTACAGATAGGTTTTCGGTTCATGTCTTATCGTATCATAGATCCATTTGGGCCAAAATGAAGAGCATCTGGATTTTCTAGCAAAACCTGACCCTGTGTCCCAGGAGTATCAGGCCTGATGGCAATAGATGGGGAGAAACCATTCAGAAACCCACTATGAAATGTCATAAACAAAGTGTAATTAAAAATCACTGTAGAAAGAGGAAAGGTTACCCTTCTGTGGGGTGGCAACTCCTAAACTCTACAAGAAGTTCTTTTGTGTCAGTAGTGTGTTCTGACACCAAAGAGCTGGCACTCAGGTGTTCACAGGGACTACACCACTGGCATCAAAAGCTGCAGACTTGTGGAAGAACTCTGAAGGAACGTCCATGCAAGATCAGAATACGTGTGGAGTATTTAAAGAGGTAAATCACCAAAAATCATGGGGAAATGTCCAATGAAATAAAAGGAAGTGGGCATAAAATGTGTAGGAATGCCAAGGCATGCTTATAAAATAGAAAAAAGCCAAATGCAGAGGCTGCAGTGACAAAAGTTCCATGTTTAGGGCTTTCTCCATGGTTGGAACAAAAACATTCAGCAGATTCTACTTTGCTGAGGGCATGGGATTTGGCTGAGATGGAGTAATTTTCTTCACAGCAGTCCGTACAGTGCCATGTTCTGGATCTGGGACCCAAACAGTGCTACTAATGCCCCAATGTTTCAGCTGTTGCTGAACAGTGGCTGCACAGTGTCAGCACCTTCTCTGCGTCTCACGCTGGTTCTCAGGGAGTAGAATAGGGGTTGGCAAGAGGTTAGGAGGGAACACAGAAGCCAACCCAATCAGCCAAGGGTATGTTCCATGCCATAACCCACCCTTTTTGGCAGAAAAAGCATGGGGGAGCGTTTCCAGAGCAGCTGTCACCAGGGGATTAACTGGGCATGGGTCTGCTGGTGGCAGGTGGTGAATGATTGCTTTGCCTTGCTTCCTCTATGCCTACACCTCGCTTTACACAGTAATCTGTCTTGTGTCTCAACCCGAGAGTTTTTCTAACTTTTGCCTTTCCAATTCTCTCACCATTTTGTTTTCATGTGAAATGGAGCATGAGTCCCAGAGTCAAACCCCGAGGGAGATAACAGCTTTAATACAGGAAGCAATAGGGCCCCTATGCTAACTTAAGACAGTGATGACTTGCCTCTGCCCATCAGAATAATTTCTGGGTGCAATCCTCAAAATTCCAAAGTCCCACGTGCTGTAATCTCCTTTAGCTGGCTCAGGAATGAAAGAAAATTTCCCACTATTGGGTATTTCTCTCGCCAAAGTATAAAGATACTTCCATTCAGCCATCCAATTTTCTGAGTAACTGTCACCTGTCACACAGAGAAAGCAAATTGTTTTGAATGCTGGAAACAAAACAGTTACCACAAGATCGAAATTAGCTGTCTCCATGCCTGCGCTAATGAAAAGGAAAAGCTGAGGTTCTTGCCGTGAGTGATTTATACTTGCAGATCTTTTATTGAGACCGCAGTGAAAGCGGCTGCGTTCTGTGCAGACCTCTGCATGCAAGTCACACCTGCTGACTGCTTGTGTGCAGGTAGGAAAAGTGTCACTTTACCTGTTTCCTGGTATCCCCAGACTTCTATGTTGATGTGGCTTGCTGCAAGTGTCTGCTGCGTCCAGGTGAGAGTTAAGTTGCCATCAGTGTTGTGGGTGCCATAGTATTGCCATTTTGTTTGATTGACCAATGTGCATTTTTCTCCATCTGAAACTTTGCTGTGATGTACTGCATTACAGAACAGAAAAAAAGGATGTATTGTATTGTATTGCATTGTATTGTATTGTATTGTATGGTATGGTATGGTATGGTATGGTATGGTATGGTATGGTATTGTATTATTATTGTATTGTATTGATGTTTCTGCTTGGCAGAGCTCTGAAGCAGTGCTGGTATGTTAAGATTTAGCAGTATTTCCCCTGTGTATGTTTTCTAATGTGATGCACAATGTAAGAAGAGTAAGCAGAAGCTGCGAGAATGCAACCTGTACAATGTGTGCAGTCCTTAGATTGCTACACCATGATGCAGTTATTTTCCAAGACTGGTCACTAAGATGCTACTGGTTTGGTCAGCCTCATTTTTAACGAGTTAATGGTGCTGCTGCTGCTTGTCTTGGAAGAGGCACACTGCTGTATAGCAGCAGAACTCAGTTGGTGTGAAAGTTCATCTCTGAAAATATGAGTTAGCATGAAGCAGCAAGAATGACTTTTCTTGACTTCCTGACAACCTGTTCAGGAAGAAGAAAAGTGGTCAAAAGGAAAAGACTCACGGAATTTTGCATTCATGGAGCAAGAATACAGAAAGAAGAGACATACTGTAGATTTAAGTAAGTAACCTGATAGCCAAGTTCCAGAGTACGGAAAGGTCAGCCCGTTGTCTGCAGAAACCTCCAGAGGGATGACGCCTGTCTCATAGAGCAGTGGGGAGATGCAGTGGGCTTTTCCATCCTTGTCGACATAGCCACTGGTTTGGATTGCCTGCTTGAACCTGTTGATGTTGAAAACACTTTTTTAGTGTCACCACTGAGAGAAGGGAATTTCTGAAGGTCTCAGTTATGTTTCATCAAACAGCCATGTGTCACGTGCAGATCAGTCTGTGTCCTGTGACTATTTAGCTTGTATCACTAAGTGTAAACTAGAATCGTACCTGTGTACTTTGTGCTCATTACCCCAGTGCGGATTCTGCTGTGCACTGCGCAAACACACAGCAATCTGCGTGCCTTAGATTTGCTATTTAGTTTCTGGGGGAGGAGTGTGTGATAAATTAGCAACAAATAACTAAAAGCCCAGCACAAAGACACACGTGATGTTGCAGGATTGATAGGATTACAGGGTGGCTGACAGGGACCATGATATGCAGGCATCGCAAATTTCCGGGGCTGTGCGGCTTTTTTTTTGCTGGTAAGTCCTGTGACTACAACAAAAGTAATTTCATGCTGTTCTAGAATTTCTGTTGCAAAGGTTAACTCGGAAGTCATTGCTCAGTATTTAATCATCTGCTTCCAGCTGGGGCTCTTGGCCAGTGCACTAAAGTGTAATCTCACCACAATTCTTCAGGACTGGTGTATGGTGGCTGCACAGCTCCTTCCAGTGCTGTAAGGAGATGGGGCCTGCCAGGAAGCAGTACCTTTGCCCGGATGCACTAATACAATTGTGCAAGTAATTAAAGATTTACGGTTGTGCTCTACAGAATGAATGCCTGGGTTTTCCTGATGAAGAACTAAAAAACCTTTTCAGGTGCCTCTATCCACACGGGGAGCGCTCCAAAACCTCACTCAGAATCTCCTGCGGAGAGAATGGCAGGACACGTTGTGGAGTCAGTAAAATTCAGTGTGCACAAACATTGCATGTGTGGCACACGCACCTAGGTGTGCTACGGGGTGACGTGTAGGAACCACAGCCTTGTCTTTCGGGAGAAAAATAAGGTGTTCTACCTACATTACTCTCTCACTGCCTTCCCATTCACATTAAAAATTGAATACATCTTGCTTGTTTGTTTTTTAGAACAGGGAAATACTAAAAATTGTCATCAACAAAGAGCCCCAAAAGGAAACTCATTGATCAGTCACTGATTTGATGTATTAATGGAGAGACTAGCAGAGCACCCACCGCATCGCTCAATAATTTGACCTTAATGAAATGACCCTGTGTGGAAACAGAGATGACATGTGTCCTTGCGGGTGGAGGTTAGCAGAGCCTTTGCGTATTTCAGGATTCTGACAGCCTTGCAAAGGAACTTCTCACTGGACTAGTATGGACTAGTCTTGTTCTATGGTAATTAGCTATTGCTGGAAAGTGACATTAGAACGGTTCACCTCCCTTTGGTGGAGGAATATGAAATCGTCGCCCACCTGCATGTTAGCACAGAAGATGCACTGAAAGCTGTATTTTCAATCAAAAAGTCTTTGCCTCCCATCAGAGATCCCGAATATGGAGAAATTTGAAGACAAAATTCTTTATAATCAGGACAGCAAATCTGCAAGGACTGGCATGTCACCTGGCAGGAACAGGTATCAAGCAGCTCTCCACAACGATGTGAGCAAGAGTCTTGAGCTCCTTGTTAAAGGAAGAGAAAAACACAGACAGGAAGGTTATTGAACTCTTCTAGATGTTCCCCGAAACAGAAGTGCATCATCTAAAAGCCTTCTGTAAACAAATGAAGTAGGCTGGTTCTGCTAGTTTAGGTGGATGATGAAGAACAAGCATTGGAAGATGGTGAGAAGGGGACATGAAAGCAGCCAGTCACACATAAGCAAGCTGCTGGCCTGTGTGCTGCTGTGACTGAGGCCTGCCCCTGAGCACCGCAGCCACCACATTACATCCTGCTGCTGTGTTCTGTGTCACTTCTCTCCTGTGTGTGCATTCACACGCACGTTCTTATCAGAAGCGAACACCAGGATGAACGAGCCAGGCAGTAGAAGGAGACCTGCACTTGGAAACACCTAAGGTCTGAGCTGTTGTGCCACACAAGGGATTTGGGCTTACCTAACAGATGTATTTAGCTGGACCTATAAGCAGGAGCTGCAGTATCCACACCTGTGGGTCTAAGACCAGAGGAATTTCCTGAATCTGAGAGGACAGTAGATCTGACACTACTGGCCTGGCAATGAGAAATTTACTGTGTTCCGAAAGCTGCTGGATTCATCTAGTCCTTAAAGGTCATTAACAACGAATGAACAAGACTAGGAGAGGAAGAAAGAATTTCCAGTCACCCCTCATGGGGCTGAAGAGCAAGTGCTTGCATTTCAGGTATGGCAGATTCTGATGAAATGAGAAAACGTTGCTGAGTGTTGGGGCAGGAGGGAAAGGAACTGGCACAGGGAGGGCTGATAGGTTGTTTGTTGTTTTGTTTGTGTGGCGTGGGGTTTTTTGGTTTGGTTTTGGTTTTGGGTGTGGGTTTTTTTTTTCAGTGGGCTGTTTTTTTCTTTTTTTTGGTAGGATGGAGAGATCAAGGAAATGAAAAGGTAGTAAAACCTTTGGTTTTCTCTCTTTGCTGGCATTCCTTCTTCATACTGGGATAGTATGTGAGTGATTGGCATAAAAGAAGAAGAACGGTAGTGAGTCAGAAATAAAAGTCAGCCTTCATTCTGTAGTAGGAAACTTGCCTGAGATGGAGGCCAAAATGCTTGTTCAATATAGGAAGGGAGAAAGTTGTTCTGAGTCTTTGAAAATATTTACTACATTCTCTGGATTGTCTGTTTATTTACAGAAAAGATCTGCTGTCCTGCTGGAAATCACAGAGGAAGGGGTTAAAAATGACAGGATTTTGGCAAAAGCCAGTTTGTCTGACGTTTTCTTTAGCTCACACAAACAGTGTCAGTAATTTCTTACAGAGGTTTGCATACTGAAGTTCAGAAGTCAAAGAAGTTTGTAGATAAAAGAAGCAACATTGTTGAAAGTCACTCACCTACATTCCAAAGAGCAGAGTGGGTGAAGAGAATGAAGAAAGAAACTTCTATTCCAACCAATTTCATATTTTGTCCAGCTGATCCGAGATGGCTGATAGCCTTTCTGCCTGCCCAGGAAAAGCCTTTTATAGAAACAGGTGTCCAGAAATGAACAAGACTCTCACTGTTCAAAGGTTTGTTGTAAATTACTGAACCAAAGCGAGCGGAAGGAGATGTACCTTTTCAGAGGTCGTCTCTGATTGCAGATAAGATGGAGGGCCTGGGGGTGGGTAGTCAGAAGGACTCCTGGACATATTTCAATAGTTATGCTTTTCTGAATTGGAATGTGGTGCGTGTTGTTTTTATGAGCACTGCTGCTCCAAAGGTCAAGACCATGGGATCATTGGCACGAGGTGTATGTTTAAGTTTTATTGGAGGAACTAGAAACAATTATCAGTAGGAGGAACAATAAAGAATAGATGCTGACAGCACACTTTTGTTCAGGAGATAATGGGACATCGAGAAAGCAAGTTTACTGCACGGTGTGTGTCAGCATGGCAGTGGTAAAAATAAATGGAGTATAAGGTATAGGATCACAAAATAATGCAGGTCACAACAGACTTCAGAAGGTTGTTCTTGTCCAACTGCCTGCTTAAAGCAGGTTTAGCTATGAGGTCAGATCAGGTATCTCAAGGTTTTATCCAGCCTGGCCTTGAAAACCAAGGATGAAGATAAAAACTGCACAACCTCTCTGGTTCCTCTGTTCTAGTGCTCAGTGTTCCTTATTATGAAAAGAATTCTTATATGAAGTATGACACTCTCTCGTTCCACTTTACATCCATTGCTCCTTGTCATCTTCCCACCCACCATTGTGCCTGCCTTCTCAATGATCACCATGCAAATACTGTGAGGCTGCTCTTAGCTTGCTCTCTCATCTCACCCACCTCCCTTTCTCCAGGCTGGGAAGGTGCTGTTCCTCTTCCCTCTGCAGCTCCTCACACCATGAATGTTCCAGCCCTCTCATCATCTTGGTGACTTACTGTAGGACTGGCTTTAGCTGCTCATGGTAAGGACCTGGATATAGAACCTGGTCAGTGCAAAAAGTGAAATACAAGGGAGTGAGTGGAGTTGTAAACAAGTGTCCCACTGCAAAGATCAGATTGCAGACTCTGCGGGAGGAAAGGGTAACTTGTGACGAGGTACTGGCTGGTGCTGCTGATGTTAACATCTTAGGATCTGATTTACTCTGTGGTGAAGTGTGTGACCTTGGAGTTTTGTAACAGCGTGGGCTAACCATAACATGGTTAAAACCCTACAATTGTTAGACACCTCTACACCTGTCCTCTGTCAGAAATCACAACTGTAATCCATCAGTGTCTGCCTACAGCAGCACACTCAGGCTCTGAGGGGCTGGTAAGAGACTTGGAGAAGAGATATCACCGGAGCTCATTCTCCCTGGAAGCTGTAAGCTTCCACTGATGATTACAAAGTTGGTGCAATCTGTATTGATAATTGTCATTGTGACTGTTGTCTTTCATACTTCTTTGTCTTATGGTAAGTCTATGCTAAGCTGAATATTGGTCCTTCAGGTGCAGATAGCATCCAACTGAACAGAATTGGAAGCACCTCTGGGTAAACAGGGCGTGAGAGACTTGGCACTGTCTTCTGGCGTGTTCCCCCACCTTGGGGCAGCCACCAGCCTGCAGGACGGGGATGGGGGTGGTGGTGATGGGGGAGGGGGAGGGGTGGCTGTAGCCCTTTTGGGGGGCCACCCCTTCCTTTATTTCTCTATCAGAGCTCCTCTTTTTGGGGAAGGGGGATGTGTACACGTATAACTATAAGCGTTAAAGTAATGAGCTGCTGTCTGGGCAGTTTCCCTTATTTTGTGCCTTTTGTTTAGAGTGAATAAAAAGGACTGTGAGTGTTTTTGCTGGAGTGATAATGTCACAAGGGGGAAGGGATGATGTAGCAGCAGAGCAGGTGAATGAGGGATGGGGCAGCCTGCCAAAAAAGGTGTTTGCAGCCCTAGATGCCTGAAATGCCTGAAAATTCTTGGAGGGCATTGAAAAATATTTCAAACAGTAAGTATTAGTGTGAGGTGTTCCAATACAGAAAAAGTTCTAATTTTTATCTAGATGTTGAAGAATTGTACTAATGTATGTGTGAAAATTGTTGGCACTGCAGCCATGCAGCGCCTAGCGCGGCCCCTTAAGTGCTTAGTGCTGCCATCTTGGGTGGCGGCGCTGCGGTTCCTCAGCGGCATGCGCTGTGCGGTCAGTCGTCCGAGCCGCTGCCTCATCTCTACATGCGCTGAATGTTTGAAATACCTGAAAATTCTTAGGGGAGGGAGGGGAAGAGGGGGAAGGAGATAAAAAAATTATGTACAATTGTAGGTATTAGTGTGAGGAGTTAAACAAGACCAAGTGCAGGGTCCTGCATCTGGGTCGAGGCAATCCCAGGCACAAATACAGGCTGGGCAGGGACTGGCTGGAGAGCAGCCCTGAGGAGAGAGACTTGGGGGTGTTGGTGGACGAGAAGCTCAACAGGAGCTCTCAGTGTGCACTTGCAGCCCGGAAGGCCAATCAGATCCTGGGCTGCATCAAGAGAAGTGTGGCCAGCAGGGCAAGGGAGGTGATTCTCCCCCTCCGCTCAGCTCTGCTGAGACCCCACCTGGAGTACTGCGTCCAGTTCTGGAGCCCCTATTACAAGAGGGATCTGGAGGTGCTGGAAGGTGTCCAGAGAAGGGCCACGAGGATGATCAGAGGGCTGGAGCACCTCTCCCATGAGGACAGACTGAAGGAGTGGGGGTTGTTCAGTCTGGAGAAGAGAAGGCTCCGAGGTGACCTAATTGTAGCCTTCCAGTATCTGAAGGGGGCCTACAAGAAGGCTGGGGAGGGACTTCTCAGGCTCTCAGGTAGTGATAGGACTAGGGGGAATGGAATGAAGCTGGAGGTGGGGAGATTCAGGCTAGATGTGAGGAGGAAGTTCTTCACCATGAGAGTGGTGGAGGCCTGGAATGGGTTATCCAGGGAGGTGGTTGAGGCCCCGTCCCTGGAAGTGTTTAAGACCAGGCTGGATGAGGCTCTGGCCAGCCTGATCTAGTGTGGGGTGTCCCTGCCCATGGCAGGGGGGCTGGAACTAGATGATCCTCGTGGTCCCTTCCAACCCTGACTGAAACTATGAAACTATGAAACAGACAAAGATATTTTTATATAGACATTAAAAAATTGTTTTAATTATATAGTTAAGAGAGGATTTTAAAATAATAGGCCAGTACCCACTGTATTATAAAAAGGACTGAAAAAGAATGAAACCCATGCTGCAGAGGAGACCCCACATTCTTAAAGAGGCTTAGAATGGAATAAACCAGGTTGGAAGAGACCTTCAAGATCATTGTGTCCAACCTGTCATCCAACACCACCTAATAAACTAAACCATGTAACCAAGCACCCTATCAATTCTCCTCCTGAACACCTCCAGTGACGGTGACTCCACCACCTCCCCGGGCAGACCATTCCAATGGGCAATCACTCTCTCTGTGTAGAACTTGCTCCTAACCTCCAGCCTAAACCTCCCCCGGCACAGCTTGAGATTGTGTCCTCTTGTTCTGGTGCTGGTTGACTGGGAGAAGAGACCAACCTCCGCCTGTCTACAACCTCCCTTCAGGTAGTTGTAGAGAGCAATAAGGTCACCCCTGAGTCTCTTCCTCTCCAGGCTAAGCAACCCCAGCTCCCTCAGTCTCTCCTCATAGGCCTTGTGTTCCAAGGCCCTCACCAACTTTGTTGCCCTTCTCTGGACACACTCCACCAGGTCAACATCCTTCCTAAACTGAGGGGCCCAGAACTGGACACAGTACTCGAGGTGTGGCCTAACCAGTGCAGTGTACAGGGGCAGAATGACCTCCCTGCTCCTGCTGGCCACACTGTTCCTGATGCAGGCCAGGATGCCATTGGCCCTCCTGGCTACCTGGGCACACTGCAGGCTCATGTTCAGCTTACCATCGACCAGTACCCCCAGGTCCCTCTCTGCCTGGCCTCTCTCCAGCCACTCTGACCCCAGCCTGTAGCACTCCCTGGGGTTGTTGTGGCCAATGTGCAGAACCCGGCACTTGGATGTGTTCAGTCGCATGCCCTTGGATTCTGCCCATCTGTCCAGCCTGTCAAGGTCCCTCTGCAAAGCCTCTCTACCCTCCAGCAGATCAACTACTGCCCCCAGCTTGGTGTCGACCGCAAATTTACTGATGATGGACTCAATGCCCTCATCCAGATCGTCAATAAAGATGTTGAAGAGCATGGGGCCCAGCACCGATCCCTGGGGCACATCACTAGTGACTGGCCGCCAGCTGGATGTGGCACCATTCACCACCACTCTCTGGGCTCAGCCCTCCAGCCAGTTCCTAACCCAACGCAGTGTGCTCCCATCCAAGCCATGGGCTGCCAGCTTGGCCAGGAGTTTGCTGTGGGGGACGGTGTCAAAGGCCTTGCTGTGGTCCAGGTAGACCACATCCACAGGCCTCCCCACATCCACCAGGCGGGTCACCTGATCATAGAAGGAGATCAGGTTGGTCAGGCAGGACCTGCCCTTCCTAAATCCATGCTGGCTAGGCCTGATCCCTTGGCCATCCTGTAAGTGCTGCGTGATCACACTCAAGATGACCTGTTCCATAATCTTGCCTGGCACTGAGGTCAGGCTGACAGGCCTATAATTCCCTGGCTCGTCCAACCGGCCCTTCTTGTGGATGGGCACCACGTTGGCAGCTTCCAGTCTTCTGGGACCTCTCCAGTGAACCAGGACCGCTGAAAAATGATGGAGAGCGGCTTGGACAGCTCATCTGCTAGCTCTCTCAGCACCCTAGGATGGATACCATCCGGTCCCATGGCCTTGTGGGGGTCCAAGCGGCTCAGAAGATCTCTAACTACCTCCTGGAGCAGCAGGAAACTATGCAGTTCCCTGGCTCCTTCTGCCAGCTCTGCAGGCCAGCTGTCTGGAAGATGTTCTGCCATGCTAGGATAGATTGAGGCAAAGAAGGCGTTAAGTACCTCTGCCTTTTCCTCATCCTTTGTTACAACGTTCCCCTCTGTGTCAACCAAGGAGTGGAGGTTGTCCTTGCCTTTCTTCTTGCTATTGATGTATTTATAGAAGGACTTTTTGTTGTCCTTCACAGCAGAGGCCAGTCTAAGTTCTAAATGGGCTTTTGCCTCCCTAATTTTCTTCCTGCATGTCCTAGCAACATCCCTAAACATTCTGTAGGTTGCCTCCCCTTTCTTCCAGAGATGATACACCCTCTTTTTTTCCCTTAGTTCTATTAAGAGTTCATTACCCGTCCAGGCTGGCCGTCTGCCCCGGCGGCTCATCTTCCGGGACACTGGCACAGCCTGTTCCTGCACCTTCAAGAGTTCTTTCTTGAAGCAGCTCCAGCTCTCCTAGACCCCTTTATTTTTAAGGGCTGTATCCCAGGGAACCTTCTGAGTTAGTTCCTTGAGTAGCCTGAAGTCTGCCCTCCTGAAGTCCAGAGTGGAGGTCTTCTTGCTACCCCTCTTGGCTCCTGACATGGAGCGGGATGCTTTGGTGTCAGAATGTGGAGCTGTTGGAAACCAAATTCCTCACCATGAGTAGCTCGGAAACGAATTTCCTTTGGCAACTGAGGGCAAGAACGTCACTGTGGTAAGCCACTGCAAAGTGCCAGCCTTGGGGACTCTAAACACCTTTGCCTTCTCACTTAAAGCTTGCTTGGAGGAAATGAACTTCTCCCTCAGCTGCTCTGTGACTCTTGGCCTCCATGGGTCTCCTGCTCTGCAAAGAGTTTGGCCGGACAAGACGCAGCAGGTTTGTAATATTTGGTTTTGCTGCCAAATGCTGAGGACCCTGCGGCTCACCTGTGAGTATCTGCCGAGAAGAGTAGCACAGAGCTTTCCCTAGGTCTTTCCAAGTCCCGATGCTTGCCAAGGGTGAAGACCTTAGGGTGCGAGGTGATGAAACCTGAAGGGAGTTTTCAGATGCGGGAAGTAGCCTCTGCCCCGCCGAGACCGATCGGTGTGGTGTAGCTTAGATCTCCAGCAGGGAATTCTTTCCCTTGGGAAAATCACTTTACAGTCAGTGGGTAGCAAGCAAGAAAAGCTGTCTGGATCTGGCTGATGTGGTGGCCAAAGCAGTTGAGATCTTCAGCTGAGCCTGCTGCTTGCTGATCAGGGCTGTCTCTGTGAAGATCACTGTTTGTGTGAATGGCCTCTGTCACTCAATGGTGCCAGGGGATTTGAGCCTGTGCTGGGCTAAAGGTCGAGGCAGTGTTTGCTGTAAAAGGCTTTTGTGTGTGCTGTGTTTCTGTGGTACTTTTCATGTTGTTTTACTTCTGGGATGTATTTAATGTACTTTGTACTTCCCGACTGAAGCAGCAGAGCGCTGTTGCTTCTCATGTGCAGCACACTCTTAAAGGACAGGTAAGTCACCGTCATTGCTGTTCTCCTGGTCTGTTGTTGCTGCAGGAAGCTGTGGCCACAGAGCCCAGGCCTGGGCACCCGGCAGGCTGCTGAGCAGCTTTGGGTGTCTGCAGGCTGCTGTCTGCTCTGGGAGGGAAGGAGATGCTCTCGCTTTCCCTGGCAAAGGTTTGTTGTCTTTCTGACTCACACAAGGATTCCGCAGGTCAGTTGATGAGGTGAGATGGATCTGAGGCACGTTGTAGAGCAACTTGTGTAAGTGTCTTGAGTATTGCTGACAGGTTGGTGCTTGTTCTTGCAGAGAAAGAAGTGCTGGTGTGTTGTGTTGCATCTTCCATCCAGCTGTACTCTACAATCTCTCTGGGACCAAGCGTTGGCTCTGTGGAGTGCCTCTGTGGGAGGGGTGAAGGGCACCGGGAGTGTAGGAAAACAGAAAGTATCTATGGAAGGTTTCAGGACAAGGGAGAACAACAGGCTGCTGATACTGGAAGGATGGCCTGATGATAAAGAAGAGCTGACTGCGGTACACAACCTGAAGTGTGAGACAGGAGGATGCTTGCCTCCACGCTGGAGAAGCTCAACGTGATATGGGATGAAGATAACAATGGACAGCTGCATCTCAAAGGAGAAAAATCAATGAGCAGCGGTGGTGCAGGAATTTCAGGGAAGTACTTAGGCTGCTCGTTTTTCCCTATATAAACTGCTTGTTCTGTATCAATAAATGATTCCTGCTGCGCCAAGGGGTCCCTGCATGCATTCCAACATGGGAGTCTCCTGTTCCCAGAAGGGAAAACTCAGCTCTCTTTCTGCTCCATGTAAGTCTAGGAAGTAGCTTTTGCGGTAGACTGTAGGGCGCTGGAGCACCGCAGTAGGCTGCATCGCTTCAGGAGGATCCAAGGGTGCGTGTGTCTGAGATGCAAAGACAGCAGCGAGGAACCTGTCTGTAACGTGCGATGGAGGCCTCGAGGGGAGTATCGCTGCGAAAGGGTCCAACCAAAACTGGGTGTGAGAAACATCGACCTCTGGCACATTCCCCACCGTGGGGCAGCCATCAGCCGGCAGCACAGGGGCTGGAGTAGCCGCAGCTGTTTGTGGGGGACCCTTCCCTCCCCCCCTTCATTTCTGCAGCAGAGCTCCCCTTTTGGGGGAGGGGGATGTGTACACATCTGACTAGGAAAGGAATGAGCTGCTGGCTAGGCAGTTTGCTTTACTTTCTGCCTTTTTTGGGGAGAATCAAAGGGAGTGGGGGGATTCAGGGTGGACTGATTGTGCTACATGGGACAGGGGGATGCTGCAGCAGAGGAACAGGTGAGCAAGGGCTGGGGGCACCCCCCTAAAGTGATGAAAAGTCTCAGAGGGGATCACAAAATATTTCACAATGTAAGCGCTGTGTGAGGCGATGCGGAGCAGAACCTCTCCTTTTCAGCTGGAGAGGGAGGAGTCGGAGTGACTGCTGTGTAACAAAGCTTTGGAAACGACCCCCCCTGTCTCCCCTCTCTGTTTTAAAGGCTGTGAGAATCGTTAATAAAGTCACACAGGGTATTGAGCTATCAGCACAGCCTGCATCTGTACCCATTATAAACAGAGGCTTTTATCTGTGTGTGGCGTGGGTTTTAATTTGAATGCAAAAACATCCTGAATAGGGCCGGGCCGAACTGCTGCCCACGCCCAGGGCAGTGCTCAGGGCTGCCCCCGCGTGTATAACGGTCGGCACTGCAGCCGTGCAGCGGCGTGTGCCGCCCCGTGGGTGCTCAGTGCTGCAGCGAACTGCGCTGAATGCTTGAAATGCTGGAAAATTGTTAGGGGGAGAAGGGAAGAGGGAGAGAGAGATTGACTCGAGCGCTGACACGGGTGCAGCTCATGCGCTGCAGCGAGGCTCTGGTCCCACCAGGGTGATAGCGTCGCGATCGTTGCCATGGATTCAGCGCACGCGCAGCAGCGAGGGTCGTTTGTGCGCATGGTGCTGGCGGCTTCTAAACGGCGCTCCCTGCGCCGTCGTGGCTATCGCATTCCTGGTTGCTTTGCGGCAAGTCAGTGCCAGCCTCTGCTGTTCTCGGGGGCTCTTCTCTAGCAGCTGCAGGACTGTGCTTTGGCTCTGCTTGTGGTAGGTTCCCGCGGCCGGAGGCAGGTTCCCGCGGCCGTTTGGAGCCGCGACGGGGTGGAGGAGTGGGGCACGGGCGAGCGGGCTGGGGCAGTCAGGAGGGCTCTTCTCCCAGTAATAGTAAGCGCTCTCCTAGCGTGGCACCTGTTGTCTTTGTGTTCCTCCCAGTAAATCCAAATTCCTTTCCTAGTGCTCCCAGTGCCTTCCCAAGTCTTCCAGTGATCTCCAGATCTCCTCCCCTCTATGGCCCCTGTGCCCTCCCAGTATCTCAAACTCTCCCCTTGGTGCACCCAGTACCACCAGATGCTGTGTGTTTTTGAATGGCATCAGCTCACAGCTCTACGAGTTAAATGAATGCCAGAGGAAAACAAAATGTTTGTGTAGTGTTTTTATAGGGTGCATGGTAACACTAAATGTCCAACTAAAAGATCCTTTTGGGGCCTTCTAGATGCTCCCCACATCCCTCCATATGCCCCCAAATTCTCCTTTGATACTCCCAGACCCACCTCAGATGGCATCAGAACCCCTTAAAAGGTGTGTTAACAGACTTCTCTTGCCCTTGTGCATGGGGAAGCAGCTTTTCTAGGCTCTGTTCAGAGGGCTTTCCATTCAAATTAAAACCAAAGAAACCAAGAACAAATAATTCCACAACAA
>JAAWVA010000216.1:0-25000 GCA_015227895.2 Colaptes auratus
GTATCGATTGTGAGTTAGCCCCCTTCTTGCGGCAGGAAAAAGGGGGGAAAGAGAGAACACCCCATAGCAAAGAAGTTTTTTAATGGTACCAACAAGAAGTAGTTAGTTCATGTCAACACCTAGAAACATAAACTTTGCAAAGTGCTGCAACCCTCTCACCACAAGACAGCACGAGCGTGGCACGGCTGTCATGAAGTGACGGTCAGCAGGGCTGCCTAGCGCTGACCTCAACGCCTGTCACAATAATCCAAGATGCCAACAGAAAGTATCTAACTTATAACTGAGTGTCATGACTGCTTAACTGTTGTGTGAACATTAAGAGATCAGTATTACTAGGATGAGCAAAAACACATTATTATGTGTAATTTTCTGCTGGGTAAAGCAATGAAGCCTTTTTGCTCTTGCTGTTTGCCTGCAAGTTTTCTGTCTGTGAAGCTAGAGCCTGGCCAGATCTACCTTTACAGATTAAAGAAATCTTGCTACCATTAAACAATTCATGATTTTTGACCATCCTAGATAAAATAAAGATGCAACATACCACTAAAGCAGATTGTAAAAGACAGTGCTAAGAATTGCATTTGTGTCTTAATCTCTGTGTGTATTGTGTTCAGGCATAACCAAGTCTTCTCTGTCAATAAGAAGAGTGAAATGTGAAGATCAGAACTATTACGACCTGAGTTCTTCTTTACAATGTTTGCTGTTTTTGACCACATTTTATGCCAACTCTGTTAGAACATTCTAACTAGCTGAACTTAAGCATTGTGCCTTGTATGGGTTACATCAGTCTGTTAGACATGCTGTGTTATGAAACTTTTGCTTTTGCTGTACAGCTTAGCTTTAACTCGCTTGCTTCTGTGTATGCAAAGAGTATCTTGTATGGGATGAGAACAACTCCCATGAGCAGAGTGCTCACAAAAACAAAAAGGGGAATTTGTGGCAATGCTGGTGACGAGCGGTGTGAGCAATCTGGCAGTGTAGGCTTAGAGCCTGACATGGTGGTAGGCCATGCTCAGCATAAGTGCAAAAGTTGCTATCAGTGTAGCAAAACAGCGCTGTGCCTGCACCGTGTAACTAAAGCAGGACACTGGTAGCTACAAACACAGCAAGTTATCTTGTTGGTCAGTTAAACAGGCTAATGTTACTACTGTAATTTTAGATCAGTTGCTTTTAGATCAAAATAGTTTAAGGCATGCATATTTATAGAATAGAGCTGCTGTTGATTTTTTGCTTTTAGCTAATGGTCATGGATGTGAGGATTTTGAAGGCATGTGTTGTTTTAATTTGTCTGATCACAGTCAATCAATTTATAAAAGGATTGCTTGGTTGGAAAATCATACTCAATCAATTGTTAAAAATGTAAATCCTTTTGATCAATGGTTTCAATCTTGGTTTGGAAATATGTCTCCTTGGTTATTAGGTCTGCTTAAAGAAGGTTTACGCTGGATTGGTATTGTTCTGTTGATATTGCTTGTTTTGAGTACTGCATATGGATGTATTATGAGAAGTGTAAATGAGGTAACATCTCGAGCTTTTCTTGTACAAAAGAAAAAGGGGGGAATTGTTGTAGAATGGCTTAAATCTAAGGGACATGACTCTGTGGAACAGCTATTTGAGCAGAATGTGTAGGCCTTACTCCATCTTGTTGTTTACTGCTCATAGTTAGCTGACTTGCTGAAGCAGCAAGGTCGCTATGGCCTCGTAGCTGTTCTTGCAGCTGTGTGTTTGTAAGATAACTGGATGGGAAAGGAACAGCTAGGTAAGATAATTGGATGGGAAAGGAAGAGCTAGTGAGAAAGGTTTTTCTTGGAATGTACACAGAGCCTTTGATATTGTACACAGACCTAATTGCAGGTGGGCTGGATATTATAATGTTGCCTTCAGTCAGAGACCAATAGACAGTGACGCTTGTGCATATTTAGCTGAGATGCTATATAAGCTGTGTATCCGGGCAATAAAGTTGAAGCGTGCTTATCAATCACATTGATTGCTGCTGTCTTCCCTCGCCGCTCTCCGACAGAAGGGCATGGCCTGGGCCAGGAAC
The DNA here is from genome assembly GCA_015227895.2 of Colaptes auratus. NCBI lineage: Eukaryota > Metazoa > Chordata > Aves > Piciformes > Picidae > Colaptes > Colaptes auratus. The sequence goes on from JAAWVA010000216.1 coordinate 2,042, forward strand.
CACCCTGTCAATGCTGCCAAGGTCAGGAACAGAGGGGATGAGAGCACTTTTTAAATACCAGGGGATCTGAGTGCCCCCAGCACAGGAACCTGGGGTCTCAGCACAAGTATCAGAGGTCTGATCTCCCACTATGGCAAGAACTGTGGGGTTGAGGGCCCCTCTCCATTCCTTGCCCCAGCTAAGCACTGGGTGTTGGTAGGTGTCAGGAGCTGTGGTGACCCAGGCAGGACCTCAGGGTTTGAGCTCCTGGTCTCATGTGCTTTCATCTTCCGTAGGGCACAGTGGTGATCGCTTCTGCCACCAGCATGTCCTCACAGAAGAACCTGGACAAGAGGTGGGAGGAGGAGAAGCACCCAGAGAACATGATGGAGCAGCCAAAGTACAGCCACAAGGGAGAGAAAAAGGAGGATGAGGACAAGATAACGGCTGATAACGAGAAGGAGAATGACTGTGATGATGGTGTGTGTGAGGATGATGATGAGAATGAATATGATGAAGGTGAGGAAAAACAGGAAGATGAAGTCGTAGCAGCCCCCTTGGTGCCACCCAAACAACTGAATCAGTGCCTACCCAGCTCAGAGCCGGTGAAGCACCACTGCCCCCTGCCTGGCACCAAGCCCTTCACCTGCCCTGACTGCGGCAAGACCTTCAGTCGCGGTTCTACCCTGCGCACCCACCGCCGCATCCACACTGGAGAGCTGGTCCCCTGCGCTGACTGTGGTAAGAGCTTCACCCAGAGCTCCACCATGCACAACCACCACCGCATCCACACTGGAGAAAAGCCTTTCACCTGCGCTGAGTGTGGCAAGAGTTTCTCCCAGAGCTCTTCCCTCTGCTACCACCACCGCGTCCACACTGGCGAGAAACCCTTCACCTGCACGGACTGCAGTAAGAGCTTCAGCAACAAATCTGATCTCACCAAGCACCACCGCACCCACACTGGCGAGAAGCCATTTGTCTGTGGTGCCTGCAGCAAGAGATTCAGGAGCTGCTCAGCCCTCGCTCGTCACCGTCGCACACACACAGGGGAGAAGCCCTACGCCTGCGCTGACTGTGGAATGTGCTTCAGCCAGAGAGGCGCTCTCATTGTCCACCATCGCACCCACACTGGTGAGAAGCCCTTCACCTGCACTGACTGCGGCAAGAGCTTCAGCCAGCAAGACCAGCTCACCCAGCACCACTACACCCACACTGGGGAGAAGTTCACCTGCCCTGATTGTGGCAAGAGCTTCAGCCACAGCTCCACCCTGCATAACCACCGCCGCATCCACAACGGAGAGAGGCTATTCCCCTGTGCTGAGTGCGGCAAGAACTTCACCAAGAGCACCAGACTCATCCAGCACCAACTCATCCACAGTGGTGAGAAACCCTACAGCTGTGCCGACTGCGGCAAGAGGTTCACGCAAAGCTCCAGCCTGAGCAACCACCACCGCGTCCACACTGGTAAGAAGTCTTTTCACCTGCTCTGACTGTGGCAAGAGCTTCGCCTGGAGCTCCAATCTCAGCCGTCACTGCTGCACCCACCCGAGTGACCAGCCCACACTGAGGGAGAGGTACAAATAGATCCACCCAGGGTCCGTTGGGATAATCGTGAGCCTCGCCGAGAGGGCCTTTCCAGCAGATTGAACCAAATCGCCTCTTTTACACCTGCATTTCTGAGACTGGGAGCTCCAGCAGGAACAAACACTCCTACCCTTCTGAACACCAATTAGTGCTGATGAGAACACTACACTGCTGAATTGGCATAGCTGGATCTGCCATTGGAGTTGGACTGAGCTTTGTCAGGATTTGTCTGGTTCTTCCCCAATTCTTTGTGGCTCCCTGGGGTCAAAACCCTCTGTCCATTGCCCACTTGTGTCAGTAAACTCCCAAAGTTACCCAAAGCCTGACTGTCGTGCTTTTATCGTAGAAATTCCTGCCACAATGCCCCAGTGATGAGGGCATTTGTTGCCTAGGAGTGGGGCTGGAGCCATGTGCCCAGTTCAGGGAGGTCAAAGTGAGGTTTTGAGAAGAGTCTTGAAGGTGTCTTCCTGGGAGTAGTCTTGGGGACATCTCAGAGGGGTTTGTTTTTTTCAGGGGTATCAAGGGATGCTAGGTGGTTGGGGTGTCTGGAGGGTTCTAGGATTGACTCTGGTGATCTTTAGAGGCTGTAGGGGGGGGTCTCAGGGAGGTTTTGGAAGCACTTGGAAAGCTTCTGTCGGCTTTCCCTAAGAGGTTCTGTGCTTTCCAGCAGGCCTGGCACTTCCAAAAGCCTTCTTAGCTCACAGTGTTCCTGAGGGATTCCTGCTGACCTAGGGCTTCCCTCAAGCTTTCCACTGACCCAGAAGGGGGGGAAGACCTTTTTTTGAGTGTTGAGGAGTTCTGAGGAGTGTGAAGATTGTGTGTGGTTTGGCTGAGCTGGAGTTAATTCTCAGAGCACCTTTCTCCTGCTGTGTTTTGCAGTGCTGGAGCTGATAGCACAGCGGTGTTTTGGCTACCACTGAACAAGCATCCAGGCTGTGCTTTCCTATCTAGCAGACACCAAGTACCTTGCCGAGTTGCCATCTGGTGGACAAGCAGCAGAATTGCAACCCCGAGTCTTTCATTTTTCTAATTGGCTTCAAATGGTTACACAGCACTAGGTTATGTGATAGCTATGCACAGCTGTGCACTAGAATCTGCACACAAAGCTTGAGAAATGGAGAGTAATATTTTTAAAGACATTTTGTAAGTAATTTTCATATTTCATCTTGGTCCCACAGCAGAAGTTTATAACCTCTTAATTACACCCTCACTCTTTTGCTGGGGAGCAGGCAGGCTAGCCCTTGCACTAAACCATCCCAGGGGTGGGCAAGCTCTTTGGAGGGGACACTGCCAGAGCAGCTGACCCAAAGCAGCCAGAGGGGTTCTCCATGCTACCTGAAGTGAGCTCAGCGGAGAAAGAAGGCAGCGTGGGGCTGTGGCTCCTGCTGCGCGGGTTGTGCGGTGCGTCGGTTCCTGCCTGCCTGAGAGACGAACCGACAGAGCAGCTGGCAGGAGGTGTCCACAGCCACCGCTAGGCCCAGTGGCCTCCATCCACCGAGCCAGTGGCTGTTTAGTGAGAGGTTCCTCCATGCTTCCATTCGCTCTTCCACAGCCTCCCACCCCTCAAGCTGACTCTTTTGTCTTACTCTACCAGAGGTTTATCCCCAGTTGCTTTTCCCACCCGCTTCGATGCTACAGCATTTTGTTATCTCCACCTCCCATCCTTTCTCACAGGGTTCCAAGGTACAGCATCACTTAGCACGCTCCAGGCTCCTCCATCGACATGAAGGGCAGCTAAACATTCTGTGAGCTCCTCCCTTAGGTTGCCATGTGGGAAGATTTGTCCCATGGCATTTGTCCTCCAGAGGAACTACAGAATCACACAGAATCACAGAAACATTCAGGTTGGAAAGACACTCAGGACCACCAAGTCCAAGCGAGAAATTCTACAAGGGTCACCCCCTAAACCATAGCCCCAAGCACCACATCCAAACCACCTTTAAAACACATCCAGGGTTAGTGACTCAAGCACCTCCCCGTGCAGCTCATTCCAAAGCCTGGGTACTCTACATGAAGTAATGTTTCCTAATGTCCAGTCTAAACCTACCCAGTCACAGCTGGAGGCCATTCCCTCTTGTTCTATCACTAAAGACCTGTGAGAAGAGGCCAGCACCAGCCTCTCTGCAACCTCTTGTCAGGTAGTTGTAGAGACCAGTGAGGTCTCTCTTCAGCCTCCTCTTTTGCACACTAAACATCCCCAGCTCCTTCAGTTGTTCTTCATCAGATTTATTCTTGTGGTGGTTTGAGCCTTAACTGGGGGCTCAGCTGGGGGGCAAGGCTGAGGATTCCTCCCCCGCTCCCCCTCCTCTTTGCTGATTGAGAGAAAGAGAAAAGGAAGGAGGCAAATCTACCCAGAAATAATTTGGAGTCAGTTTGGAAGCAGAGAGGTAAAACTAAGCTTGAGCTGTAGGGGTCCCTGGGATTCCAGTTCCCGGTCTCCTGCTGAAGTCTTCTGGACTCAGGTGTGCTGGATGCAGGCAGCTTGTTCCTCGATGTTAGTGGCTGTGAAGGATGTCAGTAACACCTGAGATGGTCCTGTCCACTTGGGCTCCAGGGGGTTCTCTGAGAGAGGTCTGAGAGAGAGACAGTCTCCAGGTTCCACATCATGGCCTGCTCTGTCTAACCCTCTCACATGGGCTCCCATCACCTGTTTGGTAACAGTGCTCAGGTTCTTATCAACCTGCTGAACAAGCTTGTTCAACATTCCCTCTCTGCCTTGCCCTGGTTCAGAAGGGTCCAGAGTTCCTACTGCAGAAGCTCTTCCCAAGAGGATTGCAAATGGGCTCAGCCCTTCCTTTGTCCTTTGCTTAGTTCGAATTCACAACTCATCATTGTTTTTAAAGACTTTTCCGCTCCTCAGCTCCAAGGATTTTCTGCTCATCAGCAGTGGGGGCTTCAGGCTCCCCCCTGAGCTCCCCAGCAGCTCCCCAGGGATTTCTCTTGGCCCAGCTCCTCCCCAGCCAGGATCAAAGCACAGACAGGGGCACTGGTGGGGTCTGCAGGCAGGCAGAGCTGGGCTCTCCCCCTCCTCAGCCCCCTCTGGATGAGACAAACCAAGTGGGAGGGGGCTGGCAGCGTTGATGAGAAGCTTCCAGCTTCTGGGCAGACAAAGCTCTGCTGCTGGCAGGCAGGGCAGTAGGGCAGGAGGAGCTGGGGAGCCTGGGGCCATGGGACAGCAGCATGCCCAGAGCTGTGTCCAGCCTGCCCCTCCTGCTCCTGCCACGCTTGGGCAGCTCTGAGGGTGGCTCTGAGGAGCTGGTGCAGGCAGCCAGATGTGTCAGTGCCCAGCTGTGCCCTGCCCTGGCAGGACAAGGGAGGCACAGGGGTGAGAGGGGACAGGAGTGGCAGCCCAGACTGGAGCCCAGCCCAGGAGCAAGGGCCTGGTCCAGGCCCATGCAGGGGGAGCCCCAGGGCCTGGGTTCCCCAAGGGCAGGCAAGAAGCAGCCAGAGGAGCTCTGAAGAGCCAAAGAACCAAACCTTCACTGAACAACACAAACGGGGGGGGGGAGGGGGAGATGAGGCACATGGGGGGAAACTGTGCTGGGAACAGGACACCTCCCACCAGCCCAGGCTGCTCAAGGCTCCATCCAGCCTGGCCTGGAACACCTCCAGGGAGGGGGCAGCCACAGCCTCCCTGGGCAACCTGTGCCAGCCTCTCCCCAGCTTCACTCTCCACAATTGCTTCCTCATCCCCAGTCTCAGTCTCCCCTCTCCCAGCTCAAAGCCCTTGTCCCTCGGCCAGGCACTCCCAGCCCTTGTCCAGAGCCCCTCCCCTGCTCTCCTGGAGCCCTTCAGGCACTGGAAGGCTGCTCTGAGACCTCCCTGCAGCCTTCTCCTCTCCAGGCTGAACAGCCCCAACTCTCCCAGCCTGTCCCCACAGGGGAGCTTCTCAAGCCTCTGCTCACCTTCATGGCCTTCTCTGGAGCCTCTCCAGCAGCTCCAGGTCCTTCTTGTGCTGGGGGCACCAGAACCTTAGGCAGTGCTGCAGGTGAGGCCTCAGCAGAGCAGAGGGCAGTGCTAGGAATAAATAGCCAAACTGAGTTAAGAACAAGAGTTTTGTTCCATGAATGGCAATCAAAGGCAAGCAAACAGCACTGGGTGCACAGGGGAGTCTGTGCTCTACCAGCACACACCCCAGGCAGAACTTGGTTTCCCTTTCTACACCCCATTCTCTAATGCATGTGCATCACTGGTCTAAGCAAAGGTGCAGTGAATCAAACAGGTTCCTAGGGAGGGGTGGAGTTGATGCTAATCAGTTCTTGGGCTGGGCCTGGTAAGTCCTGGGGGTGCTCCTGGTGGTCATTGGAGAGGAAATTAGTTGTCTTCTTCAGCTGCCCTTAGGGTCACCGTTTCATCCTTCTCCATGGAAACATTTCATGACACAACTGCTTCAGCTGCACTGCAAATGCCACAGCTCTGTCTGTGGCAATTCCCTGCTCCTGGTTCCCCTGGCAGAGCTCAGAGCAATCCTCTGATGCACCCCAAGTATTGCTCCATACCTCACAGCAGGATCCCCTCCCCGTGCTGCTGCTCTGGATGCAGCCCAGCACAGGGCTGGCTCTGGGCTGCCAGTGCCCATTGCTGGCTCCTGCCAAGCTCTTTGTCCCTCTCGTGGTCTCCTGCAGGCAGGGAGCTGTGTGCTGGCAGCTGCCTCACCCTGGGGGAAGCTCCTGACAGTGAGACAGGACTCAGCTCCTCAGGTGCCTGGTGGGGGGGAGGGGGAGCAGGGAGCCAGGTGGAAGGCAGCAGGAAAGTCCTGCAGAGGGAAGCCCGGGGGGGGTGTGGTGGTGAGAGAAAGTTCTCCCCCCACACACAAAGATAGCACAGCTAACTCATTCAGAGAAGCAGATGAACTCAGCTGTACTTACAAGCAGGACTGGAATGCAGTGAATCTGTACACAATCTACAGTATTGACAATATAGACAGGAATACACAGCAATGAACATAATCCAGCAGACCTTTCCCCTCCTCCAGCCAGGAGGGCTCCCCCCTGTGCCCCCTCTCCCTCCCTACCTCCTTTTTTTCCCAAAAAGGGTTAGAGAGAGAGAGATAAAAAGGTAATGAAGAGGGAAATTCTCTTAGCTCAAAGCGTGTGCAGGAATTAGTTTTCTTGTCTGGTTAGCTCAGTTAATTCAAGGTCGACTCCATCCAGCAGCTGTGGCTTCAGAGAGAGAGAGCAACAGACAGGCCGACAGGAAGAGAGAGAAACAGGCTGGACAGACTGAGCCTGAGACTCAAACTGAACTCAGAAGTTGCATTCCACCCATCTGCCAATGAAATTCGGTCAGAATATCGGCATGTTTTCATTTTGATATCAACACATTCAGCCAGAGCCTTCCAGCAGCTGTCCCTTTCTTGAGGCACAGCTGAACCCCCTCACAGGGGGTTCCTCTGAGCCCGCTGAGAAGGGATTGGAAAGGAGCAGGGGGCTGCAGAGGAGGCAGCAGGGAGAGCCTGGAACAGTGGCCGTGGGGCAGCTGCTGGCTCCGTGCTGGGGGCTGGGCACAGCCTGCCTGCCCTGGGGCCCTGTGGAGCTCGGGAAGCACAGCCCTGCCCTGCCCCCCAGCCAGGAGCCAGAGGGCAGCAGGGCAGGGACAGGCAGCCCCAGTGGCACCCGGTGGGGGTGGATGAGCAGCCCAGGGGCTGCTCCCCCCGCCAGTGCACTCACTCACCCCCCTCCCTCACCCTCACCCCCCTCTGCCCTGTTCCCCACTGGCACAAGCAGCTCAGCCCTCTGTGCCCAGCAGCCACTGGGTAGGGATGCTCAGAGCTCTCTGCCCCAGGACTGGAGTGCCACAGGCAGCTGGGGCAAAGGGGCACAAGGAGCCAGGGGGCACAGATGGGGTTAGAGCCAGGGGCAAAGGGCAGAGCTGAGAAGCTGGGGGGCAGGCAGCCTCCAGCAGCCATCTGGCACAGCAGGCAGCAAGCCAGAGCCCCCGCAGGCACAGCAAAGGGGGCAGGAGACAAGCCCAGGGCCCTGCAGTGATGGCACAGGAGGGGAAAGCAGACTGGAGCCCAGCCCAGGAGGAAGGGCCTGGCCCAGGCCCCTCCAGAAGGAGCCCCAGGGCCAGGGTGACCCAAAGGGAGGCAAGAAGCAGCCAGAGCAGCTCTGAAGAGCCAAAGAAGCAAAACTTTACTGAAGAACACAAAGGGGGGGAGGGGGAAAAAAGGGGGGGGAGGGGGAAAAAAGGGGGGAAAAAAGGGGGGGAAAAGGGGGGGAAAAGGGGGGGAGGGGGGGAAAAAGGGGGGAGGGGGAACCGTGCTGCAAAGAGCCAAAGAACAAAACCTTCACTTTCCAACACAAATGGGGGGCAGGGGGAGAAGAGCAGCAAATGGGAGGGGAGGAGGGGGGGATGGGGAAGGAGGTTTAAGTCCAGGGAATATTTCAGTGGAGGAGGAGCTCAGAGCTGATGCCAACAGCACTGAGGTGGAGCTGCACCTCCTGGCTACTGCTCTCCAGGGCACTGAGCTGCCTCTGGCCCTGCCTCTGCCTCCAGCAGCTGCAATGAGAAGAGGGAAGAGTCAATGAGCAGGGCCCTGAGTGCCAGGCTGAGCAGGGAGCCTCCAGCAGCAGCCACCCAGGGGGGCTGGGAGGGACATCCCCAGGGCTCATCCCATGAAGATGGCAGCAGGAGACCGAAGGGAGGCTGTGTGCTGGAGGCTGTGTGTCACCTGCTGGCCAAAGGCCTCAGCACCAGCACTGCCAGTACACAGCTGGGGAGTGCCCCTGGCTCCCAGGGCCCGACCTTGCTTGTCCTGGCCCCTAGAAAGCCAGCAGCCCCCAGTTTCCCTCCTGGGGGCTGTGGCTGGAGAAGCCCAAGGATGAAGAGCTCTACAAACTCCTTTTCCTTCCTGTCTCAGGAGAAAGGACTTCCCAGAGAGACACCTGGGGTGGGGCAGCCACCTCCCTGCTGGGGGCTGGGAAGGGGCATTTGGGGGTGGGAGGGAACTCCTTTGGAAAGTCTCTGCCTGCTGTGCCTCTGCTGGGCAAAAGGAGTTGGGTTCCAGGGCTGACAGTGGTTCAGCAGCTGGGGCAGAGCCAGCAGCCAAGAGAAGTGTGTTGGGCAAGGGAAGTCAAAGCAGGAGCTGCTGCTGAGACCCCCACAGCCAGCAGCAGAGGAGGGTTGGGTTGGAAAAGACCTGGGTGCTGCTGGAGTCCAAGCAGCAGCCCTGCTCTCCAGAGCCCTGGCCAGCTCTGCTGCCCTGCCCAGTGCAGGCAATGCTCAGAGCTCAGCCCCAAGGTGCTGGGGGACTCCTCAGCACACACAGCAGAGTGCTGCTGCTGCTGCTCTGCACCCAAAACAAGCAGCAGGGGCTTGAACTCCTTGGGAGTGCAAAGGCACTGGATCCAAACCAGAGCTCTGGACTCCAGGGAATGGAGATCTGCTCAGTGCTGACCAACAGCTAAAGCAGGGGGCAGGGGCGTGGGGGGCAAGAGGATGAGACCAGACTCTTTTCTCAGTCGGGCCCAGGGACAGGACAAGGGGCAAGGGGCACAAACTGGAGCCCAGGAGGTTCCATCTGACCAGGAGGAGACAACTCTTTGCTGTGAGGCTGCTGGAGCCCTGGAGCAGGCTGCCCAGAGAGGCTGTGGAGTCTCCTTCTCTGCAGAGAGCTCACACTCCCCCCTCCCCCCAGTCACTGTACTATAGCAGGGGGTTGGGACTGGATGACCTCCAGAGGTCCCTTCCAAGCCCCAGCACGCTGTGCAAAGGTGTTCAAAGCTGTGAGCTCCCATCCGACACAGACTGCAACACTTCAGCTCTTGGCTTAGGCTTTGCCCCTCTTGTCCAAGAGCCTTCCCCATCTTGGGTGAGCCCTCAGGTGCCTGAGCAGCCTCCTCTCCTCTAGCACATCCTGCTGGCTCCCCTTCAGGGCTGGACTCACTGTGAGGAGGAGCAGCTCAGCCAGCAGAGAGGGAGATCTGCTGCCATCAGCAGACCTCCTTGTGGCAGCTCAGGCAGCTTCTGCTGCTGTGCTTCTCACCTTCCTCTTGAGAGGCCAGCTGGCACTGGGGCCCTGGTGGCATCCACACCCCTGCTGGCATGCAGGCTGTCATCCCAGTCAGGGGCCTCCTCTGGTGGCAGCCCAGGGCACCCTCCAAAGCCTCCTCCGACAAGCTGGAGCCCAAGTGCTCAAGCAGCCAGGGGAGCAGAGAAGGCAAGAGAGAGGCAGGAAAGGCAGCCAAGAGGCTCCAAGTCACACAGTGTCAGTGCTTTACCTTCTGAGCAGGCTCCTCCCTGCTGAGCAACTGCTGACAGGGCACTGAGAGCCCATTGTGCAGCTGGGGGGTCTCCTCCTGGCACTGGACAGCCGAGGACTCCAGGCTGGAGAGGCTGAGGGCTGGCACAGTCACCTTGGCACGGAGGAGGACACCAAATGTGGGGCCTCCTGCTACCTAGTGAGGGGCAGAGCATCCAGGTGAGATCCAGCTGACAGCTGCTGCTGGCCCCAGCCTGCCCCCAGGGGGCGTGAGGGCACGGGGAGGGGAGGAGGCGCAGGGCACCTGGATGGGCAGCAGCAGGGCCGCCTCGCCCAGCGGCAGGGTGGCACTCTGGGGCTCCAGGCACACGCTGAAGGTCCTGCTCTGGGAGCAGGGCAGCTGCTCCACACACTCCAGGTCCACACTGAAGCCTTCAAGAGAGGGAAATGAGGCAGGTGAGGCACAAGGGACATGAGATGGGGCACCTGAGTGTCCTGGCTGGCAGCCCTGGCGAGGGCTCTGCCTCTCCAGAGGAGCTGCTGCTGCTCCTTCTCCCCTGGCAGCGCTCCAGGACAAAAGCTTTGCACAGCCACAGCCCAGGCCCCAAGGGGGGAAAGGAAAAGGTTTCAGCTGAGGAGCTCCAGCAAGGCCAGGGAAGGACACTCAGACCTCTTCAAAGGAGAATTTCCAGCTAAGCTTCCCCCGTGCCCTGCTGCTCCCTGGAAACAACTGAGGGAGGCCCCTGAGCAGCCTCCAGACACAGCAGGGCACTGCCTGGTGCTGCTGCAGCCTTGCCTCAGGGGCTGTCTCAGAGGCCTCTTTGGCTACACCACAGACCCTCCCAGGCTCTTTCCTCAGCCAGGGCTGAGCACAAGTGCCACCACCTCAGGAGCCTCACACACAGCAACTCAGCAGCACCAGGGCTCCAGCTCCTTGGAGCACAAGGCCAGAGAGCACACAGAGAAGCTCAGATGATGCTGATGGCAACCAAAAGCAGAAGGTGCCGAGAGGTGGCCAAGGGGAGCAGCCTCTCCAGCCCCTGCAGGGAAGAGTTAGGGCAGCCATAGGCAGGCCAGGCCTCTGGGCACTGCTGGCCAGGAGAACTCAGGCTCCAATGCAGCAGGTCCCAAGCAGGACAAAGCTCCCAAAGAGCTCAGTTCTGGGCCCCTCAGGTTAGGAAAGATATTGAGATGCTGGAAGGTGTCCAGAGAAGGGCAGCAAAGCTGGGGAGGGGTCTGGAGCACAGCCCTGTGAGGAGAGGCTGAGGGAGCTGGGCTTGCTTAGCCTGGAGAAGAGGAGGCTCAGGGGAGACCTTCTTGCTCTCTCCAACTCCCTGAAGGGAGGCTGTAGCCAGGTGGGGGTTGGTCTCTTCTCCCAGGCACCCAGCACCAGAACAAGAGGACACAGTCTCAAGCTGCACCAGGGGAGGTTTAGCCTGGATGTTAGGAAGAAGTTCTTCCCATCAAGAGAGATTGGCCATGGGAATGTGCTGCCCAGGGAGGTGGTGGAGTCCCCACCCCTGGAGGTGTTTAGGAAGAGCCTGGATGGGGTGCTTGGGGCCATGGTTGAGTGGATCAGATGGTGCTGGGTGAGAGGTTGGACTCAGTGCTCTCAAAGGTCTCTTCCATCCTGGAGAATTCTATTCTATTCTGTTCTCCCCACGGCAGTGGCTCAGGCTGAGCTGTCCCAGGCAGCTCTTGCAAGGCCACAGGAAGTGTCCCCAGCACTGCTTACCTGTGCCACACAGGACCTGCCCACAGACTTGGAAGGACACAGGGAAGTGCCCCGGGTTGGTGACTGTCACAGTGCGCCTGTGGCTGCCCCCCAGAGCCACGCAGCCGAAGTCCAGGATGTACTCGGGCAGCTCAGCTCTGCAGGGAGGAGGGAGGGGACTCCTGAAACCACAGCCTGGCCACGTTGCCATGGCATGGGAGGTGCCAATCAACTGGGAAAACTCAGCTCAAGCTGCTGAAACCCAACACCTGAGCAGCTGGTGACAAGACTCTGGCCGGTCCCAGGGAAGGCAGGGCCCAGGTTCCATCAGCTCCCAGGGGCACCTTCCAGCACAGCTGGTTTCCAGTGGACACTGCCCACAGCTCCTGGCCCACTGCAGCTCCCCTGCTCTCAGTGCAACTGCTGAGCCTGGCCTACAGCCCACCCCTGAAACTGCTTCAGGACCTTGTCAGAAGATTTGCCCCCCCCAGGAAACCTTCACCACTCTGCACCCAGCTCTGGCCCCAGAGCCTCAGGGGCCTGTGAGGTCCACAGGAAGGTCCTGTCCAGAGCCATCCCCCTGGGAAAACACAGCAAGGATCTGTTCTGCACAGCATCTTCTGCCTGGGCTGGAGCCTGCTGCTCCCACTCCTCAGCAGGAAGGAGCAGAGGGAAGGAGCCTGCAGTCCCAGCAGCACCCACGTTCCCTGGCTGAGACTTTGCCAACCTGCTCCTTGGGTCAGGTGTGGTCTGCTGGGGCCAGGAAGCCAGCTCTGAGCTGCCTCTTTCAGGCCTGCTCAGCAGGGATGGTGTCTGGGCTGCCTGCAGGGGCCTGCTGGTCTGCACTGGCTCCATGAGCAGAGCCCAGCAGCTGTGGGGAGCTGAGCACCCCCAAAGCGCAGGGAAGTGCGGACACGCAGCTGCTGCCAGGCAGCACGGCACAGCTCTCAGGAGCAAACCCTTCCTGCTGCCCACAGCTGCTCCCGGCTCTGCAGACCCCAGCAGACCCCAGCAGCAGGGCTGCACTGCTGGCTGTCCCCCCCAGAGCACCTGCAGACGGCCATGGATGTCCCTACTCACTTGAGCAGCCTGCGGCGAGCACACTGCTCAGCGGCAGCTTCCCCCGGGGCGCTGCAGGCCGCAGCTTCCTGCTGCTCCAGGATGTGCTCCCTGACCAGGATCTCCTCCAGCTGCAGCTGCAGCCCAGTGTCCAGCTGAGGCAAGGAAAGACAGGGGCTGCTTAGCAAGGGTCCTGCCCAGGGCGTGGGCTCAGCTCTCCAAGAGGCTGCCAGCCTGCTCTTGCTGGGAGGGCTGAGGGAGTCCTCCTGCCCCACTGCCTGGGGCACCTCCAGCTCTCTTGGGCAGCACCTTGTCTCCAGAGCCACCACCTCCAGCACCTTCCCCTGCCCAGGCACTGCACTCAAAGCTATCTGGCCAGACACAGAGGGACAAGCCAGGAGCTTCCCAGAGCTGCAGGAACTGGCCTGCCCCCAAGCAGTGCCAAAGCAGCCTGGACAAAAGCCCTCTTGCAAAGGAGGCCAGGAGGAAGCTGCTGCTGCCTCTTGGAGAGGAGCACTGAGATCACAGTCCCAGGGCTGGCTCAGGCTGCTGCTCTCCAGCTCTGCAAACCTGGCAGAGCTTGGCTGGGGGGCAACCAACAGCCTAGAGCTGGGGCCCCAGCAATTCATCCCCAGGAGCAGGGCCTGCAGGGTCCCACCCAGCTGCCAGGAAGCTCCTCCAGCTCCAGCAGGGACAGAGCTGGACAGCTGAGCTGATGAGGGCACAGCTAAGTGTGGCAGGGAGGGCCCCCCTCTTAGCAGGGCACCCAGAAGCCTGCTGTGGGGTACAAGGGGATCCACTGGCACAAGGGGGAGAGGCTGGCAGGTGCCACACGGGGCAGCAGCTGTTCTCACCATGGCATCCAAGTCATCTGGGGCTGGTTCTGTGGCTGCAGCCTCCCCCAGGACATCTGCTCTGTCACTCTCACTGTCCTGGCTGGTCTCTCCTCTCAGCTCCCTGAGGACCTGCTCATACTTCTTGTTTCCTGAGGGCAGAAACCCCCCCTCAGGTGGCAGCGTGGGCATCTCAGCTGGGCAGCCCCCTCCCCACACCGCCTCTCCCAGAAACGCTCCTCCAGCAGCTCTGGGCAGTGGGAGCTGCTCCTCCTGCCTGCAGCCTGAGCTTCAGCCCTGCCCAGCTTCCTCCCCCAGAGCAGCAGCTCAGCCCCTGCCAGCTGATGCCAAGCCAAGCCTGCCACAAGCCCAGCGTCTTGGCAGGGCTGCAGCAGGGCCGCTGCAGGCTCTGCAGGGAGGCTGCCGGGACACAGCCCCCAGGGACTGCCAGAGACTTGGGAGGCAGCCAGTGCTGCCCTGAGAGCCCTGCAGCCTCCAGGCTTGGCTGTGAGAGATGGGGGAAGAGGCATCCTGAGGAGCAGACAGGCAGTGCTTGCCTTGGATGTTCCTGGGCAGGTCCAGGCAGATCCTGGGGAAGCTTCCCTCTCCTCTCAAGCAGATCTCTTCTGGTTCCAGGGGACCAACTTGAAGCTGGAAAGCCTTGCAGAAGAGCCCAGGCACTTCTGGCAGGTAGGAGACCTTCAGCACCTGCTGCTGGCCGGCTCCAAGGCAGCCCTGCAGGGAGAAGAGGGAGGGAATGCACCAAGAAGGCTTTGCTGGAGGCACGGCTCAGACAGGTTCTCAGCGCGAAGAAGCCATCAGAGAGCAGCACCTTCCAGCCTTCTGCTTTCCAAAGCTTCTCTCCTGCCCCCGGATGCCACAGACCCTCCAGGGGCCGCCAGGTGGCGCCAGTGCGCAGCCGCTTGCTCCAGATCCACGGCCGGGAGCAGCCCCTCCTGCCCCCCCCAGCAGCCCCTCCTGCCCCCACCCCCAGCAGCCCCTCCTGCCCCCCCCAGCAGCCCCTCCTGCCCCTCCCCCCCCAGCAGCCCCTCCTGCCCCCACCCCCAGCAGCCCCTCCTGCCCCCCCCCCAGCAGCCCCTCCTGCCCCCCCCCCCAGCAGCCCCTCCTGCCCCCACCCCCAGCAGCCCCTCCTAGCTCACACTCCAAGCTAAACTAAGACCCAAGCCTTGGCCCAGGCTGCCCAGGACAGTGAAGAGTGCCCATCCCTGGAGAGGTGGCACCAAGGGCCAGGGCTTGGTCATGACCTGGCAGTGGTGAGGTCACAGTTGGCCTTGAGGCTCTGAAAGGCCTCTTCCAACCACAAGGATCCTGGGATTCCATCCCCAGCAGAGGCAGCTCACAGCCCTGGCTGCTGCTGGGGGGAGCTTCCTCTCCTCTTCTCTTGCTCCCCATTTTTCCCCTCCAACCCCACCCAGGGCAGCCTGGCACAGGCACTGTCCCCTGTGCTCCTCCTCACCATGCTGGGCACCACCAGGGGCACGCCGGGCAGGGGGCTGCGGGCAGCGGCCGTGCCAGGCCTCAGCACCCTGAAGATGAATGGCAGCTTCCCCCTGTTCTGCAGGGTCACCTCTGCCTCCAGGACAGAGTCCCACAGCTGCAGAGAGGACAGAGGAGGGGGCAATTAGACACAGGCCTGGCACTGGGCATCTCCTGCAGCTGGCACTGGCATAAGAGCAAAGGCAGGCAGCACAGCAGAGGAGCAGGAGAGGAGGGCACTTGACTCTCCCAGCTTCACCTGGGCAACCCCAGCCACAGGGCAGCTCTGGGCCCTGCACAGGGGCTGAGCTTTGTGGCACCCTGCAGAGGCACAGCACCAAGCACCAGGCAGGAAAGCAGAGAGCAGCCAAGTGCTCTGCATCTTGAGGGGGCATCCAACACTCGCTGGAGCAAAGCAGCTGGCGTCAAGACCTCCCTGAGGCAAAGGCACCTGCAGGGCTTGCAGGGACAGCAAGAGGGGACATGGAGCAACACACAGAGGGCCAGCAGAGGGAAACAGTGGTGGGGGTGAACTGAAAAGCGAAGGGGGGGTGACTCTGGGACACTGCCCCCAGCTACCCCGACTGGGAAGCCCAAGGGAACTTCCTCTTGGCTTTCTCTTGCTGATGAACCAAGAGCATTAAAGCAGCCCCCCCTGCAGCTCAGGCTTTAGGAGCAGAGCAGCAGATGCTGTCTGGGGGACACAGCCCTCTGCAGGCATCTGCTGGCATCCTGCCTGCCCCAGGAGGCCTCTCTGGTAGCCTTGAGGAGGATTTATCATAGAATCCTAGAATGGTCCAGGCCAGCAGGGACCGCCAAAGGTCACCCAGTCCAACCTGCCCACAGGCAGCAGGGACCTCCCCAGCCGGACTTCCCAGCTCTGGTGGGCTGGTGATGGCCATTCCAGACCAGCTTGGAAGCAGAATGCATCACTCAAGGGTTGTGCTGCCAAGCCCTGGAGCCAACAGAGCAGCTGGCCCTAGAGCTCAGTGGGCAGCCCCCAGCAGAGAGGGCTCCAGACAAGGAGAAGCCTGCGGTACCTGCAGCCCGAAGTCCAGCTGCGTGGTGTCCAGGAGGCAGCTGATGAGCGAGGCCTCCCCACTCAGCCTCAGCTCGTAGCTGGGGCCTCCCTGCACCCTGCAGAGGGCCCTGGCACAGGCCACAAGGTTGGGGTGGCCAAAGAAGCTGAAGGTGACCTGCTGGCTCTGGCTCGGCTGCAGCAGCCCATAGAGTGGCAGCACATCGAACACCTGGGGTGGGGAGGAGAGGTGGAGAGGGTGAGCAGGGGAGAGGGTGAGCAGGGGAGAGGGTGAGCAGAGGAGAGGGTGAGCAAGGGAGAGGGGGAGCAAGGGAGAGGGGGAGCAAGGGAGAGGGGGAGCAAGGGAGAGGGGGAGCAGGGGGGAGGAGGAGCAGGGGGGAGGAGGAGCAGGGGGGAGGGGGAGCAGGGAGG
The DNA here is from genome assembly GCA_015227895.2 of Colaptes auratus. Classification (NCBI taxonomy): domain Eukaryota; kingdom Metazoa; phylum Chordata; class Aves; order Piciformes; family Picidae; genus Colaptes; species Colaptes auratus. The sequence goes on from JAAWVA010000216.1 coordinate 18,361, forward strand.
GGACAGGGCGAGCGGGGTGGGGAGCAGCCATGGCCTGGGGCAAGCTGCAGAGGGTGCCCTGCTTTAGCAGGGGGGTTGGACTGGGTGATCTCCAGAGCTGCCTTCCAGCCCCCCCAGGCCGGGGTGCTGTGAATGCCCCCAGAGCTGCTGCACAAGCAGTGCTGGGGCTCAGCCCTACGCCATGGCCTGCATGGCCTCTCCCTGCCCAGCTGCTGGGAGGGACGTGAGGCCGCTCTGGGAGCAGTGCCGAGGGCCACCAGTGGCACTCATGGCTCTGGAGCTGCTTCTCACACTGCAAAGCTGGCAGCCAGGCAGCTTCCCACTTACCTCCTCCAATCTCAGCCTGTGGGGCTCTGTCTCCTTCAGCTTCAACTGCCTCAGCCCACCGGGGCTGGGAGCTTCCACAGCACCTTCAGGAGCCCCTTCCTGCTCCCTGGCACTGGACAGCAGCTGCAAACCAAGCACCAAGGGCTGCAGTCAGCAAGTGGCTGCTCTGGGTGAGACCACTCTGCTGCAGGCTCCACCACCTCATCAGGCCAGGGGCAGCTGAGGTGGGAGCTGGCAGCAAATCAAGTCTGGCTATGCCCATGGCATCTGCTGAGTGTGGCTCCAAGCCCAGCCGCAGATGAGGCCTGGGCTCCATCTTCCCTTCCCACACACAAGCTTGCAGGAGCCTGGCAGAGACCCCAAGGGGGCAGCTGGCAGCCTCCTGCCAGTCCAGCTCTGCTCCCTCCTGCCCCAAGAACATGTCAAGAAGCTTCTGTCTGGACAGCTTAGGTTCTCCAGGACCAAACTAGGAAGAGAGCTGCCCCCGAGACTCCCCAATGCAGGCAAAGGAGGACTGAGGAAGTGCCTGGCCCAGCTCTCCCCTTTCAGATGGTGCTTTGCTTTCATCCCATGCCCTCGTGGCTGCTGGAGAGCTGAGGATCCCCACCAGGCCATTATTCTCCAGACACCCTCCTGAAGAAGGCAGCTGAGATGCTTTCCTGCCTCACAGCAGCTGGCAGCTTGTCTTTAACCTCGGAGGTGCCACCTTGCCAAAGGAGCCTTGGCTCTGGCCTTCTGAGCCCTGTTGCTGAGAGAGGCTTCTGGGATTGCTCCTCCAGCTCCAGAGGCTCTGCTGCTTCAGGAAGCTAAGAAGTGCTGGGGCCTGTACAGCAGCAGGCTCTGCAGGAACGCTGCTGGGACATCCTTGGGCCTAAGCAGAGCTACATCTCCCAGGCAGAGAAAGCTCTGGGCAGGGCTGAGTCTTCCCCTGTGTCAGTGCCCTTCCTGAGCCCTGACAGCTCTGGGGCTGTCTCTGCAATCCCAGCCCTTGGCTAAGGCCAGGATGTGCCAGTGGGGAGGGCTGAGCAGGTGGCCCATGGGGATCAGTGCTTGGCACAGAAGAAAGCTCAAAGCCTCCAGCAGCATGCAGATAAAAGCCTCATTTTACACTGGGAAACGACCCAGCCCAAACGATGCCAAACTCTCCAGAGGCCAGGAGGAGCTGAGGGAGGCTTCCCCAGGCCAGACTGTGCTGTTTGTCCCTCCCCAGGAGCCCTGTGGCCAGCTGCTGGCCCCGCTGCCCTTCCTGCTCTCAGGGGGCCGCAGGGCCGTAAGAAGGGAGCTTGGCACCAGCATGGCTCTGGTGGCAAACTGGGAGGTGTCCCAGGAAACCTACCTCTGCTTCCAGGCCGTCCTGGGCACCTGCTGGCTCCTGGGCAGGGTCCCCCGCTGCCCCCAGGGCTTGGGCTGGCTCCCCCACACCCCCAGCCCTGGAGCTGCTCCCTGCAGAGGCCGAGCGCTGCCCGCAGGCTCTCTCCTCCTGCACCGCTTGGGCCGGGAGGCTGCACCTGCAACAGGAGCTGCCTGTGAGCAGGGACTGCAGGGGGGGGCAGGGCAGACTGCCCCAGCAGCTCCTCGCTGGGCTCTGCTGCTCCCAGCTCAGCAGCAGCTCTGGCCCAGCAGCTCCAGCCCAGGATGGAGCAGGTCGAGGCTCAGGGCTGCCAGGCTGGCACAGGGGCAGTGCAGGCGCCTGGCTGCTGGCAGGCAGGGAAGAGGCCAGGGCTGGCTGCCCTGTGGGGAGGCAGAAAGGGCACCAGGAAGGGAAACCAGACACACACTGTGCAAAAAGGGAGACTGAGAAGCAAAGGGGCAGAGCCCAGGAGAGGCCTTCCAGTGGCCTACAAGAAAGCTGGAGACAGACTTTGGAGCAGGGCTGGTTGTGACAGGACAAGGGGGGGTGGGGGTGAACTCAAAGAGAGAGATTCAGAGCAGAAGGAAAGAAGACATTTTTGATGCTGAGGAGAGTGAGACACTGACCCAGCACCCACACAGCAAAAGTTTCTCCTCCTGCTCAGAGGCAACCCCCAGGGCTCAGGAGGCTCCGTGCCCTGGCGCTGGGCACCAGGCACTGGCCCCAGCCTCCTGCCCCCCAGCCTTCAGCTCCTGCTCAGCATTGCTCAGCTCCCCTCTGGGGCTGCTCTTCTCCAGGCTCAACAGCCCCAGGGCTCTCAGCCTTTGCTCCTCACAGAGATGCTGCAGGCCCCTCAGCAGCTTTGGAACCTCCCTGGGACTCTCTCCAGTAGGTCCCTGGCTCTCCTGAGCTGGGGACCCAGCACTGGACACTGGCCTGGGGACACTTCCTGGGGAGGTTCTTAGGATTGAGATGAGAACAGGTGGGGCTGGCAGGGGAGGCAGAGAGCTCACACTTTGTATCTGCTTCTCCCAGGGCCCAAGCAGGGCTCTGTAGCTCCAGAGACAAAGCAGGACTCAAGCTTATGGGCTACAGGAAGTGTTGGCAAGGTCTTAGAGTCTTGGCTGGGCTGCAGAACAGTCTCCTGCCCAACCTCAGCACCTGAGCAGCCAGCCTGAGCACAGCTGGAGGGGTTGTTCCTGCCAGGGCAAGGGGCAAGCAGTTGGCCAGAGCCCAGGGAAACAACCTTGGTCTTTGCAAAGCACAAGCAGAACAGCAGGAAGGAGAAGAGCTTCAAGGAGAGGGCAGAGGTGGCCATACCTCAGCTGGCTGCCCTGGCTGGCTGGCAGCAGCTGCCAGCAGTAGTGGACAGGCAGTGGGCTGCAGTTGGTCATCTCCAGGCTCTTCACAGCTCCAGTGCCATTGAGGATGCAGCCAAAGTCCACAGCCATGGTCTGGAAGTGCAGGTTGGGGAAGTAGACTTCTCCCCGCACCAGGACCTGCTCCTCCTGAGGGTGCTCCAGGAACTGGATCCTCAGAGCCTGCTCCACTTGCCAGCAGCTCAGACCCTCCTCATGAGCAGGGTTAAAGCCGATCCAGAGGTGAAGTTCCTGCCCTGCCTCCAGCTTCATGGGCTGCAAGGAGATGAAGAGCATCCAGCACCCATCGTGGGATGCCATCCCAAGGGCTCACGGCATGAGCCGTGGCAGTGCCCAAGTGTGGCTCCAGCAGGGCCTCCCTGTGCCAGCCCCACGCCCCTGCTGGCCCAGCCCCACGCCCCTGCTGGCCCAGCCCCACGCCCCTGCTGGCTCAGCCCACCTCAGGCTTCAGCAGAGGCACCAAACCCCCACCCAGAGCAGCACCCTGGCCCCAAGGCTGTTTGCCCTGCTCCTCACAGCACTGCAGCCTCGCCCTGGCAGGGCTGGCACTGGCAGGGCACAGGAGTGGTGCCCATGCCCACATCACCACGTGTCTGGCAGAGCCTGTGCCCAGCACCTGCCACTGACACAGGGGGCAGGCAGTGGCTGCAGGAGCATCCTCAGCCTTCTCAAAGGCAGGGCTGCCCTTGAAGGGAGCAAGCTGCTTGTGAGGAGCAGACAGACATCTGAGGATGGCTGCTGGGATGGTTTCTAGGAGGCAGCTTCACTCCAGGCCTTGCCCAGAAGGGGCTGGAGCCCTTCTCTGCATGGCTTAGAGCCAGGCCTCTGAAGGAGGTTGGAGCAAGGAGCAAAGAACAAGCCATAGGACAAGAAGAAAGGGCCTCAAGTTGCACCAGGGGAGGTTTAGGTTGGACACAAGGAACAAGTTCTTCCTCACAAGTGTTGGCAAGGCCTAGCCCAGGCTGCCCAGGGCAGTGCTGGAGTCCCCATCCCATGGCAAAGTCATGGAGATCTGGTGCTGAGGGCCATGACCTAGTGGTGACCTGGCAGTGAGGAGTTCACAGTTGGCCTTGAGGATCTGAAAGGTCTCTTCCAGCCCAAACCATCCCATGGCTCTGTTCCCAGTTCAGATGATCTCTTGTTTCCTCCAGCAGCTCATTTCCAACCTGATTTAGCTCAGGCCAGCCCTCTGCTGACTCCACAGAACCCAATGCTCTCCCGGAGGCCCTCCCAGCAGGAGCACACCACCACACTCCTCCCTCTTCACACTCCAGCAGCAGCAAGGCCCAGGGCTGCTCACCTCAGCATCTGCAGGCAGGGGCTGCTGCTCCACGTCACAGAGAGAGAAGGGCTGCCCTAAGGCCAGCACCATGCTGAGTGGCAGGGGGCAGATGTTCTTCACAGACAGAGGCTGGGCCAGAGGGGTCAGGACATCCCCTGCTCGCTGCAACCACAGCAGAGAAGCATCAACCAACCTCCAGTGCCCATGGACCTCCTTCCCACCCGGTGCCTTACAAACCCTTCAGCTCCCAACAGCTCCTCTGGACTCCCAAAGGTTTGTTTCTACCCTTCTGGAAGGGCTTTCTCCAAGCACAGCAGATGCTGCTCGTGGCTACAAACCACAGCACTGCCCAGGGGACAGGGGAACAGCCTCATGGACTGTGCAGGCAACAGCACCCTGAGAGGAGGCAGCTGCTGCAAGAAGATCCAGCCCAGAATAGGAGCCCAGAGCATCTGACTCCAGTTGGGTGTCCTCTCTTGGGGACAGCAGCACAAGAGGAGTCCCAGTCCCAGTCACCTCCACTCATTCCTTACCACCTTTCCAGCTCTAGGAGCCTCCTAACACCAGGGATGCTGGGCAGAGGAGACAAGCAAGCAGGAGGCAGTGGAGAGCCTGCAGTAGCCTAAGGTTGCCTTTGACCAGGCACAGCCAGCCAGCAACCTCCAGGCCCCTGCTGCCCCTGCTACAGGGACAAGATGCTGAGGAGCATCTGCACGAGCAGCAAAGGCTGAGAGCCCTGGGGCTGCTGAGCCTGGAGAAGAGCAGCCCCAGAGGGCATCTGAGTGATGCTCAGCAAGAGCCAAAGGGACAAGGGGCTGGGGCCAGACTCCTCTCAGTGGTGCTACACCAGCAAGGGCAGAAGAGAGATGCTGAGGCTGTTCCCAGCCCCAGGGGAGCCAAGAAGGACCTCAGTGCTAACGGCCAAAGCTTGGTCCTGCTGCAGTCCACAGCCACAGCCCTGGGGACACGCAGCAGCTCTCTCCCCTCCTCCTGGGAAGCCAAGCACAGGCAGCCCACAGCTTCCAGGCAGCAGATGCAGTGCCAGGATGCCAGCCAGAGGCTCACCTTCTCCACTCGGAAGCTGATTGCTGAGGAGGACAGCTGCAGGGCAGGAGCAACAAACTGGCAGCTGAGCTCCACCTGCAGGATCTGGCTCCTCCTGGCCTCGCTGCCCACCGCGGCCTGGCACAGCAGCTGCTCCCTCACCTCCTGCGGGGAGAAGCCACAGGGCACATGGGGGCTGCCAGCAAGGGGCCAGGAGACAGCCTGCATCTGCCAGCCACGGCCCTGCCACCGCCCTCAAGTGACTCAGTGCTCCCCTCGGTGCTGTTTGCCCCTCGCCCTCCATAGCTTGTGCTGCATCCCACTTCTTCTGACCTCCAGTGGCCAGCATGGAATCAACAGGGTTGGAAAAGACCTCCAAGATCATCAAGTCCAACCTGGCACCCAAGACCTCATCACTACTAGACCAAGTCATGCTGCACCCAACAGCCACAAAAAGCTCTGGTGAGCTCTGTGCTGCTTGGGACAATCCCTGCCCCAAAGGATTCCTCCTTGGATGTGCAGTGCTGCAGAAAGCTGGAGGAGCTGTTGGGATGGAACTGGAACTAGTCTCAAGTTGTGCCAGGGGAGGTTCAGGCTGGAGAGTAGGAAGAAGTTCTTCCCAGAGAGAGTGATTGGCCATGGGAATGTGCTGCCCAGGGAGGTGGTGGAGTCACCACCCCTGGAGGTCATCAAGAGCCCGGATGAGGCACTCGGTGCCAGGGTCTGGCTGATTGCATAGGGCTGGGGGATAGGCTGGCCTGGATGATCTCAGAGGGCTCTGCCAACCTGGCTGATCCTATGATTCTATGACTGCAGGACAAGCCCCAGGGGAGGTGATCTGATGGGGAAGGCTCAGCCCGCGTGAGGGACCTCACCTGGGGAGTGCTGGAGAAGCCTTCCAGCACCACCTCCATCATTTGGCCTGGGGCCAGCTCCATCGTCTTGGGCCGCAGCTGAAACACAGGGCAGGCAGCTGCGAGGCTCTGGGGGGAAGCTCTGCCCTTGGTGCTCCTGAGGGCAGGGAGCTGCCCGCCCTGGGCAGGCAGGGAGCAGCCTCCTACGCTCCAGTAGAGGCGCTGAGAGCGGCGGCCTCGGTTGGTGACCTGGAAGCTGTAGAAGCAGGGAATCCGGCTGCAAGAGGAGCAGAGATGGACAATGTCAGCAGAGCTGCTCCTGCCCAGCACTCACCCAGCTGCTGCTGTGCTGTCTGACCCCACACCTGGCAGTGCAACCGCCTCTGAAACGCTGACTCGGCCC